>CP136061.1:240305445-240836213 GCA_032622095.1 Siphonodentalium dalli | reverse complement strand
TTTTCGAGAACGGTAAGGATTTCGACCGATTTGACGGCATGGATGGGTGGCTCGCCCCAAATACCAACTAGAAACACCCCGACCCACGCACATCACCCCCGGTGGGTGCCACCCCGAGGGGGTGAAAATGGGGTATGGACCATTTTCGAGAACGGTAAGGATTTCGACCGATTTGACGGCATGGGTGGGTGGCCCGCCCCAAATACCACTTAGAAACACCCCGACCCCCCACCCATCACCCCCGGGGTGCCACACCGAGGGGGTGAATATGGGGTATGGACCATTTTCGAGAACGGTAAGGATTTCGACCGATTTGACGGCATGGGTGGGTGGCCCGCCCCAAATACTACCTAGAAACACCCCGACCACCCACCATCACCCCCGGGGGTGCCACCCCGAGAGGGTAAAAATGGGGTATGGACCATTTTCGAGAACGGTAAGGATTTCGAATGATTTGACGGCATGGGTGGGTGGCCCGCCCCAAATACTACCTAGAAACACCCCGACCCCCCCACCCATCACCCCCGGGGTGCCACCCCGAGGGGGTGAATATGGGGTATGGACCATTTTCGAGAACGGTAAGGATTTCGACCGATTTGACGGCATGGGTGGGTGGCCCGCCCCAAATACCACTTAGAAACACCCCGACTACCCCACCCATTTCCCCTGGGGGTGCCACCCCGAGGGGGTGAAAATGTGGTATGGACCATTTTCGAGAACGGAAAGGATTTCGACCGATTTGACGGCATGGGTGGGTGGCCCGCCCCAAATACTACCTAGAAACACCCCGACCCCCCACCCATCACCCCGGGGGTGCCACCCCGAGGGGGTGAAAATGGGGTATAGACCATTTTCGAGAACGGTAAGGATTTCGACCGATTTGACGGCATGGGTGGGTGGCACGCCCCAAATACCACCTAGAAACACCCCGACCCCCCACCCATCACCCCGGGGGGTGCCACCCCGAGGGGGTGAAAATGGGGTATGGACCATTTTCGAGAACGGTAAGGATTTCGACCGATTTGACGGCATGGGTGGGTGGCCCGTTCCAAATACCACCAAGAAACACCCCGACCCCCCACCCATCACCCCCGGGGGGTGCCACCCCGAGGGGTGAAAATGGGGTATGGACCATTTTCGAGAACGGTAAGGATTTCGACCGTTTGACGGCATGGGTGGGTGGCCCGCCCGAAATACTACATAGAAACACCCCGACCCCCCACCCATCACCCCCCGGGGGTACAATTCCGAGGGGGTGAAAATGGTGTATGGACCATTTTCGAGAACGGTAAGGATTTCGACCGATTTGACGGCATGGGTGGGTGGCCCGCCCCAAATACTACCTAGAAACACCCCGATCCCCCACCCATCACCCCGGGGGTGCCACACCGAGGGGTGAATATGGGGTATGGACCATTTTCGAGAACGGTAAGGATTTCGACCGATTTGACGGCATGGGTGGGTGGCCCGTTCCAAATACTACCTAGAAACACCCCTACCCCTACCCATCGCAACCGGGGGGTGCCACCCCGAGGGGGTGAAAATGGGGTATGGACCATTTTCGAGAACGGTAAGGATTTCGACCGATTTGACGGCATGGGTGAGTGGCCCGTTCCAAATACCACCAAGAAACACCCCGACCCCCAACCCATCACCCCCGAGGGGTGCCACACCGAGGGGGTGAATATGGGGTATGGACCATTTTCGAGAACGGTAAGGATTTCGACCGATTTGACGGCATGGGTGGGTGGCCCGCCCTAAATACTACCTAGAAACACCCCGACCCCCCACCCATCTCCCCCGGGGGTGCCACACCGAGGGGGTGAATATGGGGTATGGACCATTTTCGAGAACGGTAAGGATTTCGACCGATTTGACGGCATTGGTGGGTGGCCCGCCCCAAATACCACCTAGAAACACCCCGACCTCCCACCCATCACCCCCGGGGGGTGCCACCCGAGGGGTGAAAATGGGGTATGGACCATTTTCGAGAACGGTAAGGATTTCGACCGATTTGACGGCATGGGTGAGTGGCCCGTTCCAAATACCACCAAGAAACACCCCGACCCCCAACCCATCACCCCCGAGGGGTGCCACCCGAGGGGGTGAAAATGGGGTATGGACCATTTTCGAGAACGGTAAGGATTTCGACCGATTTGACGGCATGGGTGGGTGGCCCGCCCGAAATACTATATAGAAACAACACGACCCCCCACCCATCACCCCCCGGGGGTACAACTCCGAGGGGGTGAAAATGGTGTATGGACCATTTTCGAGAACGGTAAGGATTTCGACCGATTTGACGGTATGGGTGGGTGGCCCGCACCAAATACTACCTAGAAACACCCCGACCCCCCCCCCCACCCATCACTCCCGGGGGTGCCACACCGAGGGGGTGAATATGGGGTATGGACCATTTTCTAGAACGGAAAGGATTTCGACCGATTTGACAGCATGGGTGGGTGGCCCGCCCCAAATACCACCTAGAAACACCCCGACCCCCACCCATCACCCCCGGGGGGTGCCACTCGAGTGGTGAAAATGGGGTATGGACCATTTTCGAGAACGGTAAGGATTTCGACCGATTTGACGGCATGGGTGGGTGGCCCGCCCCAAATACTACCTAGAAACACCCCGACCGCCCACCCATCACCCCGGGGGTGCCACCCCGAGGGGGTGAAAATGGGCTATGGACCATTTTCGAGAACGGTAAGAATTTCGACCGATTTGACGGCATGGGTGGGTGGCCGCCCCAAATACCACCTAGAAACACCTCGACCCCCACCCATCACCACGGGGGTGCCACCCCGAGGGGTGAAAATGGTCCATACCCCATTTTCAACCTCTCGGGGTGGCACCCCCCCGGGGGTGATGGGTGGGGGGTCGGGTGTTTCTAGGTAGTATTTGGGGCGGGCCACCCACCCATGCCGTAAAATCGGTCGAAATCCTTACAGTTCTCGGAAATGGTCCATGCCCCATTTTCACCCCCTCGGGTGGCACCCCCCGGGGGTGATGGGTAGGGGTCGGGTGTTTCTAGGTGGTATTTGGGGCGGGCTACCCACCCATGCCGTCAAATCGGTCGAAATCCTTACCGTCCTCGAAAATGATCCATACCCCATTTTCACCCCCTCGGGGTGGCACCCCCCGGGGGTGATGGGTTGGGGGGTCGGGGTGTTTCTAGGTGGTATAATTTGGGCGGGCCACCCACCCATGCCGTCAAATCTGTCGAAATCCTTACCGTACTCGAAAATGGTCCATACCCCATTTTCACCCCCTCGGGGTGGCACCCCCCGGGGGTGATGGGCGGGGGGTCGGGGTGTTTCTAGGTGGTATTTGGGGCGGGCCACCCACCCATGCCGTCAAATCGGTCGAAATCCTTACCGTTCTCGAAAATGGTCCATACCCCATTTTCACCCCCTCGGGGTGGCACCCCCGGGGGTGATGGGTGGGGGTCGGGGTGTTTCTATGTAGTATTTGGGGCGGGCCACCCACCCATGCCGTCAAATCGGTCGAAATCCTTACCGTTCTCGAAAATGTTCCATACCCCATTTTCACCCCCGGGGGTGATGGGTGGGGGTCGGGGTGTTTCTAGGTAGTATTTGGGGCGGGCCACCCACCCATGCCGTCAAATCGGTCGAAATCCTTACCGGTCTCGAAAATGGTCCATACCCCATGTTTTCACCCCCTCGGGGTGGCACCCCCGGGGTGATGGGCGGGGGTCGGGGTGTTTCTAGGTAGTATTTGGGGCGGGCCACCCACCCATGCCGTCAAATCAGTCGAAATCCTTACCGTTCTCGAAAATGTTCCATACCCCATTTTCACCCCCTCGGGGTGGCACCCCCGGGGGTGATGGGTGGGGGTCGGGGTGTTTCTAGGTAGTATTTGGGGCGGGCCACCCACCCATGCCGTCAAATCGGTCGAAATCCTTACCGTTCTCGAAAATGGTCCATACCCCATTTTCACCCCCTCGGGTGGCACCCCCCCCCCGGGGGTGATGGGTGGGGGGTCGGGATGTTTCTAGGTAGTATTTGGGGCGGGCCACCCACCCATTCCGTCAAATCGGTCGAAATCCTTACCGTTCTCGAAAATGGTTCATACCCCATTTTCACCCCCTCGGGATGGCTCCCCCGGGTGTGATGGGTGGGGGTCGGGGTGTTTCTAGGTAGTATTTGGGGCGGGCCACCCACCCATGCCGTCAAATCGGTCGAAATCCTTACCGTTTTCGAAAATGGTCCATACCCCATTTTCACCCCCTCGGGGTGGCACCCCCCGGGGGTGATGCGTGGGGGGTCGGGGTGTTTCTAGGTGGTATTTGGGGCGGGCCACCCACCCATGCCGTCAAATCGGTCGAAAGCGACATTTTTGGAAATAAGGAATAGGGAATTAGTTCCAATTGTCATGTCTGTAAATATATATAGCTTTGTCGAGATGTCTCCCTAAGGTCGGATTATTTCAAGAGTCTCCCTAATGTCGTTAATTTTGTTAGCTATATGTATATGTATATCAGTACGTGGCATTGGTTATAATAATTAAAGGCACGGGCGGTGTTCGTTGCAGAAATATTAGTATGTGGTCAAATCGCCACCAACAGATGGAATATTAAAATATGTACAGTTTTGTTCATATGCAAAGCGCATGAATAGTGTATTGTCCTCAATGTGTACCATGATTGCGTAAACAACAGTATGCTCGTGTTACAGAAGTTTTGCTTCTGTTTACATAACACAACGCAATCATATTGGTTAATCACACAAACATGATATAAACGCTCTTCATTATTTCCATATAAGAAATATAGTAACAAAAAACGCTCTTTATGCTTACCATATCCGGATCTATACAATAGTCAGGAAACGTAACGTACTGTTTATGCCATAGTTCTGTATGATATAACAACAAATTCTGCCTCTATTTTACTATTTCTGTTTATGGTGGTTTTTGACGGAGCTGAATATTTTAACAGCATACCCACCGCTAAAGACAGTCCGTATCTTTAATATGAGCAATAAAAGATGTTTTTTTATTAATACCAAATGCTCTCACCATACCCTGAAGCTGCACGTTGCATGGAAAATGATATATTGAGATGTCTGCCTAAGGTCGGATTATTTCAAGAGTCTCCCGAATGTCGTTTCATGTTGTTAGGTATATGTATATCATTACATGGTATTGGTTATAATAATTAAAGGCACGGGCGGCGTTCGTTGCAGAACTATTCATATGTGATCAAATCGCCACCAACAGATGGAATATTAAAATATATATAGCTTTGTTGAGATGTCTCCCTAAGGTCCGATTATTTCAAGAGTCTCCATAATGTCGTTAATTTTGTTAGCTATATGTATATGTATATCAGTACATGGCATTGGTTATTATAATTAAAGGCACGGGCGGTGTTCGTTGCAGAAATATTAATATGTGGTCAAATCGCCACCAACAGATGGAATATTAAAATGTGTACAGTTTTGTTCATATGCAAACGTAATCAGCGCGTGAATAGTTTATTGTCCTCAATGTGTACGATGATTGCGCAAACAACAGCATGCTCGTGTTACAGAAGTTTTGCTTCTGTTTACAAAACACAACGCAATCATATTGGTTATTCACACAAACATTATATAAACGCTCTTCATTATTTCCATATAAGAAAAATAGTAACAAACAACGCTCTTTATGCTTACCATATCCGGATCTATACAAAAGTCAGGACACGTAACGGTTTTTTCCTTTTGTTTGCACAACAAAGTGAAAACAATTGACAATAACATACTGTTTATGCCATATTTCTGTATGATATAACAACAACTTCTGCCTATATTTTACTATTTCTGTTTATGGCGGTTTTTGACGGAGATGAATATTTTAACAGCATACCCACCGCCAACACCGCCCGTATCTTTAATATGAGCAATAAAAGATGTTTTTTTATTAATACTAAATGCTATCACCATACCCAGAAGCTGCACGTTGCAAGGAAAATTATAAATTGAGATGTCTGCCTAAGGTCGGATTATTTCAAGAGTCTCCCGAATGTCGTTTCATGTTGTTAGGTATATGTATATCATTACATGGTATTGGTTATAATAATTAAAGGCACGGGCGGCGTTCGTTGCAGAACTATTCATATGTGATCAAATCGCCACCAAAAGATGGAATATTAAAATATATATAGCTTTGTCGAGATGTCTCCCTAAGGTCGGATTATTTCAAGAGTCTCCCTAATGTCGTTAATTTTGTTAGCTATATGTATATGTATATCAGTACATGGCATTGGTTATAATAATTAAAGGCACGGGCGGTGTTCGTTGCAGAAATATTAATATGTGGTCAAATCGCCCCCAACAGATGGAATATTAAAATATGTACAGTTTTGTTCATATGCAAACGTAATCAGCGCGTGAATAGTGTATTGTCCTCAATGTGTACGATGATTGCGTAAACAACAGCATGCTCGTGTTACAGAAGTTTTGCTTCTGTTTACAAAACACAACGCAATCATATTGGTTAATCACACAAACATTATATAAACGCTCTTCATTATTTCCATATAAGAAAAATAGTAACAAACAACGCTCTTTATGCTTACCATATCCGGATCTATACAAAAGTCCGGAAACGTAACGGTTTTTTCCTTTTGTTTGCACAACAAAGTGAAAACAATTGACAATAACATACTGTTAATGCCATATTTATGTATGATATAACAACAGATTATGCCTATATTTTACTATTTCTGTGTATGGCGGTTTTTGACGGAGATGAATATTTTAACAGCATACCCACCGCCAACACCGCCCGTATCTATAATATGAGCAATAAAAGATTTTTTTGTTATTAGTACCAAATGCTCCCACCATACCCTGAAGCTGCACGTTGCATGGAAAATGATATATTGAGATGTCTGCCTAAGGTCGGATTATTTCAAGAGTCTCCCGAATGTCGTTTCATGTTGTTAGGTATATGTATATCATTACATGGTATTGGTTATAATAATTAAAGGCACGGGCGGCGTTCGTTGCAGAACTATTCATATGTGATCAAATCGCCACCAACAGATGGAATATTAAAATATATATAGCTTTGTTGAGATGTCTCCCTAAGGTCGGATTATTTCAAGAGTCTCCCTAATGTCGTTAATTTTGTTAGCTATATGTATATGTATATCAGTACATGGCATTGGTTATAATAATTAAAGGCACGGGTGGCGTTCGTTGCAGAACTATTCATATGTGATGAAATCGCCACCAACAGATGGAATATTAAAATATATATAGCTTTGTCGAGATGTCTCCCTAAGGTCGGATTATTTCAAGAGTCTCCCTAATGTCGTTAATTTTGTTAGCTATATGTATATGTATATCAGTACATGGCATTGGTTATAATAATTAAAGGCACGGGCGGTGTTCGTTGCAGAAATATTAATATGTGGTCAAATCGCCACCAACAGATGGAATATTAAAATATGTACAGTTTTGTTCATATGCAAACGTAATCAGCGCATGAATAGTGTATTGTCCTCAATGTGTACGATGATTGCGTAAACAACAGCATGCTCGTGTTACAGAAGTTTTGCTTCTGTTTACATAACACAACGCAATCATATTGGTTAATCACACAAACATTATATAAACGCTCTTCATTATTTCCATATAAGAAATATAGTAACAAACAACGCTCTGTATGCTTACCATATCCGGATCTATACAAAAGTCAGGAAACGTAACGTACTGTTTATGCCATAGTTCTGTATGATATAACAACAAATTCTGCCTATATTTTACTATTTCTGTTTAAGGCAGTTTTTGACGGAGCTGAATATTTTAACAGCATACCCACCGCCAAAGACAGTCCGTATCTTTAATATGAGCAATAAATTTATTTTTTTTATTAATACCGAATGCTCTCACCATACCCTGAAGCTGCACGTTGCATGGAAAATGATATATTGAGATGTCTGCCTAAGGTCGGATTATTTCAAGAGTCTCCCGAATGTCGTTTCATGTTGTTAGGTATATGTATATCATTACATGGTATTGGTTAAAATAATTAAAGGCACGGGCGGCGTTCGTTGCAGAACTATTCATATGTGATCAAATCGCCACCAACAGATGGAATATTAAAATATATATAGCTTTGTTGAGATGTCTCCCTAAGGTCGGATTATTTCAAGAGTCTCCCTAATGTCGTTAATTTTGTTAGCTATATGTATATGTATATGAGTACATGGCATTGGTTATAATAATTAAAGGCACGGGCGGTGTTCGTTGCAGAAATATTAATATGTGGTCAAATCGCCACCAACAGATGGAATATTAAAATATGTACAGTTTTGTTCATATGCAAACGTAATCAGCGCGTGAATAGTGTATTGTCCTCAATGTGTACGATGATTGCGTAAACAACAGCATGCTCGTGTTACAGAAGTTTTGCTTCTGTTTACAAAACACAACGCAATCATATTGGTTAATCACACAAACATTATATAAACGCTCTTCATTATTTCCATATAAGAAAAATAGTAACAAACAACGCTCTTTATGCTTACCATATCCGGATCTATACAAAAGTCAGGAAACGTAACGGTTTTTTCCTTTTGTTTGCACAACAAAGTGAAAACAATTGACAATAACATACTGTTAATGCCATATTTATGTATGATATAACAACAGATTATGCCTATATTTTACCATTTCTGTGTATGGCGGTTTTTGACGGAGATGAATATTTTAACAGCATACCCACCACCAACACCGCCCGTATCTATAATATGAGCAATAAAAGATTTTTTTGTTATTAGTACCAAATGCTCCCACCATACCCTGAAGCTGCACGTTGCATGGAAAATGATATATTGAGATGTCTGCCTAAGGTCGGATTATTTCAAGAGTCTCCCGAATGTCGTTTCATGTTGTTAGGTATATGTATATCATTACATGGTATTGGTTATAATAATTAAAGGCACGGGCGGCGTTCGTTGCAGAACTATTCATATGTGATCAAATCGCCACCAACAGATGGAATATTAAAATATATATAGCTTTGTTGAGATGTCTCCCTAAGGTCGGATTATTTCAAGAGTCTCCCTAATGTCGTTAATTTTGTTAGCTATATGTATATGTATATCAGTACATGGCATTGGTTATAATAATTAAAGGCACGGGTGGCGTTCGTTGCAGAACTATTCATATGTGATGAAATCGCCACCAACAGATGGAATATTAAAATATATATAGCTTTGTCGAGATGTCTCCCTAAGGTCGGATTATTTCAAGAGTCTCCCTAATGTCGTTAATTTTGTTAGCTATATGTATATGTATATCAGTACATGGCATTGGTTATAATAATTAAAGGCACGGGCGGTGTTCGTTGCAGAAATATTAATATGTGGTCAAATCGCCACCAACAGATGGAATATTAAAATATGTACAGTTTTGTTCATATGCAAACGTAATCAGCGCATGAATAGTGTATTGTCCTCAATGTGTACGATGATTGCGTAAACAACAGCATGCTCGTGTTACAGAAGTTTTGCTTCTGTTTACATAACACAACGCAATCATATTGGTTAATCACACAAACATTATATAAACGCTCTTCATTATTTCCATATAAGAAATATAGTAACAAACAACGCTCTGTATGCTTACCATATCCGGATCTATACAAAAGTCAGGAAACGTAACGTACTGTTTATGCCATAGTTCTGTATGATATAACAACAAATTCTGCCTATATTTTACTATTTCTGTTTAAGGCAGTTTTTGACGGAGCTGAATATTTTAACAGCATACCCACCGCCAAAGACAGTCCGTATCTTTAATATGAGCAATAAATTTATTTTTTTTATTAATACCGAATGCTCTCACCATACCCTGAAGCTGCACGTTGCATGGAAAATGATATATTGAGATGTCTGCCTAAGGTCGGATTATTTCAAGAGTCTCCCGAATGTCGTTTCATGTTGTTAGGTATATGTATATCATTACATGGTATTGGTTAAAATAATTAAAGGCACGGGCGGCGTTCGTTGCAGAACTATTCATATGTGATCAAATCGCCACCAACAGATGGAATATTAAAATATATATAGCTTTGTTGAGATGTCTCCCTAAGGTCGGATTATTTCAAGAGTCTCCCTAATGTCGTTAATTTTGTTAGCTATATGTATATGTATATGAGTACATGGCATTGGTTATAATAATTAAAGGCACGGGCGGTGTTCGTTGCAGAAATATTAATATGTGGTCAAATCGCCACCAACAGATGGAATATTAAAATATGTACAGTTTTGTTCATATGCAAACGTAATCAGCGCGTGAATAGTGTATTGTCCTCAATGTGTACGATGATTGCGTAAACAACAGCATGCTCGTGTTACAGAAGTTTTGCTTCTGTTTACAAAACACAACGCAATCATATTGGTTAATCACACAAACATTATATAAACGCTCTTCATTATTTCCATATAAGAAAAATAGTAACAAACAACGCTCTTTATGCTTACCATATCCGGATCTATACAAAAGTCAGGAAACGTAACGGTTTTTTCCTTTTGTTTGCACAACAAAGTGAAAACAATTGACAATAACATACTGTTTATGCCATATTTCTGTATGATATAACAACAATTTCTGCCTATATTTTACTATTTCTGTTTATGGCGGTTTTTGACGGAGATGAATATTTTAACAGCATACCCACCGCCAAAATCGCCCGTATCTTTAATATGAGCAATAAAAGATGTTTTTTTATTAATACCAAATGCTCTCATCATACCCAGAAGCTGCACGTTGCATGGAAAATGATATATTGAGATGTCTGCCTAAGGTCGGATTATTTCAAGAGTCTCCCGAATGTCGTTTCATGTTGTTAGGTATATGTATATCATTACATGGTATTGGTTATAATAATTAAAGGCACGGGCGGCGTTCGTTGCAGAACTATTCATATGTGATCAAATCGCCACCAACAGATGGAATATTAAAATATATATAGCTTTGTCGAGATGTCTCCCTAAGGTCGGATTATTTCAAGAGTCTCACTAATGTCGTTAATTTTGTTAGCTATATGTATATGTATATCAGTACATGGCATTGGTTATAATAATTAAAGGCACGGGTGGCGTTCGTTGCAGAACTATTCATATGTGATCAAATCGCCACCAACAGATGGAATATTAAAATATATATAGCTTTGTCGAGATGTCTCCCTAAGGTAGGATTATTTCAAGAGTCTCCCTAATGTCGTTAATTTTGTTAGCTATATGTATATGTATATCAGTACATGGCATTGGTTATAATAATTAAAGGCACGAGCGGTGTTCGTTGCAGAAATATTAATATGTGGTCAAATCGCCACCAACAGATGGAATATTAAAATATGTACAGTTTTGTTGATATACAAACGTAATCAGCGCATGAATAGTGTATTGTCCTCAATGTGTACGATGATTGCGTAAACAACAGCATGCTCGTGTTACAGAAGTTTTGCTTCTGTTTACATAACACAACGCAATCATATTGGTTAATCACACAAACATTATATAAACGCTCTTCATTATTTCATATAAGAAATATAGTAACAAACACCGCTCTTTATGCTTACCATATCCGGATCTATACGAAAGTCAGGAAACGTATAACGTACTGTTTATGCCATAGTTCTGTATGATATAACAACAAATTCTGCCTTTATTTTACTATTTCTGTTTATGGCGGTTTTTGACGGAGCTGAATATTTTAACAGCATACCCACCGCCAAAGACAGCCCGTATCTTTAATATGAGCAATAACAGATGTTTTTTTATTAATACCAAATGCTCTCACCATACCCAGAAGCTGCACGTTGCATGGAAAATGATATATTGAGATGTCTGCCTAAGGTCGGATTATTTCAAGAGTCTCCCGAATGTCGTTTCATGTTGTTAGGTATATGTATATCATTACATGGTATTGGTTATAATAATTAAAGGCACGGGCGGCGTTCGTTGCAGAACTATTCATATGTGATCAAATCGCCACCAACAGATGGAATATTAAAATATATATAGCTTTGTCGAGATGTCTCCCTAAGGTCGGATTATTTCAAGAGTCTCACTAATGTCGTTAATTTTGTTAGCTATATGTATATGTATATCAGTACATGGCATTGGTTATAATAATTAAAGGCACGGGTGGCGTTCGTTGCAGAACTATTCATATGTGATCAAATCGCCACCAACAGATGGAATATTAAAATATATATAGCTTTGTCGAGATGTCTCCCTAAGGTAGGATTATTTCAAGAGTCTCCCTAATGTCGTTAATTTTGTTAGCTATATGTATATGTATATCAGTACATGGCATTGGTTATAATAATTAAAGGCACGAGCGGTGTTCGTTGCAGAAATATTAATATGTGGTCAAATCGCCACCAACAGATGGAATATTAAAATATGTACAGTTTTGTTGATATACAAACGTAATCAGCGCATGAATAGTGTATTGTCCTCAATGTGTACGATGATTGCGTAAACAACAGCATGCTCGTGTTACAGAAGTTTTGCTTCTGTTTACATAACACAACGCAATCATATTGGTTAATCACACAAACATTATATAAACGCTCTTCATTATTTCATATAAGAAATATAGTAACAAACACCGCTCTTTATGCTTACCATATCCGGATCTATACGAAAGTCAGGAAACGTATAACGTACTGTTTATGCCATAGTTCTGTATGATATAACAACAAATTCTGCCTTTATTTTACTATTTCTGTTTATGGCGGTTTTTGACGGAGCTGAATATTTTAACAGCATACCCACCGCCAAAGACAGCCCGTATCTTTAATATGAGCAATAACAGATGTTTTTTTATTAATACCAAATGCTCTCACCATACCCAGAAGCTGCACGTTGCATGGAAAATGATATATTGAGATGTCTGCCTAAGGTCGGATTATTTCAAGAGTCTCCCGAATGTCGTTTCATGTTGTTAGGTATATGTATATCATTACATGGTATTGGTTATAATAATTAAAGGCACGGGCGGCGTTCGTTGCAGAACTATTCATATGTGATCAAATCGCCACCAACAGATGGAATATTAAAATATATATAGCTGTGTCGAGATGTCTCCCTAAGGTCGGATTATTTCAAGAGTCTCCCTAATGTCGTTAATTTTGTTAGCTCTATGTATATGTATATCAGTACATGGCGTTGGTTATAATAATTAAAGGCACGGGCGGTGTTCGTTGCAGAAGTATTAATATGTGGTCAAATCGCCACCAACAGATGGAATATTAAAATATGTACAGTTTTGTTCATATGCAAACGTAATCAGCGCGTGAATAGTCTATTGTCCTCAATGTGTACGATGATTGCGTAAACAACAGCATGCTCGTGTTACAGAAGTTTTGCTTCTGTTTACAAAACACAACGCAATCATATTGGTTAATCACACAAACATTATATAAACGCTCTTCATTATTTCCATATAAGAAAAATAGTAACAAACAACGCTCTTTATGCTTACCATATCCGGATCTATACAAAAGTCAGGAAACGTAACGGTTTTTTCCTTTTGTTTGCACAACAAAGTGAACTTCCTAAGGTCGGATTATTTCAAGAGTCTACCTAATGTCGTTAATTTTGTTAGCTATATGTATATGTATATCAGTACATGGCATTGGTTATAATAATTAAAGGCACGGGCGGTGTTCGTTGCAGAAATATTAATATGTGGTCAAATCGCCACCAATTGATGGAATATTAAAATATATACAGTTTTGTTCATATGCAAACGTAATCAGCGCATGAATAGTGTATTGTCCTCAATGTGTACGATGATTGCGTAAACAACAGCATGCTCGTGTTACAGAAGTTTTGCTTCTGTTTACATAACACAACGCAATCATATTGGTTAATCACACAAACATTATATAAACGCTCTTCATTATTTCCATATAAGAAAAATAGTAACAAACAACGCTCTTTATGCTTACCATATCCGGATCTATACAAAAGTCAGGAAACGTAACGGTTTTTTCCTTTTGTTTGCACAACAAAGTGAAAACAATTGACAACAACATACTGTTTATGCCATATTTCTGTATGATATAACAACAAATTCTGCCTATATTTTACTATTTCTGTTTATGGCGGTTTTTGACGGAGATGAATATTTTAACAGCATACCCACCGCCAACACCGCCCGTATCTATAATATGAGCAATAAAAGATGTTTTTTTATTAATACCAAATGCTCCCACCATATCCAGAAGCTGCACGTTGCATGGAAAATGATATATTGAGATGTCTGGTTAAGGTCGGATTATTTCAAGAGTCTCCCGAATGTCGTTTCATGTTGTTAGGTATATGTATATCATTACATGGTATTGGTTATAATAAATAAAGGCACGGGCGGCGTTCGTTGCAGAACTATTCATATGTGATCAAATCGCCACCAACAGATGGAATATTAAAATATATATAGCTGTGTCGAGATGTCTCCCTAAGGTCGGATTATTTCAAGAGTCTCCCTAATGTCGTTAATTTTGTTAGCTCTATGTATATGTATATCAGTACATGGCGTTGGTTATAATAATTAAAGGCACGGGCGGTGTTCGTTGCAGAAGTATTAATATGTGGTCAAATCGCCACCAACAGATGGAATATTATAATATGTACAGTTTTGTTCATATGCAAACGTAATCAGCGCGTGAATAGTCTATTGTCCTCAATGTGTACGATGATTGCGTAAACAACAGCATGCTCGTGTTACAGAAGTTTTGCTTCTGTTTACAAAACACAACGCAATCATATTGGTTAATCACACAAACATTATATAAACGCTCTTCATTATTTCCATATAAGAAAAATAGTAACAAACAACGCTCTTTATGCTTACCATATCCGGATCTATACAAAAGTCAGGAAACGTAACGGTTTTTTCCTTTTGTTTGCACAACAAAGTGAAAACAATTGACAATAACATACTGTTTATGCCATATTTCTGTATGATATAACAATGACTTCTGCCTATATTTTACTATTTCTGTTTATGGCGGTTTTTGACGGAGATGAATATTTTAATAGCATACCCACCGCCAACACCGCCCGTATCTTTAATATGAGCAATAAAAGATGTTTTTTTATTAATACCAAATGCTCTCACCATACCCAGAAGCAGCACGTTGCATGGAAAATGATATATTGAGATGTCTGGTTAAGGTCGGATTATTTCAAGAGTCTCCCGAATGTCGTTTCATGTTGTTAGGTATATGTATATCATTACATGGTGTTGGTTATAATAATTAAAGGCACGGGCGGCGTTCGTTGCAGAGCTATTCATATGTGATCAAATCGCCACCAACAGATGGAATATTAAAATATATATAGCTTTGTCGAGATGTCTCCCTAAGGTCGGATTATTTCAAGAGTCTCCCTAATGTCGTTAATTTTGTAAGCTATATGTATATGTATATCAGTACATGGCATTGGTTATAATAATTAAAGGCACTGGTGGCGTTCGTTGCAGAACTATTCATATGTGATCAAATCGCCACCAACAGATGGAATATTAAAATATATATAGCTTTGTCGAGATGTCTCCCTAAGGTCGGATTATTTCAAGAGTCTACCTAATGTCGTTAATTTTGTTAGCTATATGTATATGTATATCAGTACATGGCATTGGTTATAATAATTAAAGGCACGGGTGGTGTTCGTTGCAGAAATATTAATATGTGGTCAAATCGCCACCAATTGATGGAATATTAAAATATATACAGTTTTGTTCATATGCAAACGTAATCAGCGCATGAATAGTGTATTGTCCTCAATGTGTACGATGATTGCGTAAACAACAGCATGCTCGTGTTACAGAAGTTTTGCTTCTGTTTACATAACACAACGCAATCATATTGGTTAATCACACAAACATTATATAAACGCTCTTCATTATTTCCATATAAGAAAAATAGTAACAAACAACGCTCTTTATGCTTACCATATCCGGATCTATACAAAAGTCAGGAAACGTAACGGTTTTTTCCTTTTGTTTGCACAACAAAGTGAAAACAATTGACAACAACATACTGTTTATGCCATATTTCTGTATGATATAACAACAAATTCTGCCTATATTTTACTATTTCTGTTTATGGCGGTTTTTGACGGAGATGAATATTTTAACAGCATACCCACCGCCAACACCGCCCGTATCTATAATATGAGCAATAAAAGATGTTTTTTTATTAATACCAAATGCTCCCACCATATCCAGAAGCTGCACGTTGCATGGAAAATGATATATTGAGATGTCTGCCTAAGGTTGGATTATTTCAAGAGTCTCCCGAATGTCGTTTCATGTTGTTAGGTATATGTATATCATTACATGGTATTGGTTATAATAATTAAAGGCACGGGCGGCGTTCGTTGCAGAACTATTCATATGTGATCAAATCGCCACCAACAGTTGGAATATTAAAATATATATAGCTTTGTCGAGATGTCTCCCTAAGGTCGGATTATTTCAAGAGTCTCCATAATGTCGTTAATTTTGTTAGCTATATGTATATGTATATCAGTACATGACATTGGTTATAATAATTAAAGGCACGGGCGGTGTTCGTTGCAGAAATATTAATATGTGGTCAAATCGCCACCAACAGATGGAATATTAAAATATGTACAGTTTTGTTCATATGTGCAAACGTAATCAGCGCGTGAATAGTGTATTGTCCTCAATGTGTACGATGATGGCGTAAACAACAGCATGCTCGTGTTACAGAAGTTTTGCTTCTGTTTACATAACACAACGCAATCATATTGGTTAATCACACAAACATTATATAAACGCTCTTCATTATTTCCATATAAGAAAAATAGTAACAAACAACGCTCTTTATGCTTACCATATCCGGATCTATACAAAAGTCAGGAAACGTAACGGTTTTTTCCTTTTGTTTGCACAACAAAGTGAAAACAATTAACAATAACATACTGTTTATGCCATATTTCTGTATGATATAACAAAACGTTCTGCCTATATTTTACTATTTCTGTTTATGGCTGTTTTTGAAGGAGATGAATATTTTAACAGCATACCCACCGCCAAAATCGCCCGTATCTTTAATATGAGCAATAAAAGATGTTTTTTTATTATTAATACCAATGCTCTCACCATACCAAGAAGCTGCGCGTTGCATGGCAAATGATATACTGAGATGTCTCCCTAAGGTCGGATTATTTCAAGAATCTCCCTAATGTCGTTCATGTTGTTTGGTATATGTATATCATTACATGGTATTGGTTACAATAATTAAAGGCACGAGCGGCGTTCGTTGCAGAAATATTCATATGTGTTCAAATCGCCACCAACAGATGGAATATTAAAATATATATAGCTGTGTCGAGATGTCTCCCTAAGGTCGGATTATTTCAAGAGTCTCCCTAATGTCGTTAATTTTGTTAGCTATATGCATATGTATATCAGTACACGGCATTGGTTATCATAATTAAAGACACGGGCGGCGTTCGTTTCAGAAATATTAATATGCGGTCAAATCGCCACCATCAATAGGAATATTAAAATATATAGTTTTGTTCATATGCAAACATAATCAGCTCGTAAATAGTATATTGTCCTCAAGGTGTACGATGGTTGTGTGAACAACAGCCTGCTCGTGTTACAGAAGTTTTGCTGCTGTTTACATAACACAACGCAGTCATATTGGTTAATCTCACAAACATTACATGAACGCTCTTCATTATTTCCATATAAGAAAAACAGTAACAAAGAACGCTTTTTATGCTTACCATATCCGGATCTATACAAAAGTCAGGAAACGTAACGGTTTTTTCCTTTTGTTTGCACAACAAAGAGAAAACAATTGACAGTAACATACTGTTTATGCCATAGTTCTGTATGATATAACAACAAATTCTGCCTATATTTTACTATTTCTGTTTATGGCGGTTTTTGACGGAGCTGAATATTTTAACAGCATACCCACCGACAAAGACCGCCCGTATATTTAATATGAGCAATAAACGATGTTTTTTTATTAATACCAAATGCTCTCACCATACCCAGAAGCTGCACGTTGCATGGAAAATGATTTATTGAGATGTCTCCCTAAGGTCAGATTATTTAAAGAATCTCCCTAATGTCGTTCATGTTGTTAGGTATATGTATATCATTACATGGTTTTGGTTGTAATAATTAAAGGCACGGGCGGCGTTCGTTGCAGAAATATTCATATGTGTTCAAATCGCCACCAACAGATGGAATATTAAAATATATATAGCTGTGTCGAGATGTCTCCCTACGGTCGGATTATTTCAAGAGTCTCCCTAATGTCGTTAATTTTGTTAGCTATAGGTATATGTATATCAGTACATGGCATTGGTTATAATAATTAAAGGCACGGGCGGTGTTCGTTGCAGAAATATTAATATGTGCTCAAATCGCCACCAACAGATGGAATATTAAAATATGCACAGTTTTGTTCATATGCAAACGTAATCAGCGCGTGAATAGTGTATTGTCCTCTATGTGTACATTGATTGCGTAAACAACAGCATGCTCGTGCTACAGAAGTTTTGCGTCTGTTTACATAACACAACGCAATCATATTGGTTAATCACACAAACATTATATAAACGCTCTTCATTATTTCCATATAAGAAAAACAGTAACAAACAACGCTCTTTATGCTTAACATATCCGGATCTAAACAAAAGCCAGGAAACGTAACGGTTTTTCCTTGTGTTTGCACAACAAAGTGAAAACAATTGACAATAACATACTGTTTATGCCATATTTTTGTATGATATAACAACAAATTCTGCCTATATTTTACTATTTCTGTTTATGGCGGTTTTTGACGGAGATGAATATTTTAACAGCATACCCAACACCGCCCGTATCTTTAATATGAGCAATAAAACTTGTGTTTTTATTATTATTAATACCAAATGATCTCACCATACCCAGAAGCTGCGCCTTGCATGGAAAATGATATATTGAGATGTCTCCCTAAGGTCGGATTATTTCAAGAGTCTCCCTAATGTCGTTCATGTTGTTAGGTATATGTATACCATTACATGGTATTGGTTATAATAATGAAAGGCACGGGCGGCGTTCGTTGCAGAAATATTCATGTGTTCAAATCGCCACCAACAGATGGAATATTAAAATATATATAGCTGTGTCGAGTTGTCTCCCTAAGGTCGGATTATTTCAAGAGTCTCCATAATGTCGTTAATTTTGTTAGCTATATGTATATGTATATCAGTACATGGCATTGGTTATAATAATTAAAGGCACGGGCGGTGTTCGTTGCAGAAATATTAATATGTGGTCAAATCGCCACCAACAGATGGAATATTAATATATGTACAGTTTTGTTCAGATGCAAACGTAATCAGCGCGTGAATAGTGTATTGTCCTCAATGTGTACGATGATTGCGTAAACAACAGCATGCTCGTGTTACGGAAGTTTTGCTTCTGTTTACATAACACAACGCAATTATAGTGGTTAATCACACAAACATTATATAAACGCTCTTTATTATTTCCATATAAGGAAAGTAGTAACAAATAACGCTCTTTATGTTTACCATATCCGGATCTAAATAAAACCTAGGAAAGGTAACGTTGTTTGCTTTTGTTTACGTAACACATTTGACGGATGTGAATATGTTAGTAGCATGCCCACCGCCGACACTGGCCGTATCTTTTATATAGCAATAAAAGATTTTGTGTTCGTTTGATACCAAATGCTCTCACCATAACCAGAAGCTTTACGTTGCATAGAAAATGATATATCGAGATGTCTCGCCATCAACATATGGAATATTAAAGCATTGTTCATATGCAAACATAATGGGGCGTAAATAGTGTATTGTGTAATAGTATACTGTCTTCAAGGTGTGCGATGATTGCCAACACCGCCCGTATCTTTGATATGGCAATAAAAGATGTTTTTTTTTCGATTAATAACAAATGCCCTCACCTTACGCAGAAGCTACGCGTTGCATAGGAAATGATATATCGAGATTCTCCATAAGGTCGGATTATTTCAAGAGTCTCCCTAAGGTTTATGGCTGTTTTTGACGGAGGTGACTATTTTAACAGCATACCCACTGCCAACGCCGCCCGTATCTTTAATATAGCAATAAGCAGTTATCAACGTACGATATCTCCATTCGTCGTTTATTTACATGTCTTCGTGGCATATGACACTTTCCGACAAACACTTTAAGGACATTTCTAACAAGACAATGTTTTCGTTTGAAACGTGTGGGGAGGGGTTGGGTGTCTTTGTTCAGTCATATAATCATTGTAGTAAATGAACACACCCAGCTTCATATGTCGAGTTGTTTGTAGATGCGATCGCGAATCGCGATGGAGAGTTCAAACAATAATGAATATTTCATAATTACCCTCTAATTTGGTTGTTAAAAATAGATAATGACGACGTGTGCATAGATACATTATCAGACAACAAGTGATCATTGAGCGCTAAACGTTTTAGTTGATTGTTCGATCGTTTTGTAATTATAATAAGCTGGATGCGTGCCGGGCCACATCGTTTGCGCCACCCAGACCTTGCTTTTTGACGCTGTTGGGAGACAATATTCAGAAGAAAATACTAAATGCTTGCATATAGAAATGAAATTGATGAGCGTTTGTACATGTATGGTTTAAAATGAAAGAATCAATCGCCGACCCACCCATGGCGATATAGATGCCATTGTTGGATAAATGGGCTAAATTTGTCAGATTTTCTAGTGATGGTAAACGGGGGTATTGTATCGATCCCCTTGACTTTAATAATACTACTGTACTATTAACGTAAAACGTGCATCCAAACTGCCTCTATCCGAGTACATGTATAATAGGGACAGCGCATAGAGGCCGTTTGGATGCATGGAATGGGAGCGGAGCGCGTTGCAAGTCCATGTGCACTGATTAATATATTCATTTCCGCTTTAGCTAACAACTTGCCTGATTGCCAACAAATGCATACAGGGCAATTGGCTGCATGATATTATATTGTCCTTATGAAGGCAGCTTGGGGAGGTGCGGTCCGTGTCATGTTTATGTTGCGCACTTGGCAGAACCGGCCGTAGGTTAACAATGCTGTTCTCGCTCGAGCTACCGAGATTGGAACACCTGTATATACATACATGTCTATTCTGCACGAGAGCATTTACCGGTATTGCATCATTTGGTTAATGATTTATTTTGGCCGAATTATACCAAATGTGCTTGTCCCTATAAACATTCTGATGTCAACTTCCATGTACCATGCCATGACCAATGTCCCAATTGTATGGATTGTATCCCGTGCTAAATTATTTAACGACAAAATCCGACCAAGATATGCACCAGAGAACATGTTTTGCCGGACGACGCCAAATGCAAGTTATTTGTTTTCTCCCTCAACCAGATAACTTATATCAACCGAGGGCGTTTTGTAATAATGTCGTTTGGTCCCAAAAGGTTTGTCCTACTGTTTGTTTTCTTCCTGAGGGTGTTTTGTCAGAGTACCATGACAAGATATCTGGACATCAATTCAAATTCAGATGTTTATTGAACATGGATTATCATCAGAACAAAATGAAAATATAACAATGATGACGATTTTATAAAAAAAAAAACAATGATGACGACTTACATAACATGTAATCAAATAACTTAAAGGCACGGGAGGCCTTAATTGTCGAAAATATTCATATCTGTTCCAAACACCGTAAACAGAAAAACATTAACACGCTTAGTGTTCAATGCATATATACCATGACAATCGCGTAAACAACAGTATGTTATCATAAAGATCTACTATATTTTATCTGAACAAGAGCCTGTTGTGTTACAGAAGACAGCACAATGCTGCTGGCTAATCACACACAAATGGTATAAACGCTCTTTATGAGTTCCATATCAGGAATTCACCAACAAAGAACGCTCTTTATGTTTACCATAATAATATAAACAAACACCAGAAAAGTAACTGTTTATGCTTTTTTTTTTACATAACAATGGTCAAACATATGTCTACATTTTGATGTTCTTTCTGTTTGTGCCGGTTTTTGACGGGTGGAAACATTTTGACAGGATACCCACCGCCAAGGCCTCCCGTACCTTTAAACGTACAACTGGATAGCTTCTGTCTCATGACATGACTAGACTACTTTGTGGCACATGAGGGGTTTCTGAATTATGACGTAGACAGGACACCGATAATGATGAATGTTCACTAATCCTGATATGGCACCAGAGATAAAATGGGAAATAAACAGTATCCGTTATCATGAAAGCCCTTGTTGCACTTCCATCCGAACTGTGTGGTGAACCATTGACCGATTTAATTTGGATATGGCTCAACATGATCATTATGCCAAAGTTATATTTGTCCCAGGAAAACTACGAAAATCAACAGCGTCTGTCCGAGTGTGCGTCATTTCGGCCGTGCATGCGCATTTTGGTTTGCGAACGATAACTTTAGTAACGTTAAAATTGTATTAATTTTCTGCGCATGTTTTATCTCTGTACTCCCCATAAGCGTCCCTGGACGCTTTTGCACTATGGCCACATAAGCGCATGTGGACGCCTCGCAACATATCCCTAGACGCGCATAAGAGCGCGTTACCAGACTTCCCCACAAGCGCCCTAGAGCGCCACACTAGGCCCAGACTGTACTAATGAGTTCGCCCCTATGCCCCCCGCTTTTGCTATGTTTCTAATCGAGACCACCCGGTTATGTCAACTCGTTATTTGCCTATCTAATAACAATAAACGTGGCACCGTGTGCATCGCGCGCGACACATGCTGTGTTACTTGGGTACCATTCTAAGTATTTACGAACAACATGGCTGCAACATTTTCGAAACAGCAAGTGATCGACATGTTAATGGGAGATGATAGCGATTTTAGCGGAGGTTGCGGTTCCTCGTCATCAGAAGATACAGACGACGATTACTCTGCCCCTGCTACCAGCGACAATGTGACCTCCATCGATGATAGCAGCTTGAATAATAACCAGATTGGCTGGTCAAATAAACTTCGAAAGGTATCACTTCAGCCATTTACCCAAAGGACAGGGCCAGTTATACCCGATGAATTCGATACTGATACAGCAACAGCTTTGGAATATTTCAATTTTATGTTCTCGCCATCGAAGTATGCCGAAATAGCCAGGCATACTAACAACTATGCCAAGTGGAAAATGGAAGAAAAGGGCGAGACTGATAAATACTGGTCTGATATTTCGGAACTAGAACTTCGTGCGTACATCGGTATGAACATCATGATGGGTGTGAATGACCTTCCCTCATACAAGCAGTACTGGTCACATGCTGAGTTTATCGGAAACGCCGGCATCAGCAAAGTTATGAATCGGCGCAGATTTGAAAAAATCACAGAATACTTCCCCGCCAGTGACCGAGAGAGCGAACCTGCTAAAGGGACAGATTCGTACGATCCACTATATAAGGTTCGCGACATCATCGACTCATCACTAACAACATTGAAATCGTGTTACTTGCCTTCGCAATATATATCTGTCGACGAAGGAATGATATAATGGATCTCTCCTACAAGCAATACATGCCGGCAAAACCAATAAAACGAGGGATCAAAATATGGATGATGTACGATACCACCAATGCCTACCTGTTAAACTTTGAAGTATACCTCGGAAAGCATTATTTCAAACCGTCTGGAAAAGGTCTCGGGTATGATGTGGTTACGTCATTGTCATCGGATTTGTGTGACAAAAATTACTGTTTGTTCTTTGATAACTATTTTACGAGTGTGCACCTCATGCAGGACTTACTAAACGATGGGTTTTACTCGTGTGGCACCGTTTGGCAGAACAGGAAAGGATTCCCGAAGGATTTACAGCGACTGAAGAAAATGAATCGAGGTGACTATAACACTAGGCAGGATGGCGAATTTCTCACGGCAACGGTATGGCAGGACAAGAAACAAGTGTTCACCCTTAGCACGATGACTGACCCAACGACAGATATCATGGCTAATCGGCGCCAGGGAAAAACAATTTTTGAAGTGACTCAGCCGATGAGCATATTCATGTACAACAAGTACATGAATGGTGTTGACAAACATGATCAGTTGAGGATGACGTATCTCCTCGGTCGCGAAAGGAAAAAGCATGGAAATGCATCTTCTGGTTGGTCGCCAATTCATCAATAGTTAACAGTTTCATCTTGTTCAAAGAAACATCAAAGAGACATAATTCTAAGAAGGTGTTCACGCATATGGATTTTAGGATTGAACTGGCTCATCAACTGATTGCAGGATATTCTTCTAGAAAACTCAAAGCACAAGAAGGGCCACGTGCCCTCAATATATCACCAGAAAACTCAAACGGACACGTGTCCACACACATGGGACGCAAGAACCGATGTCGGGTTCATCTGAACTCAAAAGAAAGAAAAGAAACTGTATTTGGTTGCAAACTCTCCAATGTTCATCTATGTAAGGACGGTTGCCATTTCAAGTATCATTGTAGTTGAACGTTCCGAACAATTATGGATTATGGTTATGAGATATATAGTGCATGGACATCACAGAGAACCCAATGTGTATCTACTGTATATTGCTATACTCAGTTAACATTCAAACTATCCAATTATATTAATTGTTCACGCAACACATTTCATGATATAATTTCAAATTTGGTGAATTGCACGATTTGACTCAGTTATAATTTCAAACCAAATTATAACATTCAAAAACAAATTTATTGCGAAATATTTTTAAAGATACGGGCGGCGTTCGCGGTGGGTATGGTGTTAAAACATTCATATCCTTGAAAAACCACCATAAACAGAAGGAATAGTAAGATATGGACATAGCTTGTTCTTATACCAATCAGAAATATGGCATAAACAGTATGTTATTGTCAATTTGTTCCCTTTGTTATGTAAACAAAAGCAAAAAAAATACGTTTCATTGCTTTTGTTTAGATCTGGATATGACACACATAAAGCGCGTTGTTTGTTACTGTTTTCCTGATAGGGAAATAATAAAGAGCGTTTATATCATTTTTGTATGAATAACCAATAGAATTTCTGTCTGTTATGTTATTTACGTACACCATTGTACGTCTTTACGACAATACACTATTTACGCGCTGATTATGTTTGGCATATGAGTTGAACTGTATATACATGATATATCAGTACACGGCATTGGTTATAATAATTAAAGACACGGGCGTATATACATGTATGTTGGCGTTCATTCTGTTGATGCCGATTTGAACAAATATAAATATTTCTGCAACGGATGTCGCCCGTGTCTTTAATAATGGTTGCATTAGTTGAAAATCGACTATAACCAAGATCGCTATTTGCGTCGTTTTAGAAACACCAGCGCAGTTATTATTATATTTTTCAAAAATATATATGTTATTGAATGTTTTTGTTTTATCAAATCGCTCTAGTTATCCAATCACCTTGAAAATTACAACTTTAGAAAAATAACGGTACTTTTTCGTAACGGAATTAGTTTGCCCGACCCGCATCATAGCAATCAAACATGACCACCGGCATCATAGTATATTAGCATGCCCACTTGACCAGGGGTGGATACGCGACAGCTCAGCTACAGTTATGTATTATTGTTTCAAACCGCTTAACATCAAATGGCTGGTGTTACATGCATGTTTCAGTCGGACGTTATGTTACAATTTGCTTGATCGAAGAGTTCACAAACTATTTTCTCAAACATGTTTGGTTTTTGAGTAAAAGGAAATATCTATATCAATACAATGTGTACATTGTGCGGTCCTTTTTCTGATAATGTTGGTATATGTTTCTGGTGTTTCTGACGTATGTGATAAAATAGTGTGTAATCGTACACCTATATACCTGTATATGGATTGTTTCAAATTTCTCTTATATTATATAATGCGGCTAAATTTTAAATGGTGATGCCATACAGTGTTTGCACGAAGATGAACTTCCAAGCACGACGTGTTATATAATAGGTGTTTTCGAAGTCGAAATCAAAGTTGATATTGAGTAATTAGACAACGCGCCATAAAACCAATGACATACACGTATACCTATGATCTAGCCTGCATCACGATTACCATTGATTTGTGCTAATAAATCAGAAGCCGTGCGGTATATACACGTAAGCATTACGCACCTTGGAAGCGGAACATACTTATGTATGTACAGCGAATTACCAATGAATAATAATTATAATTGAATTGTATGTGTATGTTCTATATTATCACTTCTGTTAACTGTTACATTTGCATGTTAGTTTGTAGTAATAAACAATCACAAACATCACTATTCTGAAAATATATTTTAAAACCTTACTTGAATTTCGTAGTGCGACATCGCGTTATTTTGGCTGAACGAAATAGAGGATATCTAGCGTTCTGAATTGATACCGGACAAATATATTTGATTATTTTCGCGACCGACTAGCTGCACTTTTCGCCAGCGGAAATACATTTGTTCTGGCAGTAACAACAGAAACTCATTATCGCCAGAAACAATATACATGCGTTGACGACAAGTTGGTCGCGAAATTAAGTCCTTAAGCCATATCATGAGATATTTCTGGTATTAATTATGAGAAGAAAACAAAACACATTTGCTTTGAATTGTTTACAAAATACTTTTGGGAGTTGGTGACTTTCCAAAATAAGACGAGTCTAAATCCTGAACAAGGATCATTTGTATAAGACCTATTTTATTGTCACAATGTGACATTCGTGTGCAAACACATCGTGGTCACTTCAACCCATGTAATCTGAGTAAATGATGAGATTTTGTATGGAATATTAAAAGCAACATTTCAGAGCTGACGAAACGCACAATACATATAGTTTGATATACTGATATTGAACTAATCCCAACAGAAATGTCGAAGATACTTGCTTGCCCAGGGCTCTTATACACAGGTGTCGATTTTCTCATATTACGACACACGTCCCGGCTTACGGTCATTATCCCCAGTTGGAGCTGTCACTCCAACAGCCTACTTTCACTGCGTCAACACAGTAACAGGTTTATCACCATTTATGGAGCAACGGGATACTTTCTGACAAGCCAAAACTTATGGGGAAATAGCGTCTGGTACTTTATATATGCCCGGGAACACACCGTCGGTATTATGTTATAGCTGCAGGGAGATGAAGGGGTGGCTTATACAGCTAGTGTGGGAACTAAAGAGTTAAATATCTTATAAATATGTTCAGTGCGTAAATACAATTCAAGTTCGAAATGGGTTCGGTCCGAATAATTTTTTACTAAGTTATGACCCTTTTTACTTAGAATTTTCCAAATTTGAGATTTCTCGATAAATTTAAATTGGGCTGTTTGGTCTGAAGGAAATGTGTATGTTAGCTGTTTAGTGCCAAATACAGGTCTATACTAAGGGTTTGTTTCGAATAAGTTTTACTGAGTTCTGGCCCATTTTAGAGTAAGGATTTTCCAAATTTGAGGTTTCTGCATAACTCAAGTTTTGGTTATTTGATCGGAACCAAATTTGATGTATGATTTTTCCAGTCATATTTTGTTACCAAGAAGACCCTTATCGCTTGTCCAGGATCATCTATAAATTCTGTCCTACTTTCTAGAAAGGCAATGCCCTAAATGAATCAAATTTAAAGGGGATATGTATATTATTTAAAGGGGCATTGTGTCCTCAGTACGTATGTGGCTTATTTCATGCTGTATTAAATTGTAATGATGTTGAGAAAATACTATTGTATAAGTTACTTTAATATAATAGTAAATAAAATGCCATACAAAAACACTCATTGTCGAAGCAGTCAGTTGCTATTTGCAATATTGAAATACAGTATATCGAGTTGGAATATACAAGCTCTGTTTAGTTGTTTTGAACAGAAAATTAGCTATGTGATTTTATTTATATATTACTTTTATAATAAAATACAGGTAGCCCACAATCGTGCTACAATAAAATAACCCAGTAAGTCATGAGTGTTTGTGAACCTGATTCTTTTCATGCAACTTTGTCTTGCGTGGGTTCGTGGAACTGGTTGTAATGAAGATCTTCTTTCTTAAACAATTAATGAATTTCTTTGCATATATATAGCATGGACACCAGTCAGAATAATTTTATTGGTGCCAACAACAATATCAGAAGGTGTCTTAAACCATTCGCAATGAATGTGTTATATAATTATTGTTTATTGACCTCCAAGTATGAAGAGCTAACGAGTTATGTGGCTTATATTGCCACGTATGAATACCTATACAGTGAAAAATGGGTGGCATACAAAGTCAAATATAACTCCTTTGAGTAGTACTCATTAGGGGCAATAGCCTAACCTGTATATGCAATGCGCTGAAAACAGTTATTAGGGAGACATATATAACGAGCACGTACGTGTCTCCTTAATCACGGTTTATCACCTATCAGTTAACTTGAGAAAGTTAATATTCCCACAATACCCGCGTGTGGCTTCTATATATATATATGGACACGTATTTATATATATACAATAAATAAGTTGGTGGCAAACAAAGCCAAATATTACTCTTTTGAGTCGCAATCATTGGGGATAATAACATAACGTGTACATATGCAATACGTTGCAGAAACATACATGCATGCTGGTTATCTTTGTCTCCTTAATAACGGTTTATTACGTATAAGTTAATCTGAGAAAGTTAATATTCCCACAATACCCATATAGTGGCTTCTATAGACACGTGTGTATATCAATACAGTAACAAATGAGTGGCATACAAAACAAATATAACACTTTTGAGTTGTAATCTTTAAGGACAATAACCTAACATGCATATGCAATGCGTTGAAATCCGTCAATAGGGAGACACATATAACCAGCATGTACGTGTCTCCCTAATCATGGTTTATTACATATCAGTTAATTTGTGAAAGTTAATATTCCCACAGTGTCCACTATGTGGCTTCTATGGACACGTATTTATACCTATACAATAACAAATTGGGTGGCATACAAAGTCAAATATAAGTCTTTGAGTTGTCATCATTAGGGACAATAACCTAACGTGTATATGCAATGCGTTGAAAACAGTTATTGGGGAGACATATATAACCAGCGTGTACGTGTCTACCTAATCACAGTTTTTTTACCTATCAGTTATCATTTATTATATTAACTCGCCACGTTATAGTACGGGGGGAACAGTCATATTGTACTCCCAAATGTCATATTGGACTCCCGAGTGTACAATGCCACGTTATATTGGGACTCTGTGACGTAACGAATTACCTATTGCGAAATAAACTGGTGAAATTGTGATGCGCGTACAACAGATTTAGCAAACGTTTCACTTCCGCGTTGAGTATTTTTTATTGCCGTGTTTACTGTTCCAAATCAAATCATGCATACTGTGTGTTTCGTCATCACGGTTTCTACAAATAAAATGCGAGCGCACAATATCCATGTAACTTGTTAGTTTTTTATCATTCTACATTTATATTTATCTGATTTAAAAAATAAAACGATGAAAATACTAGGCACACACACACAGTAACATACTGGTATATAAGCCTTTTATCAAAGTCGGAATGTCATTTTGAAAAGATAAGAGATCACCCATGACTATCTTTAAACGATTTAGAATTTGGAAAGTTGACGCATAATTTGGTCGCCTATTATAAAAAATAACCAAAAACAACCATGTCATCGATGACCTTTCACCTATTAAATGGCGATCGCGATCTTTAAAAAAAATCGTATTAGTAGCGAAAACAGGAATGCATGTTTACATAGCACGTGTCTAATTATGCCAGCTAATGGGATTTTATATTCGAGAACAGTTGAAGCTGCTTTCACAGACCTGCGGCGGACGCACAAGGCCAACGCTATCGGGTTTGTGGCTGACCACTGGCACTGCGCATAAACCGATAGCCACAGACACTGCACGCATGCGTCAGTCGCAGGTCTGTGAAATCAGCTTTAACTTCAGACAGACAAAATTGCGACTACGACCTCCAAGTCATCTGGCCATGTGAACGGGTTCCAAACAATTATGTTTCGAGTGAAAAGGTCAGAGGTAGCAAATTACTCTAAATGACGCGGAACGTGAAATGTTGACGCATCATTTTGTCGCATATTGCAATTTTAGAAGATATGAACACTTCAATTAAAACAAGATGTAAATTTTCAATGATCTTCCCACAACAATCATGTGATCGATTTTGCAAAAAAAATGTATTGGTAATCGCATTAGCTCAAATATGACTGTACGATTACACACCACATGTCCCAATTAGGCCAGATAAAGGGATTTTATAATCGACAACGGTTAAACCACAAGACAGACCACCACACTGTTGGTCCAACCAAATTGCGACCACGCCCTTTAGGCCATGTGTACGTGTGAACGGGTCCCAAACCATATTCTTGCATATGGCGAAGTCCACCCGTTATGTGTGTACACCTCCTTTGGTAAGAAATACTGCTGACCTTGTGATTTTGATTGCGAATTATAAATGTTATACCTAAACAGAATACAACCAAAGCATATTATGCAATCTGATTGTTAACATTTATGAGGCCTGATAACCCTGACTAGATCACAGGACGTATAACTGTTATATTTATATATTTACATACACCTGATATCTCTTCCGATTTCCCCATAGCGTTACGGTAGACACGCCCCCTTATTCAATGCGTTCATAAATCTATGAACGTAATGTCACGTTCAATGTCGTGCATAGGTTTATGAACACATTGTTCCCGGAAATCACCGGGGATTGTCGGAAATTACCGACTGCTTGAGTATCTAGTCAGCCAATACGCCAAGGATTTGATAGCAAACAATATGTAATCGAGGTTCACGATTGGATGGCTTGTGGCATCTGATCGCGAGCACGGGTGGCACAAGATGTTCGGTTGACTATCAGAATGTTGGTTATCATATAATTCCATAATATGTCAAATATAGCGAATTATCGAAATATGAAATACAACGAAAAAGCGAAATATGAAAATACAGCGAAATAGGACGAAAAATCGAAATAGGAAAATACAGCGAAATAGCGAAAAAGGGCAAAATATAGAGCAAAATATAGAAATAGGAAATTATTTTTATAAACGAAATAACGGACATATTTGAAAAAAGTGTTTTTGACTTAATAACGGACATATTTGGAGAAGTGTTTTAAAGAGCGTAAGTATATAAATATGAATAATAAACGGCGGACTCAACGTGGTCATGGGTTTTGACTGCGATAAAAAATCAGCAAACTCCGCATGAACCCCTTTGGAGTTTATGCAGTTTGCTGAATTTTTCTCGCGGTCAAAATCCCATGACCACATTGAAACCGCCGTTCATTTCTTATATAAAACAAAGTGCACCATTCCAAATTTCATGCATAGAAACAAGTTTTATTCCACACCGAGATGCCAGGCCAGATGGCACTGAGTAAAATTTTATTCCATAAAATTATATGGATAGCATACACACACTGTTTACATTTAAAACAATTACATGTTTCTGAAATACGCTCAAATTCTTTCATCCTATCTGTGGTTCTACGTAACTATGGGTGAGAATTTCACACTATATGTGCCATGAATCTGAATGAGCTAAGATCGCATGTAGTAACATCATGATTTATAATGGAATATGCAATGGTTTGAATGTAATCAATTTCAATTGGGGGAGGGTCCGGGAGGGTGCGCGAGATCTTTTTTTGGATTTACAGCTGGGAGTTACCGTTCAAATCTCGAGATTAACGGGGTCTTTATTGGTGTTATATGGTGTTGACAGGTTCATTTAATGACAAAATTACGATTAGCCAATTAAGCTGGATAAACAATACATGTGGCGGCACACGTCGGTTTCATTTGCGGCCCAACCAAATATACCACATGTAATTTCATTAGGTTGTCGCTTGAGGGACCTAGCAGCAATAATACGCATCGTAGCATTGATCTTGGTTACGAGCACTTTTGGGGTCCGTGAAGTTGGATCGAAGTTCGAAGTTCGAAATTCGGTGGAGATTCGACCCCCACTTTTGTTTGCCTCAAATGCATTGTTGTGTTCCAATTCGTGTTACCCTGCTCGAATTTTGGGTCAAAAGTAATTTTTTTTCACTTTTTCTGAGATACTGCTGGACTTGGAAAATTTAGCCACGGCGCTGGACTTCAATATCAAGGCGCCGAAGGGAAGTGGCATTGTTTATGGCTGGATTGAGCTGAAATTTGGTATGTTTGATACTTTCCATAAGAGAATCAAGCAAACTAACGCTCAGCTTCGAGAAATTACTCGATCTATAGGTTTGAATTTCAATCTGAATTTCAATCTGGGCGAATTTCGATCTGGATTGAAGTTCGAAATTCAGATTGAAATTCGACCCCCACTTTTGTTTGCCTCAAGTGCATTGTTGTGTTCCAATTCGTGCTCCCCTGCTCGAATTTTGGGTCAAAAGTGATATTTTTTTCACTTTTTCTGAGATACTGCTGGACTTGGAAAATTTAGCCACGGCGCTGGACTTAGAAAATTTCGCCTTCAATATTAAGGTGCCGGGGGGAAGTGGCATTGTTTATGGCTGGATTGAGCTGAAATTTGGTATGTTTGATACTTTCCATAAGAGAATCAAGCAAACTAACGCTCAGCTTCGAGAAATTACTCGATCTATAGGTTTGAATTTCAATCTGAATTTCAATCTGGGCGAATTTCGATCTGGATTGAAGTTCGAAATTCAGATTGAAATTCGACCCCCACTTTTGTTTGCCTCAAGTGCATTGTTGTGTTCCAATTCGTGCTCCCCTGCTCGAATTTTGGGTCAAAAGTGATATTTTTTTCACTTTTTCAGAGATACTGCTGGACTTGGAAAATTTAGCCACGGCGCTGGACTTAGAAAATTTCGCCTTCAATATTAAGGTGCCGGGGGGAAGTGGCATTGTTTATGGCTGGATTGAGCTGAAATTTGGTATGTTTGATTCTTTCCATAAGAGAATCAAGAAAACTAACGCTCAGCTTCGAGAAATTACTCGATCTATAGGTTTGAATTTCAATCTGAATTTTAATCTGAGCGAATTTCGATCTGGATTGAAGTTCGAAATTCAGATTGAAATTCAAACCTATAGATCGAGTAGTTTCTCGAAGCTGAGCGTTAGTTTGCTTGATTCTCTTATGGAAAGTATCAAACATGCCAAATTTCAGCTCAATCCAGCCATAAACAATGCCACTTCCCTTCGGCACCTTAATATTGAAGGCCAAATTTTCTAAGTCCAGCGTCGTGGCTAAATTTTCCAAGTCCAGCAGTATCTCAGAAAAAGTGAAAAAAAATCCCTTTTGACCCAAAATTCGAGCAGGGGAGCACGAATTGGAACACAACAATGCATTTAAGGCAAACAAAAGTGGGGGTCGAATTTCAATCTGAATTTCGAAGTTCAATCCAGATCGAAATTCGCCCAGATTGAAATTCAAACCTATAGATCGAGTAATTTCTCGAAGCTGAGCGTTAGTTTGCTTGATTCTCTTATGGAAAGTATCAAACATACCAAATTTCAGCTCAATCCAGCCATAAACAATGCCACTTCCCTTCGGCACCTTAATATTGAAGGCCAAATTTTCTAAGTCCAGCGCCGTGGCTAAATTTTCCAAGTCCAGCAGTATCTCAGAAAATGTGAAAAAAATAACTTTTGACCCAAAATTCGAGCAGGGTAACACGAATTGGAACACAACAATGCATTTGAGGCAAACAAAAGTGGGGGTCGAATCTCCACCGAATTTCGAACTTCAATCTAACTTCACGCGAATCTCCACCGAATTTCGAACTTCGAACTTCGATCCAACTTCACGGACCCGCACTTTTGAGGAGCTTTCTTAATCTTCAAGTATTTTTCGCAAATTGCCCAGACCATCTGGTGTGTTAAACTCTTCCCTAAACCGAAATGAGGCCAGTCCGTCCCATTTAAATCGCGCGAGGTGGCTTCGCGCACAACGGAAACGTCTCATGCTGTGAACCATGTATGAATTTACCAGTATTACTAAACTGAATTCCAAGATAATTTTATTCATTAACAGCTTCTGACACTTGGGAGTAATGGGAGCCAAATCTGACTGGTTACACAAATCAGTACAATCATATATATAATCTTACTACCGGCTCTGGTGTACTTCCGTACACAAAACTACACAATAATTGTTTAAATACAAGCACCATCGGTCTCTATTGGCACAATTCAAGTACAATTGCATTTTAGATTGGAATTTACGAAACTATTCATACATATAAAGCTGGACATCAATATTGGAACACACACAGGATAAATTTCTATCAGGCTAATTGATAACCTTATATCGAGTTACAACAAACGAGGCCGCATCGACAAGTTCGTGGCATCTGTGCACTGGCTGATTTATTACCTCTTGCGTGATGAGGTGAAATCAAAGAGATACCGATACCGGATATGGCATTAATTTGTCCATACATTAGGAAGAAAATTCCAGGGATATACATGTACGATGGGTTCTTCTCAGAAGATAGCAGTCATTCTACTTACATATTTGGGACTGGCCACGACTGCTACAGTTACCATTCTGTAGTCGATCCCAGTCTATCTGCTATATTTTCATGGCAATTACTTTACTTAATGCGTGTTAATCGTCGATAATCGTTCTTGGCTGCGTGGTATTCTCGTGGTGATTCCTTTGTGCGATTGGCAGCATCATTTATTTAACGGAAATTTTATCGAAATTCAACCCGTCGATTGTAAAAATTGGCCCAAAGAAAGTAAAGATACCAATATACCGCGATTACTCATAAAAATATGTTATATTGTGTGTGCTATAAAATATGCATATGTGCATATATATGAAATTACTTTGATACTAACAATTCTTGAAAATTTTATTAATTGTTGAAAATGAGCATTTTAAATTAAATTTGGAAAAACTAAATTTTATTTATATAAATTTTGATCCCAGTTTTCAAAACAAATTAATTTAAATTTAAAACTTTAGTTACGTTTTGGACATTAAATTCGATATTTTACAGTGATCTGAAACACTCCGGTAGGGTGATGAAATAGAAATGGAGAATATCTTGCTGAAAGTAGTTATTTTTACAAATATTATATCCAAATTGACAGAACACACCGTAATTCTTATATATATGCATTAAATACAGTGACCCCCCGATGGCGAAATCATTTGTGTTAATTTACCGCCGATAGATGCGTCCCGAATCGGGAAGTAAATATTTACAATTGAGCGTATAATATAGTAGTTCAGACGATGTTTTCTATGAAGTGGTACGGTCGATTTGTTTGAGATTTTCGGCAATGTTAGTAGAATTCATACATCCCCTCATGGCATAGCGCATGCATACTAACTAATCAGTTTCACGCGTCCGAACAAGTGCATAATATGTCTTTAACTTATGAATCTTTGTAATGTTATATCCAATTTTTCAGCCATTTGTTAGAACACGATATCGCCGCACAAACTACCGAAACCATTTGCGTACATGTAATATGAACAAACACAAGAAAATAGTAATGCCAACTAAAATAAAATGCGACAACAAAACATGACATGGATATAAAGGCCATAGACACAGATAAACAAATATGATATATATATATAATTCAATATATGAAATTGTTTTTTATTATAAAAGATTTTATCTGACAATTCTGTATTCATTGACGCTAAGACCACGTGCGATTTTTCCGTGTTTTTTCCCGTGTTAAAATGTTGGCCACGCGTGGTTTTGAAAACACCACGGGCCTTGTATACTGTGGTTGACACACCTTGACTTCTAGAATATACCGTGGCGCATCCATTCTAACAATACCCCTCTCCCAATCATGTTGATTTGCTATAGTGAACAGTCATTGAAGTTTTAACTAATCTAGCCGAAATGTAGGCTAAGCGTTTTTTGGAATGCGTAACCGTCTATGACGTGTCATCGGTCGACCCCATTCATGACTGATTTGATGGATACGCTCACAGTATGTAGCCCACCACGCATGTGTACCGTCATGTATCAATCACCATAACGAATGCAAATTTAGCCCTCCCCGGTACTTGTAATTTAACAGAACCCAGCTGTTCGAAGCCAAAGTTAAACTATCTCTTAATTGCTGATTATTAGTGCCTCTTCAAAACCATTATAGGTAAACAAAACCAATCCCGTGACATTCCCTGCGTCGTGTCACTTTTTTGCATCAATTTCTCCACATATCTCCATGAAATAATAATAAACGCTCTTTAATGATTGTATATCAATGAAATCATCTGAGGTCAAAGACGCCTATCACGTGAAATCACCTGGTCGGGTGATTCATCTGTACCAATTTTTCTTCATATACTTTGAGCCTATAGCGAATGCCTTCATTGCTCGCATTTGCCCATTAAAGTCGTCTGAGATCAACGGCATCCGGATAGAGTTAATTTTTTTCTTTTAATTGCTAAATATTAGTGCATCTTTAAATCGTGTGAGGTCAACACACCCAATCCTTTGACACGCCCTGCGTCATTCCAGTTTTGTCACAAATTTCCCCCACTCATCTTCAGGAATGAAAATAAACGCTCTTTATTGATTATATGACCATGTAAGTCATCTGAGGTCAAAGACGCCTATCGCGTGACAACCACCTGGTCGGGTGATTCATCTGTACCAGTTATCCCAAATTATACTTTGAGCCTATAACTAACGCTCTTTATTGCTCACATTTGTCCATTAAAATCGTCTGAGATCAGCGGCATCCGGATAAAGTTACATTTATCTTTTAATTTCTTATTATTAGTGCATCTTTAAATAATTTGAGGTCAACAAACCCATTCCCTTGACATGCCCTGCGTCATTCGACTTTTGTCACCAATTTTCTCACATATCTTCTGGAATGATGATAAACGCTCTTTATTGATTATATACCCATGTAAGTCATCTTGGGTCGAAGATGCCTATCGCGTGACATTCATCAAGTTGGGTGGTTCATTTGTACCAATTTTCCTACAAATACTTTAAACTTATAAAGAACGCTCTTTATTGCTCAAATTTGACCCTTAAAGGCGTCTGAGGTCAACGGCATCTATACCATACTATATGGGTCATCCCCGTGTTTAAACTTACACCGACCAGATTGCAACAATTAGTTAGTTAAATGCGTTGTTATTGTCCCTTTAGGACATCTAATGTCAATGGGACCTATCTGATAATATTTTCCGGGCCAAATTACCCATATATCAAACCTCATTAGTAACTGACCAATGTGGTTGTCTACTTAATGCATGGTTTATTCAGATGTAATTCTATATCTCCTGTGTCGTAGAAAATATCACCGCAAAATACGTAAATCGAAATATATCTCAGGATTTTGAATTTTAAAAGTTGATATTGAGTAAGCGGTTTTAATTATAAGATATAACCCATAATCAGTCTTCGTCATGCAAACATATTCCCAAATTAACAGTATTTATCACAATAAAACCAGGTCCCCCTAATGTCGGTCTGTAACACTGTCAGATATACACTACCGATAATTTAATTGCATATATCTATTAAAATATTCATTCCGCGCAAAAACTATCGACAGTTGGTGAATAATAGTGTCACAGAGATCACACATGACACGAAAAATATATAAATTTGCATGTTAAATTCACTTAAAAAACACGCTAAACATTAGGGGGACACACAAAAAGTCGCCCTAATGTAAAAGTCGCCCTAATGTGGGTTATTTACACACAAATGTCTCCCTAATGTGGCTTCCGCGAACATATATATATATATATATATGTATATATATATATATATACTAGCCGATGAGCCCGACGTTGTCCGGGCTATTCAAAAACCAAATTTCAAGTCGATAGCTCTACCCAGCCCGAAATTTCAAGTCGATAGCTCTACCCGTTTCCGAGATCTGGTCTGCGCATGTGCGAAGCTGGCGCCGAACGGGCTCGGCGACCCGATAAAATTCGTATCCGGGGCAAGATACATTCACATACCAAATTTCAAGTCGATAGCTCCACCCGTTTCCGAGATCTCGTCTGCGCATGCGCGAAGCTGGCGTCGCACGGGCTCGGCGACCCGATAAAATTCGTATCCGGGGCAAGATACATACACATACCAAATTTCAAGTCGATAGCTCCACCCGTTTCCGAGATCTCGTCTGCGCATGCGCGAAGCGGGCGCCGCACGGGCTCGCCAATACGACAACGACGACCGCCTGGTCAAACTATACACACGTACCAAGTTTCGTCCCGATCGGTCGAGAATCGTAGATTTGTATTAATGACAGACAGACAGACAGACAAACAAACAGAGGTCTTCAAAATATATATGTATGTCTGTCTGGATTTTTCTCTCAGACCCCTGGACCGATTTCAACCACATTTAGAGACTCGGGGTATCCTGGTGGATGTTATATAGCATTAGTTTTTTTTTAAATTATCTAAAAAAAAAAAAAAAATTAATATTCAATTTAAATTGAGCAAGGAGTTCAATCTTTAAAAAAATATTAATTAAAAACAAAAATTTAATTAAATTTTTAATGTTAAATCAAAATGTTTAAACGATCAAAATGTGCGTGAAGTGCACAAAGGATCTGCCTCTGAATAAAGGCTCTGTCTAAGATAGGTGCATAATGCACAAAGGGGCCACAGTCCGAATTTTTCCACTAAGGAAAGCCCTTCAACTGAATTATATGGATCAGAATGCAAGCCCAGGAGGAGCCACAACAAATAAAGTTAATATCCAAATTCGATGGGAATGTATTCTTCCAAAACAAATTTCATTTAAATGAGATTTAGTCATGAATCAGCGATGATTTTGTTACGTGAAAGAGATCATAAATTCAGATTCCGATATTGCTCAAACTTGGACCCGCCCCCTTGTTTTTTGGAAGAAACAACCCAAGTAGTGCACCCACCTCTGTCTAGTAATAACCATAAAATATAGAGGGAACTGTTATGCATATAAACTCTAATCTTATATAAAAATGGCATTGTGCTACCAGTATATGACAGGGATTACCTAACATTATATAATGCCCCTGACTATTCACTAGTGTTATTTTGTTGTCTATAAACTGATACCTCTCCATTCCAATATATGATCCTGAATTTCATACAGTGCCTTTCAAGTGACTGGAGTTACAATTAGAAATTTAGTACACAATTACTAATTGTAACAAAAGCATTTTCTTAAATGTAGTCATTTACTTCATGCTTTATGCCCACATGTCCAGTTTCACACATTACACATATACGTTAGAGCTTAATATATTGCACACTAATGTCCAATACATATCTAAAGACATGTTGGTAAAACATTAATGTTCTTCAGAATCTAATTAACCCTATGCATCAGGAAATGAGGGGGCACTCAAAGAATAAGCTTGTTCATTGACAACTAAACAATAGTTCATATACAATGGGCTGTTTATTAATTAACCCTTTCAGTGCCAAGTCCGATTTTTGTATCAACCCATATTTCCTTGATCATTTTTCAAATTTATTGATTAAAATAATGTGATACATTGATGGAAAGAGCTCTAAGAGCTAATGATCAAGGAAATATGGGTTGATACAAAAATCGGAATTGGCACTGAAAGGGTTTAACAACCAATATAACTAAACGTGAACAAAATTAATTGGTCATGAAGGTGGCGGGCAATAACCGCAACATGGCAAAAAAGTTACTAACAATACTAATATACTATAGTAAAAATAAAAAATAAATTGTCATAACATCAGGCATCCGATTAAAAATGCCAAACGTGAAAGCCGAACGAGATCATTTTTATTCAATGCAGTGGGGCCTGAGAACCAAAATCCTTTTTTCTTTTTGGCCCAATAAATACTTTTAAAATGAATTTGGCAAATCCATTCTGTAATGAAAGTGCTAACTGAATACCTGTGAGAGCAGCAGTATGTGTGCCACCACATGACACTGATTTGACCCTGTGTGGAATATTAACCCTCTGTGGAGTATGTACACTGTTGCTGCTTTCATCGCCTAAGCCTAACATCCCAGACTCATTCTCACCAAATGTGTACAAATCACCTGATTCTGAAAAAAATAATTCATGATGGAAATTAACCCATTCTTTACCAAATACTCATTGACAAGTTTCTCTTAGGAAATGTTCTGATAATAAGTTCAAGAAATGCCATATTATCTGAACATTTCTCACCCAAGTATAGGAATCGTTCAGCACTTGTATTATCTGTCGTCTGCTTATATTTTATAAACATCCCTCCAAATTGAAGACTATACCATTCCAATGTATTTACATACTTTTATAACTGATGGTAGAATACATTTTATAATGAAAGGTAGAGAGAGATAAAGGTGATAGCTCATTGTGATCTGGTTCTCTTTACAGCCCAAAAGTTAAGCAACGAGCAGCCCAGTTTTATACATGGATAGGTGACTACTGGGAAATTTTATGTGTGCCCCTTTAAACGAAACATGCTGTGTGTAGTTATGAGTGTATTTGAGCAAAAAGCTGTAGCTGGCTGTAGCCGGCTACAGCCGGCTGTGGCTTATAAGACATGCGCAGTAGAAAGCTACAGCGTACAGGGAAATGAATGGCGACTATCACTAAACATTGTACTCCGACTCTGATAGGAGAATTTCTTATTGGGGAGATATTTTTTTAATAACTGCTCCCTGGGGACACATAATTGTCATTCCCATTTTGTTAGCATCAAACTAGATATTTTATATATATGATACATTTCTTGTTTGGTGAATAATTAAACTTATTTTGTAAAAATATATAATTATATCTTGTTTGCATATGCCGATTTAGAGAACGAGATGTAATCACATACCATACTCTTTTAAATATCAGATTTATGGAGGCATGGACTCAGCACGAGTGTTAATTGCTTCAAATATGCTTGCATCAGCGAGCGAGACCATTTGTGAATTGATATAACAACCTAATGCCAACAATATTACCCATCAGTCACATTCCAAGTTCGGAGTAGCGATACACTAGTTAGTGACCACAAGCTGTGGCCGGCTACAGCTTTCTGTAGCTTTCATCTGCGCATGCCTAGCCGGCTACGGCTGTAGCTTTCTACTGCGCATGTCTTATAAGCCACAGCCGGCTACAGCTGGCTACAGATATTTTGCTCAAATACACTCAGCATCTACTGATCTGTGACAATTGTGTTTTAACCCTTTCAGTGCCAAGACCGATTTTTGTATCAACCCACATTTCCTTGATCATTTTTCAAATTTATTGATTATAATAATGTAATACATTATTATAATCAACAAGAGCATTGCTAGGGCGTGGCAAAATACACCCTTTAGCTATTTCGAATTGTACTACCGCAAAATAAAATAATACTTTGGGCTTACATTTGAAGAATATCTGATATACCCCTAATTTCAATGCCAAAATGCGGTCAAATTCTAAGTCGAATAAAAGGTCGGTAGACCTCATGTCCACCTCTAAGCATCGGCTTGATACGACCGTTGTTTGCGCATAAAAACCTGTCTTTAGTGCTAGTAAACCTACATACCAAATTTAATTTCATTCAGTAAACATTTACTAAAGTTATCCGGAAACCTCAAATTGGCAAAAATTCTAAGTAAACAAGAGCTACGCTGGGCGTGCAAAATACGCCCTCTCTTGGGTCGGCGGAAACTGATAAAAAAGGGGCATAACTCTGGTAAAAATTGGTGGACGGAACTCAAATTTTAACATGACCTGTGTTTTGGTGGGAGAAAGTAATATACCAAATTATCATTGAATCCGATAAGCTGTAGTAAAGTTATCATCCGGACAACAAATTTCAGGGATTTTCTAAGTCAAATTACGTCAAAAAAGGGGCCATAACTCTCGCAAAAATTATCGGATTAAAACGAAATTCGGACTTGAGATGTTTTTTGATATATGTAATCCACATTCCAAAATCGAGTTATCATCCAGAAACCAAAAAAACATAAGAAAAACTGAATTTTCTGAGTCGAAAAAGGGGCATAACTCTGCCAAAAATGGTCGGACAGAACCCAAGTTCGAACTTGACCTGTGTTTTGGTGGGAGAAAGTAATATACCAAATTTGGATTCATTCCGATAAACTATACTAAAGTTATCATCCGGACAACAAATTTCAAGGATTTTCTAAGTAAAAAAACGTTAAATAAGGGGCATAACTCCGGTGAAAATTGGCGTGCGGAACCCAAATTCGAACTTGAACTTACTTTTCGGCTAATAAACCCACATACCAAATTTTACTAATTTTGGTTCACTCTAACTAAAGTTATCATCTGGACAACAGGTTAACGGACGGACGGACGCCCGCCCGGACGCCCGGATGCCCGGACGGACAGACCAATACTATAATACGGCCTTTTTTCCAAAAGGGCGTATAAAAAGGGACATAACTCTGGTGAAAACTGGCGGGCGGAACCCGAATTCGAACTTGACCTGTGTTTTTTCTGGGAGAAAGACACATACCAACTTTGGTTCAGATCAAATAATCCAAACTGGAGTTATCGGTCGGAAACCAAAAATGTTAACAGACGGTCAAATTCTAAGTCGAAAAAAGGGCTGTAACTCATGTAAAAATAATTGGACAGAACCCATATTCGAACTTGGCCTGTATCTTTAGCTGGGAAATACACATACCAACTTTGGTTCAGATCAAATAATCCAAACTGGAGTTATCGGTCGGAAACCAAAAATGTTAACAGACAGTCAAATTCTAAGTCGAAAAAAGGGCTGTAACTCATGTAAAAATAATTGGACAGAACCCATATTCGAACTTGGCCTGTATCTTTAGCTGGGAAATACACATACCAACTTTGGTTCAGATCAAATAATCCAAACTGGAGTTATCGGTCGGAACCCAAAAATGTTAACAGACAGTCAAATTATTCTAAGTCGAAAAGGGGGCATAACTCTGGTGAAAATTGGCGGACGGAACCAGAATTCGAACTTGACCTGTCTATTCTGCAAGTAAACACAGATACCAAATTTAATTTAATTTGGTTCACTCTAACTAAAGTTATCATCCGGAAACCTCGGACGCACAGACGCACGGACGGACGCACGCACGGACGCACAGGCTGATTATAATAGTCCTCCGAACCCATTGGGTCGGCGGACAAAAATGGCTGTAACTCATGTGAAAATAATTAGACAGAACCTATATTCGAACTTGGCCTGTAGTTTTAGCCGGGAAATACACATACCAGCTTTGGTTCAGATCAAATAATCGAAACTGGAGTTATCGGTCGGAAACCGAAATGTTATGAAATTGGTCAAATTCTAAGTCGAAAAAGGGCTGTAACTCACACTAAAATAACTGGACGAAACCCATACTCGAACTTGGCCTGTATCGTTAGCTTGGAAATACACATACCAACTTTGGTTCAGATCAAATAATCCAAACTGGAGTTACCGGCCGGAAACCAAAAATGTTAACAGATGGTCAAATTCTAAGTCGAAAAAGGGCCGTAACTCATGTAAAAATAATTGGACGGAACCCATATTCGAACTTGGCCTGTAGTTTTAGCTGGGAAATACACGTACCAACTTTGGTTCAGATCAAATAATCCAAGAGTTATCGATCGGAAACCAAAAATGTTAACGGACGGACAGACGGCGGACAGACTGATTACATAATACGACCTTTTTTCAAAAAGGGCGTATAATAAATTTGAAAAATGATCAAGGAAATATGGGTTGATACAAAAATCGGACTTGGCACTGAAAGGGTTAATAGTGTTTTAAAATGTGTGCGCTGGGAACTAAGATAATCTTATGTTGAGCATGGGCAAGAGCAAAAAGAACCAATCATCAGATTAACCACGCCTGCGAAAAATATCCACACTGAAAACGCTTGCTTTGGATGGACAATGATTGATCGAGTAAACACTCATATGCCAAATTACACTGCTGCTTGGAAGTTATGAGTAATTAATAAGTGCATCACGATTGTTCCTAGAATTACAGTGTGCTTGCTGTGTCGTATTTACAAAATCAATATGCCCCACATCAGGGACCAGCCTAGAGGTTTCAAACTAGGAGAAGTCACTTCTCCCAGTTTGGTTATTAAGGAGAAGTGGACTGTAGTCAGGGAGAAGTAACAATGGCTGAAGTTCAATTTACACACCCATATCACCCTTCTATGATCCATTAAGTATCATGCAACACAAGAACCCATTTATAAAACCATTATAGTGAGTAAGAACATCATTATAATCTGTAAATAAACTTTAAATATGCTGTTGGGAGATATGCATACTGGTATATGAGAGAAGTCACTTCTCCCTGGAACAAAACAGCTGTTCCATGCCCCACATGTGCCATACGCATTCCCTGCTGATGTCACATAACATAAATAATGTTCGCCTCAACCAGGAAACTGGAACTATAAAATAAATGTGTCACCTCACATGACAAAACAAATCCTGTGTGCGTCTGATCATGAATAAACCTTGTAACCTGGTGACTTGAAATAAACACAGAATAACACATCATGCTATGCCTCTCATTCTATCCTTCTGCACTGGCATTCGTGCCGTATCAACAAACCCATTAACACACTCATGCCATTTTGTGTATGTATGTACCCTGCATGATAACCATGTCAAAATCAATGGTCTATTTGGTGTAAGAATTTTGTCTTACCAGTAACTATAGCTGTGTGGTAATATCCACATGAAATACAAGTCACTTTTTCACCCATAGGAAGCACCGTTGGCTCATGACATTCAGTCTCATCATCAAGACCAAGCTGACCATCAGTACCTTCACCCCAAACATACGCTGTACCATCGTCTGAAAAACATTTTATATATTCATTGACAGAAAACTTCAAAGATATTGTAATCAAGAAAGAGAAGAACACAAAAACAGTAAACATACATCAGATTTTGATATAGAAATTGTAGAAAAGAACTCACCAAATTGGACTAACAGCCAAACATAATATCCATTATGATACCTGGTGACCGAATTTGTGATACAGTCTTGTGCAATAGTCAACAATCGTGGTAGTTTAAACTGCATAGGCACCAAGTCATCGAAATAAATGTAGATATCTTAGGGATATGAAGAACTCCTATATTATATGAGTCTGAATGTCCCGAATCAGATCTTACATTGCCCATGACCACATGTATTGGCTATTGCATTTCATGCGTGCTCAGAACCATTCTTGACACTACATGAATGTAAAGATATTCAATTATGGCATGGTGCAGCACAACAAAGTTTCACCCACTTCATTATCAGAAGCAAGATGCACTATTCCAAGACACGACTCTCCATTGATGGTTTGCATGCATGCGCAGTTACTGGTAGAATTTGTCACCAACAAAAGCTCTCCCAATTATTTGACATTGACCTGAGATGGCCGCCTCCATTAAGCAGGACAACATAATATTCATAAGGTTCATGGGTTAGTCAATACTGATGAAAACTGCTCACATGTATGGTCACCATACTATGGTCCATGTACCATTGTTTATGTTTATCTACATTTGTAATAAGACCTTGCTTAAACCTGCATAATACAAGATTTGTACTGATTGGTCAGTAGCCTGTGCTCTGTTGGATACATGAACGTCGTTTTGTGGTACAATTCTAGATATTCTGAATTTTACCACAAAACAGGTGGTACAATCAGTGCAATGCTGCCAATGCCTCACACTTTCAGAACGCTCATAATTCAAACCACAGGTGAGTTAGTCAATATCATGCTATAGACTGAACAAACACATAATGGCTACCTGCCAATACTTATTTTTATATAAGATAGAACAAAAAAAGTCTTACCTCCAAATTTTTGCCAGAGAGGCAATGAAAAGGAGTCTCCGTTCAATAGTGATGTCATGTTTGACATTACAGTTCGAAGAGAAGAACTGAATGGTGAAAAATCACACCATGCAGAGATAAAAACTGGGCTATTATATAGCAGGTTGCATGTCTGTCAATACAATTTTAACAAAAACTTATTTGAATTTCAAAAGAAATATAAAATACACTGCACATCGGCTTGTATAGTCAAATTTGCATCGTCCTACAATCAGTTTCTTTGTGGTAAAATTCTACTACACACGCTGATGTGCAGTGTATTTATTTCTTAACCCTTTCATGATGGTAGCAGCGCTCTTGCAGCATTAAAGATCCTGTGCCAGTGTATTCTCTTATATATGTGAGTTTCCCATAGGGAGCCTTGCATAAATAAGAGAATGAGTGTCTTACAGGGTCAATGAAAATATTGTCAGGCCAATATATTTTCTTATATATGCGAGGCTCCCTATGGGAGACTCGCATATAAAAGAGAATGCATTGGCACAGGGTTATCGCAAGAATTTCAGGAAGCTCCAGTCACAGAAGGGTTAAACAACTGTGCATTTAGTACCCGGTGTCAACTGATCTCACTATCACAAGAACTCGAACAGAGAAATGTGGAAATCATTAATCTATTCTAAAAGAGCCACAAACAGATAAACACTCCGAGAATTGGGAAACTTTGTTCTCATTTAAAGGCACAGCTCGCCTTTGTTATAGGTTATAATTTATAAATAACAGTTACCGAATTATGAAGATTTCCTAAAAAATATACTAGTATTATAGTATAATGATAGTATGAATGCGATATTATACACAATACAGACTTTGTGTGAGCCAAGCATTTTATATATATACAGCATGTAGCAATATACAAAACACTCAACACCATTATTCACAGTGACCCATTCAACACCAAAATCTTGTGAGAAGAGAATTAGCAAACGCTATACCGGTATGTTGTAAACAACTTGGTGGCATTTCTAACTAAAGTTCATGTAGTGGGGTCTCCGAGGCGTTGAGTGTTTTGATTATCGCATACTCTTTACGTAGTGTTTGTTTACATAACATGGCATTTGGTTACATAACACAGAGTACTAACATGACAATAACATGAAATTCACGTGATATTTATGATTGATATAAGAACTAAGTTGTAATATAATATTCTTTCTGTCTATGGCGGTTTTAATGGATGTGACTATTTTACCCACCGCCAATGCTTACCTATTCTTTAATTATGCAAATAGTTCAAGATCTGCAGGGTGACTATTTGAAGCTACATTATTGTTTGTAAACACAGTTCTATCTTTTGCAATCAGTAATGATCAAATCACCAGAATTCTCATAACTGGGGCAGAAATAAACAAACATAATTGACTTGATCTGTCATGTTTTTCTGTGTTCTTTTGCAAAATATGTGTCGATCAGCAAGTTAAATTTTAATTTAATTTATCTTCGACACAACTACCAACAAATAGTCAAGAAATCACAGTATATACTGGAGGACGACAACTGGAAAGAATCTAGTTTGGTGTTCATGTTGACTGGGATGATGTCTATGTTGAATTCACATATGCTTCTGACTTTACCAATACTTTGTTACCATGCAAGATGATGTTTAAAAGTGACAAACTAGAATAATTGATTGCTATTTTGGGAGCAGAGAAGCCACATTAATAATAGCCGGTCGTGATATTGACAGCCACTGGATAGATTTCTTGTGTATGAGCTCATATTGTACGGTTGTTATTTTTCCTGGGAAATTTGAAATTTAATAAAAAGTTGCAAAATAGTAGTTTGCAAATTCAATTTATTCCATTTTCATGACTGACTGATTTAGTTAGAACATAACATGTGACAAGGGGATTGTCAGTGAGACACAGTGTCAAGGTAATTAAAATATCTCCATACGAGTACCATATGTGAAACCATATGAGTACACAGCGATATTTACTACTGTGTGAAAGTGATTTGCGATTTTGCCATATTGAGCACAAACTTAATCCATCAATACCACCAACAATACTCAATAGTCAGAACAGGACTATATCATAAACTAATCAAGAGGGTATCAAAGGTAGATAATCATAACAGAACTAAATCATAAACTAATTAGGAGGGTATCAAAGGTAGATAACTTAAGAGTGAGTGCAATTGGTCACTCACGTGTTGAATTCTGATCTGAGAATCTGGCCGGGAACAATATAATAAATCTCATAAAAAGCATGACGCTCTCTGACGGAAATCCCACTATAGCGATTCACCTTGCCTACATTTTGAGCTGCCATAGAAAATAGAACATTTTGGTATGAATGGCATTTGGTCAATATATTGATAACTAATTAGGCATTGATTTTTGTTTTCTTTATATGGAATTTTTTTTTTTAAATGACGCTTTTGGAGTGTTTTTCAATTAAATATCCATTTTTTAATGTTTCGATGAATTCTATTCCATTTAATATAAGGTCTTGACATACATATCACAAGTATTCTGGCAAAATATTTGTTTCAGTTTCAACTAGTATACACACTACAGGTGATAATTCATTCTCAACAATGGGTGTTCTTTTATGAAAAGAGTTGGTGTTGCTGGAAGGGTAATAGTCTGGTCGGAAAAGCTACATTTGTGGAATACTAGAACCCTAGAGGCATTTTTGGGAAAAAGCATGAAACTAAGTTTTCTAGCATAATTCAAGTATGCTGAATCCAGTGAGGGTGCCTGTCGCTGCATGTGACCCATATTTCACCCATAAAATCAACTTAAAGTCACATACTGTTTTTATTGCCGCGAAAATACAGTAAGTCAATATCGAGACATATATCACACTCGTTATACATATAATCTCATGAACATGGGAATACTTTGTTATTTGAATCACCCCTCGTGACCTTTCTGTCATAACTATCTCATCATCTGCTATACATATATGGACAAGTATGTTATTTAATAAATAAACGCTCTTCATGAAATCACACCCGGTTGAAAGTTCTGTGAATCAGGATTAAGTTGAAAATATGACGTTTTTTCACAAATATCTTCTAGACCAGTTCATGCTGTTTGGAACTGCTTGAGTAATGTGACTTTATATTGTGTTTTGTATATTAACTGATCATTGGAGCAATTAAATATGCAATTATTGGAACACGGTATAAAATTTCACAAAAAATCACAATTGGGTATTTAGTCATATTTCAACAAGAAATGAACAGAACTTTGTAATGTAAGTGAGGTATATCATTACCTATGAATATTCCAACTCATTGGAACCAAAATTCTTACTTTGGCTCAAAATGGCTGCCAAAATGGCCGCCAAAATATGGAAAATGGTAAATATTGCACCAGCGTGCCCTGCAATCACTTACAAGTTGTGGTTGATGTATAAAATTGGCTATTCTGCCTCCTATACATTGAATACTAACATATCTGATGCACCATGGTTAATTGTTACTATTGTTACCACTGACATCACCAAAAATATTGGACTTTTCTCTCAAAAACTTGACATAAATATCGGCAAAAATTTACTTTTCAGGTATAGACCATTTTTTCAAGTAAAATGCAACTATCATTGGTAAAATGTAACTGTCTCTGGATTCAAATTTGTTTATTGTTTTGGTCTATCTTAAATGTGTCACACTACGGTATCTATAGACCAAATTGCTCAAGATGGCTTCCAAAATGGCCACCAAATTTGTAAAAAGTTTTTTTTTACATATATCCTGAACATTATTCTCTGTGTTATCCGAAAAGGTAGTAAATTGTTAATCACTTGGTTATTATACGTGTTCATTAATTAACTGACAACTATATGTTCTATTCTGGTTGTCCCAGTTCCGTATGGGGCATGACAAATTCATTTTAAAGTATGGAATTTTGCCGAGAACCTCTTTTGTGATTTTGTCATATTATTGAATGGAAATGGGCAGAACGTTGAGACGGAAGCGAGATGAACCATAATCTGTAGCTATTCTGGTCCATTATGGTAACAAAAAATATCAACTGGATGTAGGGTGGATGCCAAGATGGTAGTCAGGGAGTTACTCTATGCTCATAGTTGAGGTGAATAGGTATACAGGGAGTTATTGTATGTCATGAATGGTGTGAATAAGTATACAAGGAGTGACTATATGGTTATGTGTGGGTTGTCCATTGTAAGATGTATAGGTATACAGGGAGAGGTTATGGTCATGTGTGAGGTGAATCGGTATGAATGGAGTGACTGTATGTTGTATGGTTGTGTATATCCAGTACGGGTGCACCCGGTGTGCCTGTTTGGACATTGATGTGGTGTATGAATATAGTTACATGGTCATCTATGTGTTGATTATGTATATATGGAGTGACTGTAAGGTCATGGGTGGGATGTACATGTGTTGTCTGTATGATCATGGATGGGGTGTGTGGATAAATAGGGAGTTATTTTATGGTTACGGGTAATGTGTATAGGTATACACGGAATGACTGTACGGTCATGATTGAAGTGTATATGCATACCTGGAGTAAGCTGGTGGACATTATCGAGCGTGTGGGTATATAGGGAGTGTCCTTGTGGTATATATTTATATATCTCGTGGATGTATTATCATTGGTGGGTGTATAGGGATTAGCTGTATGGTCATGGATGGCGTGTATGATTATACAGTAAGTTGCTGAATTGTCATGTGTGAGGTGGATATGCAAGTATGGAAGGTATGAGTGGTCGTGTGTGCAGGTTTTTTGATTATCTGGAAGGGCTGAATGGCCGTTGGTAAGGTGTATATGTATACCTGGAGCGACTCTATGGTCTAGGGTGGGCTGCATATGTATATATCGAGTGGTTATATGACTATGTGTGTCAAATAGGTATACATGTTGTGAGTGTATGGTCAATGGTGATATGAGTACATGTAGGTATACAAGGAGTGACTGTATGATCATAAATGTAATGAATATATATACAGGGAGTGACTAAATGGTCAGGTGTATGAGTATACCTGGTGTTCCTGTTTTGTGACTCGTGTCGGTATGGTCATGTGTAGGTTATACCAGTACACACACGTGTTGCTTTATTGTCACGGGCGAGGGATATGTGTATATAGCGAGTGGCTATATGGCCATGAATGAGGTGCATATGCATACATGGAGTGACTATACTGACATAGCTGGGGTGTATTAGTATATCTTGTGTCACTATTCGGTTATGGTGCGACACATATGGATACATGGAGTGACATGGCCAATGGTGAGGTGAATATGTATACAAGGATTGACCATGATCATGTATGAATGTTTTGGATAGGTACACACGGGGTGACTATATGGACATATGTCAGGTGAAGGAGTATACCAGGTGGCATGGGTAGGGTATGTGTATGAAGCGAGTGGCTATATGGCCATTGGTGAGGTGCATATGTATACCCCTGGAGTGACTCTATGGTCATTGTTGTGGTGTTGATGTATATATTGAATGTCTATTTGACCATCTGTGTGGAGAATAGGTATACAGGGGATTACCGTATGGCCAATCGTGAGGTGAATGCATGGGTATACACGGAGTGACTATATGGTTATGGGTCATGTTTAGGAGTATACCCGGTTGGCCTCCATTGTGACTCATGGATGTATGGTCATCCGTGGTAATGGGTCAGGTGTACGTATAAACATTGGGTCACTATATTGTTGTGTCTGTGGTGTTTATGTATATATGGAATGACTGTGTGATAATGGGTGGCTAACGCTTTCCACGTTTAACGTTTCCCCCATGGACATAAACACCATCAAGATGGAGAACTCTCTGACATGACCTCTCTATTGATTAACATATCCTTGAGTTATAGTGGAAAGCGATAGCCACCCAAGGTACACATGTACAACCCACCCATTACCTCAGTCACTACATATGTACATAAACACCACACAAATGACAATATAGTCACCCACTTTATACACGTACACATGACCATACAGCCATACTTGGTTATACCCGTACATACCAGGGTTGTCAAAGTACCGACGGTACCACAACTTTCGGTACCGGTTCCGTACTGATGTTCAGTACCGCAAACCGGGTCGGTATCGGTACTCATTGAATGGTCTTTTATACTGCAAATAACTTTCGTTTCGTGGGTTCTATTAGTAATATTCGTTACGTTCGACGTTTAGTCAAAACAACGTAAATAAAAATTGTTGTCTCCGGCAGTTTTCGGCAAGTCGCAAAGGGAGGATTTAAAAAAAGACGGAATATAGAGTGGAACGAATGTAGACATGTATGTTTGACTACTGGCTCGGGCCAGTCGGCTAACATTGTAGGCTTGTATGATCATTTGTATGATTGTATCTAATACTATGTATTGTATACATAGTAGTGACGATCACACGGTGTCACAGAATCACAATACACCATATTATTTGTGTGGTAATTAATTAGAGAACTCACTAATCGGCCATAAATTCATAATGCCGCCCTATTACTCGCATGTTGTAAGTTTGTAATTTCATAAATGATGTCACCCAATGAAACCAAAGTCATTTCCAGTAAGCCTAGGTCAGGCTAGTTGTAGACTTGTAGTTGGCTAGTTCGGAAATTAGGAATAGATTTTTGGGAGAAATGTCTGTGACATTAACTTTATATCACAAATTCAAAAATCACAATAAATGATAAAACAGTGAAAAATAAAACTCTAAATAGATGTCCCTCATCATGTCACACAAGCAAGTCAAGTTCTTATTCAGTGTCAACCTCCATGGATGGTAACTTTGGGCACTTTTGTGCCTTGACGGTCCCCAAATGATGGGCGCGAATGAATGACAGTGCGTCCAGGAGTCGATCTCCCATTCGCGAACGAATCTTGGTGGTGAATAACGCACATGCGGAAAATGCTCGTTCTGCTTCAACACTAGTTGGTTGAATTGAGCAAAGGTCACGGTAGAGAAATTCCAATGTTTTTGGACGAACCTTTGTGGTTTCCCACACACGGAAATCGCGTTGGATATTATATCCACAGGGCTCGGTGTCGACATCAACAGGTGTCATAACTGACTCCATTTCCTTGTCGAGATCTTCAGCCATTTTGCTCCGTTTTCGTGGTTGCAGTTGCACACTTTCAGTTGCCTGAGACTCTGAAGCGGTAGCTTGGGAGGTCTGGGACTGGGAGTCATCTTTCTGACTCTCTGTATGAAGGTAATCTATTAATTTATGACAGGTTTCTTTAATTTGTTTCTTGGTTCCAATTTTGAATAATGGGAACTGAGGTTGGACACTAAGAGACTCCGGGTTTTGAAGAAACTTGAATACATCCAGTAACAGAGATGGCTGTCGCTCTCGAAAACGACGCTCGATTGCATTAAACATCAATGAACTAAAATTACGTTTCCCAGAGTCAGCAGTTTCTTTTAGAGTTTTCAACAAGAAACTAAACACGGCATCAGCTTTAAGCAGATTCATTGATCTATCAGACAACTTTTGAACGGCGAACTTTATGGGATCCAGCGCTAAAACCATCTCATTTAGGCAGGACACTTCATTGTTACTAAATTCTTGCTTTATTGCCGGAAAATCACTCATCAATTTGTCAATGGAATCTTTGGTTCTCAGAAAACGTTTAACCATGTCAACACATGAATTCCACCGTGTTTTGTTGTCCCTGATTAGAGTAAGTTCTTTTCCCTTATTGGCTTTCCTCACATATTCTTGTAGTTTGTCATTTTTAAGAGGGCTCCTGCGAATTTGAACAACAATCTTGCAAACTTTTTTAATAACCTCCGAAATGTTAGCGTCCATGTCGCGAACAGAGTTGATATCATCATACTCAGAGTCAGACTCAACTTCACTTTCATCACCTGAATCCCCTTCATCTTCATCACATTCAAGTTCAACGTTTCCGCTATCTTCTGTTGGAATTTCACCAGTATAAAATACATCCTGCACAGCTAAGTGGATAGCGTGTGCATAGCATGCCATGTGATTTTCCGTTACCTTTTTACCGAAACTCATCATTACAGATGCCCCGTCTGTTGTAGAACAAACAACGTGCGATTCCTTTTCATTGAATGACACCCCGAACTCTTTAAGTTTATTTTTTACGATTTCCACTGATTTTTCTGCCGTGATGCTGCCAACTGCTCTTGCGAGACCAATGTTCCAATATTTGTCACCCGTGTGAATGTTTATGTTGAAGTAACGACGATTTCGGCTCGATGTCCATTCATCTAATGTGATGCCAAACCTGGTCCCATTGTCTATAAGCTTTTTGAGTGTATCTCGTAGTTCGTCTTTCAGTGAATCAGTATATCCGACAATAACTTTCTGTATAGTGTTGTGGCTGTGAGGAAGGGTGAATCCATGTAAGCTAACTGCATCTCTTATAAAACTGCTGTTCGTTATCGTATGAAGCGATATTCTGTCTACAGCGGCCAGTTTTCCTAAAAGTTCCGATAAACTTTCCCTTTTAGTTTGAATAATGGGGTCAATGGCATCTGCTTAAATATTGTAGTTGAAGTTGAACCTTGAACTTCCGAATCCACTGATAGTTTGTGTTTTGTCGACAAATGTTTTTTCATTCCCGATGTACTTCCCTTCGATCTGGCTATTACATGATTACATTCGGTGCATCTCGCTTTCTGCTTGTCATTTTCGTGTGGGATAAAATAATCCCAGACGTGACTAGATTTCCTGGACGCCATCGTAAAAGCCTTACTAAAAGGTAAAACACAACTTGACGGAGTAGCAGACTTCTCTCAAATGATGCCTCAAAGTCAAAAGTTTGAAACGGCACGTGCAGACATACATTGCAGACTTGCATCCGGCGGCATTCCGACCGCATCAAAGAAATACGATCATCACAAGCTCCCACACAAATTGACACAATGTTGCATTCTGTCAATTTCGTGACAAGTTGTCATAGTGCGGCACACTGTGCCTTTGATGTTTGAATGTGCTGACGATATGACGTTAACCCATTATAGTTGGGTTGGGCCTTATGTTGAGCTGCTTAATCAACCCTTTACATTCGTTAAGAGGTATATTAATAGAAATCAACAATCAGTACCGAGAACCGTCGGTACTCGACGTCAGAACCGGTACCGATTTAATTCATGATTACCGCCGGTTCCGGTACCGGTACCAGTACCTATTGACAACCCTGGTACATACCACAAATGACGATACAGCCACGATTCACCATGCATTAACACCAGGTGTACTCCTACACCTGGCACATGACCATATAGTCACTATATGTATACATATGCACCACATTCACGATCATACATTCACTCAGTGCATACATATTCATCTCACTATGGACCATACAGCCACTACATGTATACATATTCGCCATACCCATGACCATAGGGTCAATCCAGGTATACATATACACCTCACCAATGGTGAGCCCTTCCAGATATACGAATACCCACACACACGACCACTTATACCTTCCGTACTTGCATATACACCTCACAATTCAGCAACTCACTGTATACTGTATTCATACACGCCGCTCCAATAATCAGTTAATATACAAAACACAAAATAAAGTCATATTACTCAACCAGTTCCAAACAATATGAACTGATCTAGAAGATATTTGTGAAAAAACGTCATATTTTCAACTTCCGGCGGCCATTTTGGCGGCCATTTTGGATGGTGAGTTTCAATTTTGCGCCAAAAAAGTGTCATTATGTCTTAGCTTCACGAAAATATATACATTTGTATACATTTTACAAGATTTTCCCGCTATAATTTGCATACAACTGACTTGGGTCTGATCTGAAAAATGGCGGCCAGGATGGACGCCATCTTGTCTGAAGTCTACACGGCCATTTTTTTTTCTTATTAACATTGCTTAAAAGTTGAAGGACATACTAAGGAACAAAATGAGTGGGGTGAAGTTAAGTCCCATGAGGCGGGTGCAAGGGTACCCATATTGGCTAGAATTCTTACGAGAATCGTCGATAAATATACAAAACAGCAATGTCTTACCGTAGGTACCTGATTAATATGATGTTAATGTTTCAGAATTATTACTGTGATGATAGTATCATGATACAACGCGGCTTTGAACGTTCCGTGAGGAGTATATAAGTTTTGAGTATGTTCAAGGCCAGTTACGTGATTTTATATGACGTTGTACGGTGCTGTACCAACAACCCTCCAGCGAAGAAAACACGAAGATTTTAAAAGCCTTTTATTGAACCCTATGTTCATCCAATCGGGCGACAGGCAGTCTATTCGTGTTCGGCACCTTCAAATTATGGTAAAAAAGTTGGTTTGACACTTTTCCGCGGAAATGCTTCTAGAAATGTCTTTTCTGAGAATTACGACTATACTATAAGTTTAGTCTCATTGATAGGACATCGAGAATCTATCCCAGCAGTGTCATACATCAAGATAAGGGCAGTTCTTGAGAAAATGTTTATGTAACTAAACATCAGTCCAATAAAAAGTCAGCCGACCACAGTGTCCCCCGAAAACGTGGCAAGTCGACACGCTTTGTTAAAGAAATTTAAAAAAATGTTGAAATGTTCAAAGTCGAAAGGGTTAATAATTCCGTAAAGAAATAATTTTTCTGTCATCTATATACATGTTGCACATCTACAATATGTGGGTAACAATACTCTGAAGTTTCAAATATCTACGATCAAAACTGTAGGAGGAGTTGATTACACCATGAAGGTACCCTCATACAGAAAATTATAAAAAATGTTTTTCAAAGTCGAAAGGCCCATAACTCTGGGAAAAATCATTGGATCAAACTCAAATTAACTCCATAAAGGAACATCGGATCAAACCCAGAGTTGCAGAGCACCTGTGTTCTTGGTTGAGACAGCTACATATCAAGTTTCAATCAAATCGGATGATCATTACTGGAGTTATAACTCCGGACGCACGGACGCATGGACAGACGCACGGAAGGATGCACGAACGGACGCGGCTGATTACAATAGCCCTCCGAAAATTTCGGGGGACAATAAACAGTGGTTAAATCTGGTTAAATGGAAATATTTGTGTGAATATTTCAGAAAATGAATGAAATTTCAATAAAAAATACCTGACTGGTTTTCAATGCAGCACCCAATGTCATTTATTTTATAATTTATGTTGGGGCAATAATTAATAATTGATCATATGCTCAAAAGGGGCAGTGTCACACATTTAGTTTCTGATTATTTCTCAACCTAAGCCGCTCTACTATAAACCAACCCACTGTTGGAAAACTTAACAGTAGGCATCAAACTCACAATGCTATGGTGACAGCAGTACAACATAATATAATGGCCAAAGAGAATCTAACATTAAACTTGCATCTGTGTCATCCAATTCAAAAATCCATCATAAAAATTGGACAGTGTTTACCTGTTAAAGCTGCTGTGTGGTCAGTACCAGCACTCAGCATTTTAAATTGGCTGTCGGTCTCCAATGACTCCACCCACTTTGGTTGGCTTGAGTCTGGATCTGCCTCTACTCCCAACTGACCTTCTGTATTATGGCCAAATGAATACAGTCTTTTACTATCTGAAATTCATAAAAAGTTTATTGCCATAAATGTCCAATTAAACCAAGAAGATGCTTCATTAGACAGTAATGAGCAAATTCAAGGAGTTCCAAAAAACTAAGATAATGGAATAATATTTTGACGCCATAATTCTATGAAGAAATTGCTAGTCAATAGTGAAATGTCAATAATATAATCATAACTGAAAAACGAGCGTATTTCGCTTAACTTACCTGTATTTAAATTTGAGCAATAGTATTTTTCAGTCAGCACATAGTGCGTGCATTCAAAACTGACAGAAATATTTTGATTATTGTCTTGGATCTGATGACAGTCAACTCAAAGAAATAAAACCACAACCCTGTAGAGGTGGCAGTTGACTACAGAAACAAATCAACACTAGGCGGGGGGTTGTGTTGACATAACCAATGCAGGCTAATTGGTAATGGTTTCACTCCAGTGTTGTATATATTATATGGGGACATGCTTTCTTGCACCTTCAGACTGGAATATGTATGTTTCTTACAAGTATTTCAACATTGACAATGTTACCATGATTTGTTGCTTTATATGTCATACATATGAGTAATTGTTTTGATTTTTCTTGCCAACATGTAAATATAGGCCTACAAGCAGGCCTAATTTTCAATTCGGTCCAACTTTCCATAAAGTATGTAACTGTGACGGAATGTAGAAGTTGAATACAGAACACAATACGTAATCTCAATACAGTCAATTTCGCTTTATTGCATAGCGTCGGTGCATGGCTTTTCTTATGCAGTTAACCGAATATGCATTAAGCCGAAATCACGATAAAAAGAAGCATAGGCCGTTTTTCTATCACCAGCATCAGTCTAGAAATACAGTGAATTGTTTATGTTTCGTTCATTCAATTTCATCATCAATTTAGTTTGTTTAAAAAAAATAATATCTAAAGAGCTTCATCTATATTAATTTAATGTTATTCCATATTATATTATCATCTATGATTGTAAAATGTTCAAGAATAAAACGATGTTCTTGTCAGGAACGGCAACCCCCATTGATAATAAACTCACTATATACATGTTTATATTTAGAATATATCCAATCAATCAGTTAGAAATGCATTACACACATGTAATATTAAACAAATAATCATTAACTACCCACCAAATATCAGTTAATAGCCACCAAGAACTGGTAAGAAAAACGCCAACGTTTCCCGATAAAATTATAAAAATACTATTTTTGTTTGTTTCACGTTATGAGAAGGGGGATAATTCTATGTACGGTAGTTGCCGTTTATTTTCGGTAATTTTGTTTGTTTCAAAATAAATAGGTATATGAAGAACCATCTATCCATGTAGCCAACTGGAAAAACTAACAAAAATCAAGTTGATTTCCCAATATATCATGCATATTTGTGAGCACAATTTACGAAACTATATTGAACTATGGGAAGAGGCATAACTCATTCATTAAATGAAACATTAATTTTTGGGAAACAAAGTGTCTTCAAAAATTAAATAAAATCTGATCTGATAATTAATCAGTGCACATCACACCAAAACAATTGAGTAGCCACTGTCAAACGTAAATGTTTGCTGAATTGAGCCCCAATATAGTTTTAATTAAACACTGAAGCCCAACAGTGTATGACACCTTCTTTAATTGGTACGCTCACAAATGACTCCAAGCAACATGACAGTTCAACAAAGGTTATTGTTTTGATAGCACGTGCTCCTAGCATTTCTTTAGTGACCTTGACATTGCTATGATTTCATTTTGTGCTGCGGCTGCAGTTAATGGAATTAGGTCAAATTCACACCTCAATGCATGCATATTTGCAGCGACTTGATTAATCTTTTGTTATCGCCACAGAAGCTGTTTTGTTTCCCAGAAGCCGGCGAATAAATATTGAAGACCTGTTAAATACGGGTTATTTAAATTTAGACAAAATAAATCACTTTGTGTTGCGAAGACAATAATTTGATGATTTATTTCTGAACTATTTTCCGTAACCTCGCGTAATTAGAGCTACCCATGTCATTCGCGGAAAATCTTAGTTTCACTTTCGGTTTCAACACAAACTGACCGGGAAACTGGAATAATTGTGCAGGTGTTTACAAACTTGCATTTTCTGAAGCTGACACAATTCAACAGAATCTGTTAATCTGATAGAATTCCTGGAAATATTATTTGATCTTTCAATAGGATTATCTGAATCTGACATAAATTCCAGGAATCAATTGCGCCGGTGATTACAAACGCCATGTGTTTAGTCGGCGTCTTGATACTTCATTGATGGAATTCCCGGAAACTTCCTTCCTTTCACTTATCGGAATTGCAATTGGAACTGCATGTGTTTACATACGTTTTTTAAAGGAAATAAGGAAGCATACAGGAAATGTTTGTGAACAGAAGCATGTTAGAAGAAATAGAAAGCACTTTCGGTTTAGTTGGCTTCCTTGTTGGGGTATTCCCGGAAATCTTCCTTTCACATTGGATTCTCAGAATTGCAACTGGAACTTCAGGTGTTTACAAACGTTTACAAACTCAACAAACAACCAAATAAATATACAAATTTTAATAAATCATGCAATTCACAAATAAATATGGAAACATACAGGAAATGTGTGTCAACAGAAGCATGTTACTGAGAAGAGATAGAAAACCACGTGTGTTATGAAATTGAAAATTGCCGTCTTCGCTCTCGCGATGGTCATCTTCAACAACTTTGTATTAAGTTTTCCCATAAAATACGTTTTTCAAGGTAAATATTTTTACAAATTGCTATAATTTCGACATCATGAGGTGACTTTTTACCCCTTCTCATCAACATTTTTGGCGATTTTCGTATGCATAAAAACGGAATAGAGTCCGACCCTTATGCAAATAAACTATTAGAAAATAGTCTTTTTATGAGAAAATGGTTTGGTGCATGCATATTTTATGCAAATGACCGAAATATGCATTTAAACGATATGCAATTAACTGAAATTGACTGTACATGTTTACTCTTCAGAAGCACAGGTAGTTATAACACACACAATAGCACACACAAGGTTCACACTGTCCCGGTCAGTTAATTAATACTGCTCACACTGCGCGCGTGGGCCAGCAGTCGCACATGGTTATTAGAGACTCTAGACTGTACATAGGGTGATTGTCCTAGATATCCCTGACAGTAACTCATCAGCATAGCATATTATTTCCTTGTAGCTATATTTCGTTCATTCTTAAATTTTGTCAAAATAGTACCACGCGAATTTAAATACAAGTAAGGTAATCACTCTATAAACTGATGATGTTGGTAAGGGTATGACTCAATGATAAAGCACTGGAATAACTCTAGAAAGCAAAAGGCAAACACATTAGTTCAGATATATTTAAAAGTCAGCACAATTGTGAACATCTATCGCAAACATTATTACATCCAATAACCCTGTGTTACAGTAATGCCCTAAATAATCGACTCCTTAACCACAGCAGAATTATGGGTAACTTTTCAGGATTTAGTCGGAAATATGGCTTGTTGCCATTCATCGGAAAGCTCTCGATGAATGGCAACAAGCCATATTTCCAAATAAATCCTGAAAAATTACCCATAATTCTGCTGTGGTTAACCCTTTACCCAACAGAATGGCCCTGTGATTTGGCTTAACACATATTGTCAGAGAATGTAGAAAAATATTATAAAAATTGTTAAAAAATGTAACAAAAAATTATAAAATTGTTAAAGAATGTAAGAAAAAATGGTAAAAAGTATTAAAAAAAGATTTTTTTTAGGCCAATGCATTCTCTTATATAGGTCGACTCGCATATATAAGAGAATGCATTGGCACAGGGCATAACTGTAACCATCACAATCTGGTTAATGAACCGGTTCCAATGATATCCATATTTGTATGGTGTTATTGAGACAGACTGAAGATATTTTAGGCTGTTGAAGCTTTATTTGGGCGTTTTTGGCCGTTTTGTTGGGTAAAGGGTTAAGGAGTCGATTATTTAGGGCATTACTGTAGGTTATTCAAGTGTATATGCCAACCTATCAATTGTAATCCAATGTTATCCTACAAACTGATTAATGTCTTTGCCATATTCTCAATGTATTAGTCAATGTTAACCTGGTGATATGTAATCAGAAATTCATTTGTTGCACTGAAGAAGGCCTCAGGTTGGAAGATATGCTCAATGCAATTAGCGTTATTATTCCCATTATTTATATGTAATCCAGTTTACCCTCTATGGTGTTTCCACCCAACAGTCTCTGACAGCGGGGTATAAAATATATAATTTATACACCGCAGAGATCCTTTATTGATTGTAATATCTAACCTGTTGCAATCACAGTGTGTGATCCACCGCAAGCTGCCATAGTAACAGTATGAGGCTTCAAACCTGGAAATATAGTCTTAGAATTAAAGATAAACTTTGTTATATTAAGAATTGACATGTTGGTAAACAACCTGCACATACATGTAGAACAAATGTGATCAACATGAAACTTTTGTCAAATATTAGAGACAGGGCTTGTTTGAAGCTCCAAATTAAGTATAGTAAAATTTGGGTGGAGGCATAGCAAAATATACCTACACAAAATAATTCAGGCCAACTTGCCAATATTATGTTTTAAAACATGCGTTCGGTCTCATCATTGGCCATGGGATGTTGATCAAAAAGCGACAGGAGGAAATAAGAGCCCCTTTTTTGTCTCCAAAGTAGTAATTTCTATGACTTAATTAAGTATCTTAGACATATTCAAGTGCACACAAATGTAGTTCACATATTTTGATCCCCTGGATTAAGACAAAAGCTTGAGACTCCAAAACAGCATGGGCCTTTTATATTTTGATGCTGTCTGCATTCACATCAAACCTGAGTATTATTGTCATTCAACTTAAGAAATAGCATATCGTCTGTTGAAACTGAAAGCATTATGTTGATATTAATCTAAAAAATAAAATTTAAGAAAAAGACAATAGTTTTTAATATTAGAAACCTTACTCTTGACACAAGTAGGTTTATATCCCAATGATATGTGACCCAGTCCAAGCTGACCATAGTCGTTTGTGCCAAATGTGAAGACCCGCCCACTTCCTGAAAAATAATAAATGAGAAATTTCATAATTATTAATGCCACACAAGTGACGTGTGTGAGTTCTTAATATGTTACAAATATCATAATCTATTTTATCACATAATTAGCCCCTAAACCCGGCCTCACATTTCTGTGTAAGACACATGTGTATTATCAGCACGCTCAGTGAAGTAAAAGCTTTGCTAAATGATATCGATGTCAATGTCAGAACTTTAGTATTATGTTAATTAGAATATAAATTATGATATTCAATTTATGTTTGATTATTTAGTGTTGACTGTTTTTAACACAGGTAATAAGGGTGGTTGAACAATTTTGTCAACATGAAAAGACACATTTAAAATGAAACTATAATTTCTCTTTGGTTGTGATAAGTAAATCAATATAAATTTTGTATAACCCCAGCTGTTTCAAGATCGTTTTTCTTACTAAAATGTGATTATGTGATAACATGGATCTCACATTCGTCGCAATTCTATATAAAATTTATTAACCTCGTCCACTAAATTTGACTTGAGACTCGGTAAAGCTCGGCTCGAATTGAATTTAGTGCACTCGGTTAATAAAATTTGTATGCGACTCATTACATATCCTCTATTTATGTAGTCTAAAACAGTAAAGAGGTAGCTCTGTAGAATACTGTCAATATAATATTTCAATATTTTGACTATGTTTTTATTTAATAAAAACATAGTCAAAACATTAAAGTTTTATTTAAGAGTCAGCAATCAGCACCAATTACAGCCCTAGTCAAATCAGCAAACAATTCAGACAATTAATCTCCAATGTTAATACAGAGATCATAACAAAACATAACTGTAGGTGACGATCAGATGAAGGAAATGGTCTGTAGAGTGTGCCAAAGGATTTAGTCATGCAAAGAGTAAAATACAAGATGGCTGCCAGTGGCCATGTTTTTCATCATAAATCTTTCAAATTTGATAACTCTCATCTAGAGGTGTCCTAATCATGCCTGTAAATTTACATTTCTTGAATAAATGCAGACTGCGGGGTATGCCTATGGATTCTCATTTGAAATTCAAGATGGCTGCTGGCGGCCATGTTTTTAACGAATTTCAGAAATAATCGATGGCTCCCATTTAGAGGATACCCCGAAGATCTTTATGAAGTTTGGTGGCAATCAGATGAGGGATATGGTCTGTAGGGTGTGCCCAAAGATTTAGTCATGCGAAGAATAAAATCCAAGATGGCTGCTGGTGGCCATGTTTTTCATCCAATCTAGAGGTAATCCTAAACATTTCTCCAATAAATGCGGGCTTCAGGGTTAGCCGATGGATTCAAATTTTAAATCCAAAATGGCTGCCGGTAGGGGTGCCATGATTAATCGTATAATTGATGAACCGCTGATAAAGCCGATAATCGATTACCATTTCCGTCGTCGATTAATCTCTGTTATTTATTTTGGACGTCGGAAAGTGCCGGGTATTATTGAATACCGTGTTTGTTTTACACAGTTTAATCTACGACCGAAGGTTTAACAACCTTTGATCGTGCATCAGAGAGATTCCGACAACATGATTAAACTTAGATGTTACTAGTACAGGCTATCACTTATCGTGTGGTGACTGCTGAATGAAACTCACTATTATCAATTACTTAAGTTGTTCTGAGTCCTGCAATTTCTGGGTGGGGGGCACCTTAGTGATTGTTATCCACACTCTGGAAGTTTGCTGAAACTTATAGTTTCTGTAACATTAGATTCCTTTTTTTTAGGAACCGCCGGCGGCCCGTCATGCATTCCTACCTTTGTATTGTTTGGCTATTCATATAACACTGAAATTAATGGCTACGTTCATTCTAATGAACTCACAATTATTATAACCATGACATCGCCGATAAATGTGCTGGTATTGAATACATTTTGCTCATTAGTCATTACCGGTGGTTTATGGTGCACATTATTAACGTAAAAATTTTCATCAGCTGAGTTTTATAACCAACACCCAGCCAATAATTAAAGAATACTTGCTTCCACTGTTATTGATATTTGGTACGATTATAATCGATTATTGACGACCGATTATCAAAATCAATAATCGTGGCACCTCTAGCTGCTGGTGGCAATGTTTTTTAATGAATTTCGGAAAAAATCGATGGCTCCAATCTAGAAGTCACCCTGAAGATCCATATTAAGTTTGGTGATGATCAGATGAGGGATGCGGCCTGTAGGGTGATACAAAGGAAATCGTTGATGGATGCATGGACGACTGAGCCCACATATGGCAAAGCTCAAGCTTGACTTCATCAAATTGAGCTAAAACGACGGATTAGCTTAACCGCAGGCGCACAAGTTCATATAGTGGTAAATATATGTGCCAAGTTTAAAAAAAAATTAATGGAAAATGTAGGAATACTAGTTTGGACAAAATTATGCATATTGCAAAAAATATTTCTGAGTAAAAAGGGGAATAACTCCACTACAAAAAGTCAGAAGGACATTATAATTGCAGGTGCACAGGTTCCCATGGTACTAAATATCTGTGCCAAGTTTTAAAAAAATTTACAGAAAAATGTTGGAATAAAATCTCAATGGCAACAAGCCATATTTCTGACTAAATTCTGAAAAATTACCCATAATTCTGCTGTGGTTAAGGAGTCGATTATTTAGGGCATTACTGAATACACTTCAAGTCAGAACAATAATATACTGATGTCAGTAAACATAAAATCATAAAAAAAATTAAATTTGCTGCAAGACAACAGAACTTACTGGCAACAAGTGCTGTATGACCATCCCCACAGGATACACAGAAGACTTCATCATTACGAATCCAAAATTTGTTGGCAACATTGTCTGCAAATCGACTCCTACCAAATGTAAATACAGCACCAGATCCTGTAAGAAAAATTTAAACTCTTGATAAATAATTATTTGTCAATTTCTCGATATAATCAAATGGCTTAATGCCTATTCAGACCAAAGAGCATTTTAGGAATGCTCTATAAGTCAAACTAATATAGAGGTACCAAAATCAATGTATTTCATCATTGCTCTGCAGACAGTCTAACTGTGTTGATTTTTTTTTTTTTCTAGGTATTTCATCAACCACGAACAGGCACTTTCGAATTTCAATTCTCAGCTTGATTTCCCCCCCCCCCCCCCCCAACCCCCAGGTAAACATTTTAAGCTCCCACTTCCACTCTCCCTGTCCCTGAACACCACCCCACCCATGAATGCATTGATTTATTTCATCAAATATGTCTCTCTTGAGTGGCTACTCAGGGGTGCACTAGTAAATGTAGCAAAAATAAAACACATCAGCATATGTCAGTAAGACAACTCAGTTGAAGACTGTGCCTCATGGGCATAAAAACGTTGGTCGTGATCGGTTGATTTGGTCATTAATATAAACAAAGCATTACTCTCAGGGTCCAAAACAAACATTCAGTGTGGAATAAAAGCTAGTACAGGGTGGATATATCTGCTGATCCCAATAAGAGTACAGGGCAGAATAACAGTGCATGGTGGCAACTTCCAACATGAAGCAAATCAGTCTGGTCTGAAATTATATATCATATATTTTTTAAATGCTGCACTGTTTTTTTTTTTGTCATAGGAGTTACCAAAGAGACTTCCAACATAATACCTGATATCGAAATCGAATCAGCTAGCGATTGACATTGTCTACCATTGTGTCTTTCAGTGTATCATGACAAAAAACTGCAAAATTCACTAGATACTATATAGCAATGCTAATCTCCTTAAACATCCATTGAAACTTGTGTGTTTTTTTTTAAGGAAAAATCATGACATAGTCAAGTCACCCTCATGGAGGGTTTTGGATATGTTGCATTGAATTTCTATCTAGCTGTGTTATGGCGAATATGACACAAGAAGTGACAGTAAGACACTTGAAGACAGTTCAGTCAACGTATCACAAACCCCACGGAATGGAAGTAACTTGTCTACATTATTTAATAAAGATAATAAAGATTTGACACAAGTGGACATAGGTACACCGTTTAGCTATATGATTGTTGTAGTCCGATACCAATGGTAGTTACTAGTATCTGTTAAACTGTTCACCCCACAATAGATCAAACACCTACATCATATATTCACAGTAGTTGTCTTCACGGAGGGGGTCCCAGAAAACAGACACAAGTTACAAGTGTTAAATGTTATTAACAAGATTCAACGGATCGAAACTTGGTGCAATGCGCTCGATTTCTCGGGAAACAGAAACTGAAAGTAGGAAATTTATAGGAATTCTACCGACAGTGTCGCAGATAACTGGTCGCACATGATAATGCCAATTTAAGAACGTAATAGGTTTCTAAGGTTTCTCACCGTTTCTGTTCATTCCAATCTATGTTTTGTCGCTCATAACGGTGGCTGACATTGAATTTTATTCATATAATCTGAACTGGATATATGAAGTTCTAAACATAAAGTAATCAATTGAGTTCCGCATCTAGCGATCACGCACCGTGTAGACAATTTACATAGTGTCGATACAGATTACAAATATATGCGGCGATTGATCAGCGTCACGGGTTTGAATAAGCACGTCTATTCTAAATGGCATACATTAAAAATTACCTACGTTGGCTAACTTGGCAACCTTGTGCTTCAATTTTTGTGAGCTCAGGTCATTTGGCATGTGTTATTTAGACGCAAAAAACGAGATTATACCGAAGTATCACCAATTCGAAAATATCCGAATCAGCGGACCCGATATGGTGCCCGATATCGACATCGAATCAAATCTCGAACAATCGCAGGTCCCTTACCCCCCCCAAACCAACCGCCCCCCTCCACCCCAGTCGCCACGTCCCTGCCTAGCTGTGCCATAAAATGGTGAAATCCATAAGACTATTTGAAGATATGCGTGAAACTAACTGGACCTAGGCTAACTGGATTATTAAATGTGAATTTGGCCTACTATAAAGAGTAATTCTTATTTATGTAGAAATGAAAATCTCTGTTGATTCACGAGGACTAAACCATTCAATTTCTGGGGGGGGGGGGGGGTTTAAACTGATGAATGAAAAAATTGTGCTGAAGCGCAATTCAATTTCAATTGCTCTTTCAAAGCACAATTCAATTAAGTACGCTGAAGTGAAGCACAATTATTTATTAAATGTGAATTTGCATTGGCCTCCCATATCTGTATCTGTATAAATTTGTAGATATTTCAGTGCAGGAAAGTGAAGTTATAGAGGCACTGGTCCAGGTGCTACCACAGCCGAGGCATGTACATGGGTCAGTCATTAATGTCCGTGCACGATCGGACAGCATACTGCACCCACAACAACATACCTGGACAAATGTTATATGTAATGGGGGGGGGTGGGGGAGTCAGCATTTTGCATTCTGACATGTATTTGAAATATTGGCCAGTATGTTGGCTGCACTCTTGGAATCAGTCTCTGATTGTCGGTGCTCTATATCTTGAAGTACTTCCTTAAATGTATTCAGCGTATCATCTTCATATTTGGTGGCCATATCCCTTACTCGTAGAACCCAGTGTTTACCATCATTACCTGTGGCATGGAACCCCACGTATTTCTCACCGTATTTTGACGTTTCATCGCTGTGCAATGTTGTATGTTATGTTCCTTTGGCGTGAAAACTTCAGCAAGCTGTATCTGTGCCAGGCCCAACCACCCTATAATCATATTTCTGACGCTCTTGGAAGATAGAAGTTTGCTTGCTTTCTTTGCAATATACTTCATCACAATCTCGATCACAGGTGCCACATGTTCTGTCCCAACATGATTCTCAAGCAGGTTGTATACCATTTTCCTGAAATCGCCAATGTATGCGCCACTTTGATCATCTGTTGTTATAATTGGGCATTTCATCTTCTCAATTTTGTCTTCCATCACTTTCAGGTCATGTTTGTACTGTATGTTCTTTGTATTCAGGCGATGACATTCTTCTATTAATAAATTTCCAACTTCTTCTTCTAAACTGGATGTACTGGTATGTGCATTATTTGTCCTACTCAAGTCATCAGAAGCTGTTACATGCATGACTTTCCAACTTTGCAGCTTTATTGCTGTAATAATTTTCTCTTGAATTGGTTCTCTTCAGATTGACACGTGCTGTGTTCAGTCTTTGTTCTAGATCTTCTGTCTTGCTACTATCAAGGTCTGTAGAGGTGTTTCTAAATACAGGAAATGTGTATGGAGATTCTGGAGAATCTTTATATTTTGCCTTGCCTTCTGCTCTCGATTTGCTTTTGTTCAGCAGTTGATGTGTCGCCTCTATTCGGTCAAGTGATGCTTTCATTGCTGGCTGATTCGGTTTTGGATCAGACATTGACGTACTGACATGAAATTTGTTTAACCACTCAATACACACATCAAGACCATTCTCTTTGACCGAGTCTACAACAACTCTGTTAGATGGAATGGACATTCGTAAGTTCAATGAGGAAAGACCATGTGGACTCATTGTGGAGTGTTTGTGCAATACTACTAAATAGTAGCTGGAAAAAGAAATGATAATCGTTTCATAATCTGTCTTTATGTGAAGCATTATCATAATGGTTTGAACAAATGTACCTACCTTGTTCAAGCACATTATGAAGTTTGACTAAAGACTAAAGTAGCTAGCTATGGAGGATAGTCTACATGGCCAGCTAGTAAGAATATTCATTATATAGCTAACCGTGGGTGCTGGCCAGATCAGAATAATTCACCCGACCATTATCCCAGTGAAACTGAAAATTTGGGCAGAACTTTTCTTAGACAGGTCAGAGAGAACCCAAAATCGATGTACTAAACCTCGATTTGTGTAAAAAACCTCGATCGAGGTTCTTTGAGATCATGATGTGATCAGTTACATGGACTCGATCACTACCAATAGTACATAGTGTAAGATGAAATACCCCACACTATATTACTTCCATTAGTATCATATTTGGTTTAGAGTGTTTCCCCTTATATCATCATCATGGGTGCAGGGGTGGCGCCAGTGGGGGGCACGGGGGGCTACAGCCCCCTTGTCGGGGAGCTCTAGCCCCCTCGTCGGGGAGGACTTGTCAGGGATTTTCTATATGTAAGTCGGTTAATTGTGTGTATAAGATGAAGTAATCATGTACAGACTGTCAGTGTGGGAAAGTGTCAGAGAGAGAACATACAGCGGAATATATCCCACACAAAATATTCATGGCACATGTTCCCATTAAATCCGTGGGTATATTCCCCTGTATTGTTACACCATTGATCAGCGTTTTAGTGGTAATGAAAATCTATTGAAACATGTGTGCTTTATCATTGCTGGCTACTCTGGCATTCGTCACAATGGTCACATTGGTCTATAGAACCATTGAGTACATACAGTTTGGCCACATGTTAGCTATATCCCCGACAGTGAAACACCATGCTGGCATGCACTTGCAACTAATGATATTAGAAATTAGAACTGACACAGAAGACAAGTGGCCTCCCTAGAATATAGGAATTTTCACAACAATTCATGGGTTTTAATCTTTGAGTTATCTCATCTGCTAATTATGGCTGATGTATTGCTAAACTTTATGACGACTCCCTCTCATTTTGGCCCGGAACCATCATGTGTTACGTCCAGAGACTAGTTATAATTACTTCAATATGGTTTTGTTCATTGGTTCGCCACACACACTATATGTGCCCTCATTTCACATACCAACAGGCAATATGGTGTAATTTAGTGTAGCCCCCCTGTCGGGGAGCACACAGGGGAGAGGATTTTCTGGTGCCACCCCTGCATCAGTGAGTATTTTGACCAGTGCCTGGCAGTGGTCACATGATCTCGAAGAACCTCGATCGAGGTTTTTTACACAAATCGAGGTTTAGCACATCGATTTTGGGTTCTCCCTGACCTGTTACTAGTGTTAGAGTAACTTAGACTTATAAGTTAGACTAGAGGCACCGGCCAGATCGTTCACCCCACCCGTAATCCCAGTGAAACTTGGGCAGCTAGGACTTATAAGTTAGACTAGAGGCACCGGCCAGATCGTTCACCCCACCCGTAATCCCAGTGAAACTTGGACAGCTAGAACTTCCAGCAGACGCTTTTGTGCAGAACTTCTCTTAGAGGTGCAGGCCAGATCGTTCACCTCGTCCGTAATCAAAGTGAAAAAATTGAAAATTTGGTCATAACTTCCCTTAGAGGCGCCAGCCAGATCGGTCACCCATCCGTAATCCCAGTGAAATTGAAAATCCCAGGACTGTGCCGCAACTTGCACAAGGCATAACGCCAACGGCGTTACGCGGCAAATCGTGACACTGATGTTATCAACATCAATGAATAACGATTATGTTAGTATTAACTGTTTTGGTTCTGGTGAAAAATTATTTCAACGCCAACATTTCAGCACAGGAAAACTCAGTTTATCACCTGGAATGTCAGAATCTTCATCAGCCGCCATCTTGTAACCTAGAACAACATTTGGTGACCCGGATGTAGATTTGTGCAGGTGCCCGCACGTCATATTGGGTATTCATACAGCCGGTGTTCTGATATATCACTGGGGCTCAACGATTCCTCGATCCCACGCGCTTATACATCCGAACGGATCCTGCGCGCATCAAATACAGATACAGATACAGATACAGATCGGATCTAACAGATTTCTACTCCGGCCCCAATTTGATCGGCTCCGACCCCACTCCGACTTTTTTAATTTTCCAGAAGTTTATAACCCGAAAAAGAAGAATAAAAATGACAGAAAGGTGAGTTATATAACGTTAGCGCCTATATTAGCGCTTGTTAAATACCATCTAATAAATATTCATCTTATTCACAACTTTAAGGAGTCCTTCTGGCACACGAGAATATTTATCGCCGTTTGATTTGCACCAAGTGAACTCGGCGCATATATAATTGATAGAACTGACCTTTATTATGATGATCGTGTCGTTATTTGTTTAAGATACGAATCAATTGACATATATACGCAACGTTCCCTATTAAAATCTATATATATCGCCCATTTTAGGGGACCTCCGCGAATTCGGGGACTTCCGCAAAGTGAACTCCACAAATCGGGACCTACTGCAAATCGTGGCACCCAATGCAATTTGTAAACAAATACGATTGACATGCGTTTATGGGTGATTCTACGGTAACTGAGCAATTTGAGTATCCCGACACATCAGAATTACAAACTTCGTTATGTGGTGTATGATAGGGCACACTATGTGTAGTTAGACAGAAATATTCGAGAAATGTGGTTGGTAAAAATTATTTGCTGATTATTTTCTCATTTTGTCTGTTTTAGACCGTTAGTGTAAACCAGAACGTTATTACACTAACGCACCTTATCATCAGTTCAAGCAGGCACCACATGTATAGTTACGAAGATATGGCCATTTATTATGGTTATTCGCGTTCCTTGGCAACTTCGCAATTTTCGGAGTGCCGGGGAGGTTCTAGTTCTGAAAATAAAAGCTTCATCTGAATTTTCGAGGCACAAACATGTGTATTTTTTCGCCCATTCTTCGGAACACTTCTTGAATATTCTCGGACGTAACCACTTTCATGGGGAATAATGATTCATATTATATTAAACACCCACGAAGAATAAATCGATGGAATGGGAGATTCATTGTGTTATATATTTCGGATAACTCAGCTGATAATCCTTAGCGTTAGTGTAATGACGATTTTGTTAGTGTAATGACGCACCGTTAGTGTAATGACGTTATATCCTCCTGTTGGACAGTAGATGGCTGATGAAATGACCATGCGACACCAGTGGTGCATGTACATATTATACGATACCTATTATAACCATTTATATGTGTTTTTGGGGTAAGTGTGGACATTATGATGAACAGAGAGGTATGTTGCTGTCAGATGTGTAACAAGCCCGTAGCTAATCCGATACTTCTACTGATGGTTAGTGGTCGCTATTGACCATCAGCAGAAGGCTTTGATTTGGATTATCCCGTAGCCAGCTTTTGTGGTGGGCGGTTAAAAATTACGAATCTGATGCCGAATGCGCGTAGTGTAGAGTAAGAGGTTGTGCGTGTGGCCCCATCCTGCGGATTGGGTCCGGTGCCCACCCCATGCAGCGCCCCTGGGAAAATATGTGTATACTCAGTGCATCGAGAGCGATTCTGGGCCTCAATTTCGAATCTCTAATTGAGAAAAACAATCAGTTTAAGGTGCCAATATAGAAGCTAAATTCCTGGGCGGCCTCCATCGGGGAACTTTGTGAAACATCACTGCTTTGATATGATTCTGGAGCCCATCAGTGTCAATTTCGATTTTCTATAGTTCATTGAAAATGCAATCAATTAAAGATGTCAATGAAGCCAAATTGCGTCAATGTGTGGTGCGCGAAATAAGGGGCCCGGTGTGGGCCTTCCCTGGAATTTTTGTTGTAAACGTCAATGTTCGAATTCTGACAGCGATTCCGGACCCATATGAAGCGTCAACTTCGAGTTTCTAACTCAGGAAAAATATAGAAGTTTAAAGGAGACCAGGGTTTCACGTTCTAAACTTATGAGTGTTCGCGAGAGTTACTTCGTGCGGATTGCCTTCTCCCTTAAAGTGCTGAAAACTTCCACCCCTCCCCTCTCCAACAAAAATCTGGTGATGATAGGGAACAACTGGATACATAATTGCGGAGACAACCTTCCCACCATTTATTCCCGTCCCTGCCGGTCAAACACAAGTAATTGTTGCATGTATGTATCTTCGAGTGTGGGGATAATTTTCCCGGGTATAGGTTGTCATAACATTTGCTTGCCTTCTCCACACGTAAACCGTGGTGGGCGAATCCGATACAGCTCAGGATATTTTGGTCCAAGAAACCTTATGAAGATACAATCGAACTATTATGTGTGTTATATGAAAATGACAGCACTCTTCTCTTTTTTCGAATGTTAAATGACAACTTGGAACTAGGTATATTAGCAACTAACCCGAATTGTTTCTGACCGCAGAAGGACCATGGCGCTGTTACATGGTGTAATACCAGGTACCCATAGTTAGTCCGTGGACATGCACATTGTCTGTAGTATATCATGGATTCATACGATGTCCATATGTACTTTAGGTTATATGGACACATCGGACAGTTATGCCACGTATCCACCTACACATATTTGACCAACGCCCTATATAAAGATCATTGGTGGTGGTCCCTTTGAATATTCCATGCACCAATGCCACCATGCTGCAGGCTGGCCATGGACCGGGAGTCATATATGTAGGTCATGGGACACAAGTCGATCAAGGTATGATATGACATTGTACCCAAGAATGGGCAGGTGTCTATACGTAGGACATTTAAGGACCCAGCCCCGTGTACATGATATATCTACGTCATGGACAGAGAAAAGTATGTTGACGATGCCTTTGTGGAAAGAAAAATAATTGTTTTCATCGACAAAATGCTACATGGTGCAGTTTAGTTTGTTAAAATTGCCATAATAGCAGTCATATGTCATATTTTCGATTTCGGGTATGTCCCTAGCAACCGTTATCACACTGGTAGGTAAGAAATATGGTAATTTTCCTGTCAGATCCACACTGACAACAACTACTATAAATGTTTTCACCATTAAAATGATACATGGCGTATTTTAGTTTGTTAAAACTGCCATAATATTAGTCATATGTGCTTTTATTCGATGTTGGGCAGTTGCCTAGCAACAGTTGCTAAGGAAGGACCTGCCGCCATTGCCTCCATATCTGAAAATGATGAGTAGTGCACGGGGAACATATATGCCAAGTTTCATGATTGTATCACATTTTGCACAATTGTTACACCATGAGCCTGGACTATAATGAAAACCTCGTTATTACACAAACGCAGCGTCATTACATTAACACAAACAACGTTAGTGTAATGACGCGTTAACTAGTGTAATGACGATTTCGCGTTCATCATGTGATAACATTTTTGAATATCGACAACCAAACCAATCAACTAGTTTATGAACACGCTAATTACCTCAGACGCTTTTATCAAAACTGTTTAATGTTCAGTCAATGCATATAGTATTTTAGTGTTCCGCGTTAGTGTAATGACGGTGAATAAATATACGGTACAAAATCCGGAGATTCAAATGTTAATTTGCCTGAGAATTTCACGAATACTCAGGAAACATATTTTTTTTATTGTTAACATGGAAGTTTCCATTCACGTTGCGACAGATGTGATATACAACTGACACCAAAGGGAAACGTGGCAACCCATTATAGGCTCGCGTTAGTGTAATGATTCTGGATCATGGGACAACGTTTTTGGGACAAATAGATAGCTTTTTGTTGGATGCTTCGTTGGTATCTCTGTGTAATTTTGGTGGCATTAGATTCCTTGCAAAATTCCACACCAGAAGGTGGATTTCTGTTTTGAATACACATTCACCAGTGCATAAGAAAAATCGGATAAATTGGGCGTGTCTGCTCTGGGACATGCAGTTTCGTGGTATCTTGCCGGTTATCGTCATGCCTAAGACCCATACCGGAGTATGGTAGTCACTTAATTTTGGTATCTAATTAATGCCTGGATTCTGAGTTTTAAAATGATGGCCATTGTACTTGCTCGTGATGAGCAGTGCTTTGTCTTGTGGTGAATTGTGCCCATAGGACAGTGTTTTGCTCAGTTACCGTAGAATCACCCTTTAACGAGGTGAGCTTTAATTAAACGAAAGAAGCATTCTACATAAACTATTTGTCATGGACTCAGCCAGTGTGCCATATATATGTGTCAACTAAGGTCGCTTTGCGTGGTAAAAGTGAAAAGTGAAAGTGGAAAATCCTATTGAAAATGAAACTGAAAGTAGCCTACAATTTTGGGAAATTCCGCGGCAGATTGCAGTGAATCTATACTATTATATTGGAAGTGAATGTACAATTCCTGGAATTCTATCAGATATCCCGACTCTGCTCGTTTTCGTGATCATAGGTTATATAGGCCCTATATGACCACGAAAACGAGTCGAGTCGCGATACATCCATCGGTACAAACACATTGTGTATACGATACAATTTTCACTTGATGACCAGAAAATAAAAGATCGCGGTTAATCCAAGTCTCCAACAGAACAGACATGCGCGCTCCAATTAAAATTACCCACAATTCACTTCACTACACAGGGGTCCCAAAGGGTTATACATTATTTTCAGGCTATCAGAGTATTTATATTTTCAACAACATTTTATTACACCAGTGACTTTAAGTTTACAATTTCAGCATGTCCTGACCCTATGGATACGATTTATCATATTTTCAAAAACGTATTATACACCGGTGCCGTTAACTTTACACTTTCAGCATATACGTGATTCTATTGGTACGATTGATTAAGGTACAAAAAACATATCCAAGAATATATTTCTCCATTCGACCATGAGTCTATACATATCTGTACACTAGTGTCCACCCACTTCGTGGCGGGAATAACCTTACAAATTCGCAACTGAAGACTGTCTACTACATGTATTAAATCAATCCCCGCCCACCTGCCCCCTGAGGCGTTATTTCGCTAAAATCCGATTTGGATTCTGGATTCAGATTACAGATTTGTCCCCGTACGACTTGGTTCGGCAAAAGAACAGACCACAAATTTCCAGAATCAGTAAACGAACAGACCGTAATCCTAATTTCGTGGGAATCCGATAGGGATTCGGATTCCGATTACGGACTCAAATGTTCGTAATGTAAACAAACCGAGATTTCGCCACCTCAAGAGTTTAAAAACACAATAAAACATAAGAATCCGTCTCTTGTGTACAAATTATTGCAGAATATAAACGATCTATATCAAAGAATTTTAAATGCGGAGACAAATTTGTTTTATTGAATGTAAACTGGGAGAATATCACTGAAATTAGCCAAATAATAACGCTATTGATAGTAACGCTGGGGGAGCACTTCGGCTGATGGCGAAGAAATTGCAAACTAGGGGTGCCACGATTAATCGTATAATCGATTAACCGTTGATAAAGCCGATAATCGATTACCATTTTAATCGTCGATTAATCTGTGTTATTTATATCGGATGTCAGAAGATGCCGGGTATTATTGAATACAGTGTTTATTTTACACAGTTCTATCTACAACCGAGGTGTTAACATCCTTTGATCGTGTACCAAAGAGATTCCAATAACATGAGTACTACTGATATATGTTGCAAACAGTTGGCAGTTCATTTGATGATGCGACATGGTTTCTCGTCGGATCGTTGAATATTCTACAAATTGGCCGCACTATAGATTTGAACACATTGCGACATCATTGTATACTTGAAAGGTGGCAATATGTCTTTGAAATGTGCCGACTGTCACCGTGTTCAATGAACTGAATGCACTCGTCCTTGAATCTGATTGGACCAATGGGAAGTTGATTGACATTCTCTCTAAAACCAGGGAACAATATACATTTACATGTATATATGGCATTTTAATCAGTGATGTTCTCCCCAATTGCATTGCAAGTGTACTTTGTTTGGATATTATAAGTAGAAATGTATACTTAGAAGTTACTAGTAAAGGCTATCGCATATCGTGTGGTGAATGCTGAATGAAACAGACTGTTATCAAATACTTAAAATTGTTCTGATTCATGCAATTTGCAGGTGGGGCACACGTTTGTGATTGTTAACCATGCACGTTCTGGAAGTTTGATGAAACTTATAGTTTCCATAACATTTGATTCCTTTATTTACTGTAGGAACAACCGGCGGTCCATTGTTCATTCCTACTTTTGTATTGTTTGTTTATGTATTTGGCTATTCCTAAAACTTAAATTAATCGCTACGTTCGTTCTAATGAACTCACAAATATTATAACCATAACATCGCTGAGAACTGTGCTGGTATTCAATACATTGTGCTCATTAGTCATTAACAGTGGTTTATGATGCACTTTATTAACGTTAAAATTACATCAGCCAATGTCTCAAATGACCAGCAACAGTGCAGTTATTGAGTTAACGAGCACCCAGGCAATAGGCCATATTACGGTATACTTCCACGGATGTTATTAATATTAGGTACGATTAATCGATTATAGTCGATTATTGACGACCGATTATCGATTATCAAAATCAATAATCGTGGCACCTCTATTGCAAACCATTGTTGATTGTCACTTTCATATGTCCATTTCATAATTCCATCCTTAAAATACCGCCCGAACGCATGTCGATTTCGAATTCGGCGGATACGTCACCATTGACCGAGTTCATATGCACCTGCATGGATATGTCTTCTGCTGTGTTCGTTATTATAATGTTTCTTCTTATTCAAGAAATAGTAGGATTATATGGTATCGATGGATTATCAGATACACGTATGTACTATCATCTAGTCTTAATGTTATAGCAATTTCATGTTTAACATGTTTTGTTTCGTTAAATGCAGTCGTTTTGCACAATAGTCTCTGTATAGACAACAGACACATGTTCTAGGGACGTGGCTAGAAGTTTCCTCAAATTTACGGCCAACTGCACCCCCCCCCCCCTTGAACCAAACATCAATCTCACAGGTTCGCAGAATTCAATTTGCTCCCCTTGGAAATATCCAATCTGACAAACACTAAGATTGGAAAATTACCAACTTTTACTGGTTGAAAAAAATCAAACAATGAGAACAATGCCAACCTATATATGGTGTCAAATTAATGTCCAACTAATGTTGTGTCATGCATGAAATTTCCGACTGCTGGAATGTACCAAAGTTTAGTTTAGATATATTTATTTCAAATATATGTCAAATTTAGATAACACATGATATATAACACATACATTTGTTTATACATACAAAGGAATTGGGGGACAAGTACTGACTCACTTAAGGGTACCCCCTCTCCAGTCTGGAGTAAACTACATACCCACATATAAAAAATAGTATCAGTATGAATCTGAGTGTATGTTTACATAGACTGCCCCCTCTCCCATATGTTATTACACTGAAAAAATAAATAATTAGTAATGGCAAAGCAACATGACTACCAAAACAAGTTGAACATATATACAGATCACTGGACACCCCCTCTCCCGAGTTAGTCATAAGTTTGTATATGTATTTATTTAAAATCGGGTTTGTTTGTTTGTTGCGTTTGTTGGCTTGTACGTATCATTATTTGAAACAGTTAGTCAAAATAATCCTGATTTTCCTCACGTATGAATGACTGCACAGCTTAGCAAATTGTACCAAAAATCGGGGTGGGGTCGAGACACCCAATCAACCCCTGTCGTCACGTCCCTGTTCAACTGACAAGTTTCGTGTGTTCTTCACAACATCTTCGGAATTTGATTCAGGAGGCCTAGAGCTGTCATGTTTAGATATGCTTGCCATCATCAATAAACACACTTTAACTTGAAAAAAAAAGATGCGATTAAGTCGGATTGGCAGCAAATTATGTGCCGTGTATATACACATAGAAGAAAAGCATGATTTCACAACAAACATGCACTTTATAAATATAAGATACAAATGATACTTTTGTCAAATACATGAGCCATGTTTGACGCTGGGAGAGATTTTCGGAGACCACGTGGATTTCAAAATCTGACCTAGAATCCGAAATTAGCTCCGCCCCCCGTAATCGGCTTTGGATTCTCAATCCGGATTTTAGCGAAATTACGGCTCAGTGCATAATAACTGTTTCATTTGTACCGCGCACTTCCGCGTAGTTCTGCGCAGTTCCGCGCACTGTTTCGATGTGCCGGTGTTCTGCTTAATAAGTACGTTGCCAAATAACTCAGTATCTAAAAATAGAATGGCTTAAGCATAGGCCCCGGTGGGCACATGTGCTATGGACGTGCTCTGATTGGCTCTGCACATAAAGGTAAAGGTCATACTGCGTGTCGGGGATAATACATTTTGCCAAATTTTTATTTTGCTGTCACTCAAGATTCTGTGTTCTTTGAGAATCAGGTGTCCTGCGGATGCCAAACTCTAATTCACGCGGGCAAATTTCACTGAGTTTCATTTCAACCTGAATAGAAGATAGATCTAAGAATATTTACAAGACTTTCGTCCTCTTATAACTAGTTGAAGCTTTCCTATGAAACAATAAGGACAAACAGTAAAAAAAACTCATTCTTTGTCAAAACAATCATTGAATGGAACCACCTGCATGGATGACACGGCCAGCGCATGTGATTTAACATCAACAACAACATTAACAGCGTACTAGTAAGTCGTCCAACGGTGATCCTACAGGCTACAGCCAAATCAAGGCTCCTACACCGACCAACATACAGATACAGATCGAACTTGAAACAAGATGATCACAAAGTGAGTATAATTTACTGTAATAATACTTAAATACAGTAATAGTCTGTATTATAAATATAATTTATATATTATAATATTTAAGTGTTTTCCGCGTGAAAACATTCAATTAATTCTATTCAATATAATTCATTGTCATTGACGCGAAATTAGGTTACTTAGTAAGTTAGTACAACTGACCTCCTCGATACAATTAAACGCTGAAATGCATAAAACTAAAAGGCCATGCGTTGAAATTATTCAGATTCAGGGGTCATTGATATTGTTGCCACATTTTGGAGTGTTGGCTGGTTGGAAACTGGCCAGCTCGTCCCACTCCCAGATCTACTCAAGGCCATATAGCGACTAGGTCGCCGAGTCACTATGTGGCCATGGAAACGACGATTAGCTTTCTTGAGGAAATTCTCCTAGCCTGCAAAGGTATCTGTGTCACGCGATTACATGTAGCTCGCTTTGCTAAATTCTCCTAATCTGCAAGTTCACTCGAATATTCTTGACGCAAATTGAATTCAATGGACAAAATCCCTTACACTGCATGTTTTATATACCCAACAAATACATATTAGCTACTTTGTGAATTGTGATATGTCATACCATAATACCCATTATGGTAGGCATGTTGGTATTTGTTTATAGTTCGCAAGAATATACGCTGCAATGTCGCTTTGATTATTCATGCGATTGATGTGACGTCAGTTCATTCATAATCTTGAACCAGTCAACAGCGTCACGGGTGCCTTGTATCGCAACCACCGTACAGTAACGGTGCAGATATTTATTATCGCCAATTCGTTATCGCTAATTTTATTAGGGAATTTCATAGGAAATGGTAGATAAATAGAGAATACCTACGAGTTTTGGTTGAATACCCGAATTATCTCATGAGTGGGTGCAAGGAAGTACAGAATTTCCACGAGCTGCAGCCGCGAGTGGAAATTCTGTACTTCCTTGCACCCACTCATGAGATAATCCGGGTATTCAACCAAAACCCGTAGGTTTTCTTTTTATTATATGCGCTATAAACCGCACCAAAACTGCTAATTTTGTCCTACAGTTCACTTCAAATTGTTAGAAAGCTTCGACATTTGCATTTTGTTTACATTCCATCAATTGATTTGCTCACCACCGAATGACAAATATCGAGCATAGCCGCCATAAGAAATAGTCCCCATTGTTTTATTCTGAAATGATGCGAGAAAATTAATGTATACATAATTTAGTGAAACATATATTAAAACAAATGAGTTAACATTATAACAATTAAATAACAGTTTATGAACCGTGAAAATCAATAATTACAACAATAGTCCGGCTGTTATTGATACGCTTTGAAACTTAATGTGATTCGCCGCTATAAACCGGAAGTAATCTCCGAAAAAGTAATACTATTGTGTTATCCATCGAGTCGGTCAGTGTTATCCATCGAGTCGGTCAGTGTTATCCATCGAGTCGGTCCAGGCGATGGATATAACACTCTACGCCACGGCAATTTCCCACTATTTAATGGGGAAGCATATAATAAAGAGTGATACCATGCAAAAATAATCACTCAACCATGCAGGGTAGATATGCCTACAGCTACATGTATACTGAAATGGAGCTAGGGTACTGCGAATATTCGAGATTCGATTCGAAAGTCAAATTCGAGTCGAAATTGTCAACTCGAAATTTCGAATATACACTGATGGAAAAGTAGGCTGTTTACGGACAAGTACACACATCGATCTTAGCTGTTTTTGTGCCACTTAATTACAGAAAATGATGTATATATGCATCTTATAATTCTTATTGTACATCGCGATTATATATATTAAATATAAGTATAACCAGCAATTAGCCACTATAGGACTACTAAATACGCCTGAATTCTAGCTTTGAACATGGTAGCCAAAAGCCCGGAGATCACCGATGGACCGACAACGCGCGTGAATAATAATAGCTATGAGACTGAGCAACCGCTATAGCGTTATCTGCCGTCTATCCGTCTCATATTCTGCATTATGTAGTATAGCTGAGAATTTAAACAACACGTGTTCCCGACATCGGAGCGTTCTTTGACACTTGACAAAATGTCGTCGTTATTCATGTTTATTTTAAACATGATAAAGCTGCAGGTAGTGCAGGGACTTAAACTTGAGATGAATGCAACCTGATGTATAAATCGCAGGCGTCTGGGACAATGACCCATCTATGGAATCATCTGTCCAAGAAGCATCCAGCACTACATAATCAGGCTACCCTGCGACTGTTGTTGCATCTTCAAGTTTATAACAACGGGTGATTCCGAATGTCGATTTTAAATTTTGCATGTACATGCAGACTGTACAAATTTCGCGTGATTTTAGTTCTGATAATCCGTTTAGTGGTTATATATTTATCGTCGTGAAGGCCGCATAGACGTTTTTTTTAAATCTGCCTTTTTTTCTCGACAATTATCATTTGAAGTTAATAGTATTGCAAACGACGGTTCATCGCCACATAAGTTATGGTGGAACTTCTTGCATGTAGTTGATAGAACGTTTCACAAATCGTCTAATCGTTGAAAAAACATGCCCAATTGAGAATGCACCACACATATATGATTCGATTCGATATTCGATTCCATTTCCAGAATTCGATTCGATATTCGATTCGATCAAAATATTCAATTCGCAGGACCCTAAATGGAGCCTATACAAGCATCCACTATACATTTTGTTGACTCCTTGTTTGTGTGACCCTCTGCTGGAACAGGTGGTTGAGCTTGCATGTATGTGTGGCCATCCAGAAATATCAGTCTATAGATTATATATACTGTATCAGAGAAATGGAGGCACAGGCTCAGTATAAGTCTTCAATTCTTCATGCAGAAATAAGGGTGTTTAATGGGATAATGCATCTTTAACAGGACTGCAGGTCAAGCTGGGTACCCAAAGCACCTTTTCAGGCAAGACCAAAATGAGATGACAATGATCCCTTCGGACTGATGCTAACTTGTAAACTACAACTTACAAAGTTAACTACATGTATCGATAGGTATACCTACATTGTACATACATGTACAGTATATATGTACAGTTAAACTTGCTGAACATTTGTCAGTTTATAGTAGGTCATTTGATGCTTTTGGGATGCTAACTGACTGAATAAGCCAATAAATTAATTCCATTATCACCTGAATAATAGCACCTGTAGATTCGGTGTTGTGTGGCTAGTGTACATGTAGGCTATAGCACATTGTATATCTAAATTCATATTTCAGGAGGACAATTCTTAATCCCCACCTTGGACAAGCTTACCGATACAACTGTGCTATCGCATCTTCTCAAGTGATCTGCTGACAGCTTCCAGATCTTGGCTGCTGCAGGGACTATATTAACACTGACCTCCAAGATACTGATCCGTTAGTATGTTAACACTGCTAAATATCCATTTGAATGGTGCTATTTATTTTATTCATGAATATACCACAGTTCTTCCCACGAGACGGGAGCGATTGCTCTCGCACCCGTATGCACTCGCAATTTAGAATTCACGGGTGGTAAAATTTGCACTCGTACATCTTGTCAAAATGTTGATGGTCACTGTAATTGTTGATTCATTATTGAACTATTTGAAGGTACATTTTCCATCTCACTTAAATTATGGACATGTAAAAGTGTAACTGGACATAGGTCTATCCTACAATGACATTTTGTTTGAGAAAATCCGAAATTAAAGTTATATTATGCGTGCAATTACACCCGTTTCTGAATTGCGAGAGCAAATAAATGCTCTCGCTGTGTTTTCCTCATGGGAAGGACTGATCAATACCAATAACAAGATTCTGGGCATATAATATTGATTATCATGTCACCTGGTGATGTCATGATGGGTGAGTATTTGTAGAGGCAGCTAGATATTTCTCTCTAAATCACGGATATGAAAATGGAATAAGGGTAGGACCATGTAATAAATATATTTTATAGCATTTTTTTTTCGTACATTATAGTTTAATGTTACCGGTACATGCATTTGATAAAACTTGCTGCATCAAAAATTCTGAGCAATCCTCCTGTTTGGTTTCAGACCAAGTCAATATGATACTAGTCGCTACAATCCAGTTTGGGAACATAAACGAACATACTGAAATCCAGGGGATATAGAGGCACTTGTTTTATGATTGACAGGTACAAAATTTATTCTACTTGAATTTCAACAGAAAATTAAAGAAAAATGTGACCTGATATTGAATTTTCGTGACAGGGGATAAAATAAATATTTATCGTGGAATCGGGTCTCAAAAGTCACGTAAATAATGTAATCTCGAGCTGGGAACTTTACGTACCGATGAATAAATCATTAAGCAACAGGTATGAACAATGAAGTACATTCCCGCGTTATTTTTCGACTTTATACGGTTCCCTGTCAAAACTTATAAAAAATTCCCGGGTTTCGAACTGATAGAATTTGCTCTCTACGGGCGTTAGCCAGAGTAGAGATTCATGGCATGATCTAGATAATAAAGAAAGATGCAACTTTAATGGATTTCAAGAATGGCTCAAGTATTATAAGACAGTAGAACAAGCCTCACCAAAAATTTTTGCATCGAAAAAAGACATCCTTTTTCATGATGGATGGAATATGATAGCAAATAACTTTGAACAATAATATCATGGTTACAAAAACCTTCTTGGTCTTCTCTTTCACATATGTTTTCTGGCAAAATTTCAGCACAGTTCCATGGTAATTCATACTCATAAATATAAATAAAAGAATACTGTATGTAGGCTCACATACATGTATGTCGCAGGAGTTCATCTCTTCCAACAACCTAGCAACTTGTCAAATTTCACTCTTGGACGAGCCCTTGTCTAATCAGAGAGGGAGACTCCTGGTAGATTACACTGATTGTTGTCAGGGATGGACTTTTGTTACATTGTGTTTGTCTTACATGGATCCTATTGCCTATTGTTGTTTTCACTGTCATCTGGTTTATGTGGAAATGTGGAGTTTTTTTCAGCCTGTGCATATATCTCAACCAATTTTGAGTGACGAGAATAAACAATTGAATTGAATGGTTATAGGATCTGAATGAAATTTGGTATGGAGGTTCACCATCACGATTGATTTCAAAAGAGGGGCAAATGACGTTCATATTTTTTCCATTTTAGAGTCCTCCTTTTTATACCCACACTTTCGATGAAAATGGGGGGTATACTGGATTGACTGCTTCCGTCCAGCACGCTTTCTCCCTCCGTGTGTCCGTCCGTCCTCATAACTCGAACAACTAGGAACCGATTTCAATAATGTTTTGTATGCAATCTCCTTAGGACTGCCTCTCCGCATGATGCTAATTGCGGTTTGGTCCGACTTTTTTTTTTTAAGTTACGCCTCATTTTCAACTTATTTTGACTTAGAAAATTTTGTCCGACTTAATAACTTTTAACAAATATGAACCGCTTTCAATAATTTTTGGTATACATGCTTTTCACAATACCCTCTCTACATAATGCAGCTAGGGATTGGCTCAGACTCGACAAAAGCCATCTTAGATGTTAAGGTTGCGTTTCATTTTTGGGTATATGGACCTTTCACAACTATAATCAATATCTCGGTTGAGTTCAAAAACCGAGTTATGATTCTGAAGGGAAAAAAACCCGGATTAGAGCCATCTTTGATGAGCAACCCTAGTTTTGTCATCCTTGGGTGGGAGTATTTATACTTAATGGTATGCTTGAAATCTCGCTGATTTTTTTTGTTATTATCACAAGTTGAAAAACTTTTTCTCAGAGTTGATAGTTGAAAAGTTGCAAAAATAAACAAATTACTGTTTTATCAGGGCTGCCTGGATATCTTCATCACACATCATCCTGCCTAACTGGGAATTATATCATACTTAGGGGTGCCACGATTAATCGTATAATCGATGAACCGTTGATAAAGCCGATAATCGATTACCATTTCCGTCGTCGATTAATCTGTGTTATTTATATCGGATGTCAGAAGATGCCGGGTATTTTTGAATACCGTGTTTATTTTACAAAGTTCTATCTACAACCGAGGTGTTAACATCCTTTGATCGCGTACCAAAGAGATTCCAATAACATGAGTACTACTGATATATGTTGCAAACAGTCGGCAGTTCATTTGATGATGCGACCAGGCTTGGGGCAATTACTTGTGAATGTAATCAATTACAATTACAATTACTTCAACATTTTTCAATTACAATTACAATTCCCATTACATCTATTTCACCATGTAATTAATTACAATTACAATTACTTTGAAATGTAATTCAATTACAATTACATTTCAGCACATAATGGAAGTAGGAACAGTTTTAATTATATAAACTTTATTTGATAACAAAACATGAATTTAATACAAGCAAGATGAAATACATGGTGAAGCACACTTGGTACAGAGCAGCCAATGTACTGAGTCCAGTATAGGTGTTCGAAGAACTGAGCGAATCATGATTTATAGCTGGCAACTCCAGCGTGTTGCATTGGCAGCTTGTAGTCGGGGTTGATCTTCTAGAAATTGGAATGATATCAGAGATTTATGAACTTTGCTAACTATCTTCAATGCTTTGGCATTCTTGACCGATGTTTTTGCATACTGAAATATCCTAGTAGGTTGTTGATCACTTGCTGATGGTGCTTGTGTGACTGGATTCATACACATCTTGGTGCTTTCGCTATAAAATGAAAATAATAGAGTATTTTAGTAACACACATGTATTCATCATTTAATTATTAAGGGAATAAGACTATCTCAGTAAGTCAGACACACAGCCAGGCCAATTGTAAAGGACAATGAGATAATCAACACTCTGATTGCAATTAGAGCCATAAACTTAATTAGCCTTTGTGGCCACCAGCTTACTGGTAACACAATGCCTCCACTAGACAGTGCTAATTGGGGGATTATTGAGGCAGATATTTACATGCAATTACTTGAAAAAAATGTAATTAATTACAATCAATTACAATTACCCCATCCCTGGATGCGACATGGTTTCTCGTCGGATCGTTGTATATTCTACAAATTGGCCGCACTGCAGATTTTAACACATTGCGACATCGTTGTATATTTTAGTACCGGTATACTTGAAAGGTGGCAATATGTCTTTGAAATGTGCCGACTGTCACCGTGTTCAATGAACTGAATGCACTCGCCCTTGAATCTGATTGGACCAATGGGATGTTGATTGACATTCTCTCTAAAACCAGGGAACAATATGTATATGGCATTTTAATCAGTGATGTTCTCCCCAATTGCATTGCAAGTGTACTTTGTTTGTATAAGTACAAATGTATACTTAGAAGTTACTAGTAAAGGCTATCGCATATCGTGAGGTGAATGCTGAATGAAACGGACTGTTATCAAATACTTAAATTGTTCTGAGTCATGCAATTTGCAGGTGGGGCACACGTTTGTGATTGTTAACCACGCTCTGAAAGTTTGATGAAACTTATAGTTTCCATAACATTTGATTCCTTTATTTAGGAACAACCGGCGGTCCATTGTTCATTCCTACTTTTGTATTGTTATACCCCCTTTTAAAAAAAAAGGGGGGTATACTGTTTTGCACCTGTCTGTCCGTCCGTCCGTCCGTACGTCTGTCCGATGTCTGTTCATGTCATAACTTGAACAATAGTGCTCGGACCTCAATGAAATTAGGTATGGATGTTCACTACTATGAGGACATTAAATAGAGGGTTCCATCGTTTTGTTCGGATTTTCCATTCTAGAGTTATTCATCTTTGTTTATCTGGAAATGTTGGATTTTTGGTCCATCTGGTGTCTGTTCATGTCGTAACTTCAACAGTTGTGCTGGGATCTCAATGTAATTTGGAATGTATGTTCACAACTATGAGGACATTAAATAGAGGGTTCCATCATTTTGTTCGGATTTTCCATTCTAGAGTTATTCATCTTTGTTTATCTGGAAATGTTGGCTTTTTGGTCTGTCTGGTGTCTGTTCATGTCGTAACTTCAACAGTTGTGCTGGGATCTTAATGAAATTTGGTGTGGATGTTCACTACTATGAGGACAATAAAAAGAGGGTTCCATCGTTTTATTCAGATTTTCCATTCTAGAGTTATACATCTTTGTTTATCTGGACATGTTGGCTGTTTGGTCCATCCGATGTCTGTTCGGGTCATAACTTGAACAGTAATGCTCGGATCTCAATGAAATTTTGTATGGATGTTCACCACTATGAGGACATTTAATGGCACATTAACCTGTTTTGTTTTGTTTTTTTTGTGCTATAGTTATTCATCTTCGTTTATATGAAAATGCTGATTTTTGGGTCCATCTGTCTGAGTATAGCAGTCATAAGTTATAGATATGCCCACACTAGGCGGTATGCCACTAGGGGGTATGTACCGGACGACAGTCCATCTCTGTGGCTATTCCTAAAACTTAAATTAATCGCTACGTTCGTTCTAATGAACTCACAAATATTATAACCATAACATCGCTGAGAACTGTGCTGGTATTCAATACATTGTGCTCATTATTCATTAACAGTGGTTTATGATGCATTTTATTAGCGTAAAAATTACATCAGCCAATGTCTCAAATGACCAGCGACAGTGCAGTTATTGAGTTAACGAGCACCCAGGCAATAGGCCATATTACGGTATACTTCCACTGATGTTATTAATATTAGGTACGATTAATCGATTATAGTCGATTATTGACGCCCGATTATCGATTATCAAAATCAATAGCCGTGGCACCTCTAATCATACTAGCTGGTGGACCCGACTTCGTCCGGGCTGTTTCCCCTCTGCTTTCTGGCAAAATGCCCGATTTGACCTTGAATTGACCATTTTGAAGGTCAAGGTCAGGTCGGGGTCACGATTTGTCCCATCCAAAACACTCCTCGGACAAAAGTAACCGTAGGTACCAAATTTCGTCAAAATTCGCAATTTGACCTTGAATTGACCATTTTGAAGGTTAGGTCGGGGTCACGATTGGACCCGTCCAAAACACTCCCCGAACAAAATTATCCCTAGGTCTCAAATTTATCGAAATTTGTCCGTTTTACCCGATTTGACCTTGAATTGAACTTTGAAGGTCAAGATCAGGTCGGGGTCACGATTTGACTCGTCCAAAAGACTCCCCGGACAAAGGTACCGGTACCTATAGGTATCAAATTTCGTCTAAATCCGTCCCGTTTTACCAGATTTGACCTTGAATTGACATTTTTGAAGGTCAAGGTCAGGGTCACGATTTGACCCATCCAAAACATTCCCCAGACAAAAGTAACCCTAGGTATAAAAATTTCGTCAAAATATGTCAGGCAGTTTTCCCGGTCATTGCTAACAAACAAACAGACAGAAGTCCCAAAATATATATTAGATCTTTTATCTTTTCACACATAAACATGAACCCAGTGATTTTTTCTTCTCAATGTAATAGATACAGTAACATATTTTGGGTTGGTGCAGAAAAATACCACTTATATATAGGCATTTCTTTGACACAAGGAATCTAATGCTGTGGACTAGAGTTGTCGAAGAGCACAACAATTGGTATCAAATTTATTGACGCTGACATCAACCACATGTATATTAAGAGGATATCTCGTGATTTGAGTGCACAAAAACAATTATCTCATTGAGGAAACCAGACAAATGTTTATTTTCCTGAGTGAAAATGATTGGTATCAAAAACAGTAAAGTTTAATGAATAGTTTTTGTTTTTATTTATTTGTTCAACAGTAATTATTTAAATAGAGATTAATGTGAAGGCACATACATGAAGGTAACATGATGGATCTTTGAAATTGTGTTGTACATCTCTCTGATTTCCTAACTCTCTACACAAGCACTATACTCTATAGGATATCTCATTTTATACTCGTAATGGTCCGCTTCATAAGTTGTTTGCAACAGTTAATTTACTGGACTGGATTGAATTTCTGAATCAAAGAGTGTCCACAATATAAACATGCTTCTTTAATGACCCAAGACTTTGTGGTGATCTATAATTCAGTCATGTTAATCTTATATCATTTCTCATACTCTCGTTAATTTCCATGAATGGCAATTTGGTTTAACTCAAGTTGTTTTAAATATTCAATTCGATCCGAAATTTGATATTTGCAGAATCTTACTTAAATTTAAGCAAATTATCTGAAACTATGGACAAAATCAGTTTAAAAAGATTGCAGCAGTACAATTTCAAGTTGATAATCCAATGTCATATAGACAAACAGTCTACCACCATATTGTGGTACATATTAATTTATTCTGAGTGATTATAAAGTACCTGTATATTTTATTTTTAGATATCGTAGCTATATCCCAATGTGAACAGAAATTGGACCATAACTTATCAAATGAGCTATTGGACGAGAACAAAAGGATATGAATCTTAATAAAGGTAATGATTTAAAGCTGCATTTACTATTATACTCAGTGACATTGGCAAAAAAATGAGTTATCACAAAAAGCAAAAAAGTGGTTGCAATTATACAAAAAATGTATTGTCGATTAGGTTGTTAAGGATAGTATATGATAAAGTGATGTGGATTTTAGCTCACCTAATGTGAAGTCTCTGGTGGAGCTATAGTCATCCGTCCGTCTGTATATATTTGGTCCTTGGGTGACTGGGGCAGATCCAGCAGAAACAATGCCTGGTCTATTGGTGGCAGGAGTAAAGTTGAATCCACTATTTAATCTAAATGAAATACTTGTTTGACAGAGGGTACATGTGTAGTATTAACCCACATACTCACTGACATACTAGAATTTGTTTTTTTCAAAGTCTTTATATGACCATGTGTACTCATAATAGTGGGGCACACATGTACTTACTCAAATAGAACATGGAGGTGGGTGTTGAAATGCATGTCAGAGTTAGTAGTCAGACATCCAAATAAATCATCCTACATGTCCTATTCTCGCAGGGATATGCCAACAGAGGAGGGGAGGGGATGGCGGATTGATTGCATATTTTTTCAATGACATTTGATTTTTTTTGTCCAAAACCAATTATAAATACCAAAATGAATATATAATTATAGACCAATATAAATCAAGAGAAGGGGCTCCCAGTTGTAATATTTTTCCCACTATTTATTAGTTTATAACACGATATCATGGGGTGGGTTCTGCTTCTGATGAGGACAAAATTGGACAGTTTCATTAAGCTTTAAATACCTGACTGGTATCTAAAATCTTTCGTACCCTTTTCCTACTATTTTAACATTTAAATTTGAGTATGAACTACCTGTAGAATTTAGTTCCTGATAACATTCACTTAATTCAAATAACTCTTCTGATGAATGTCAGTGTAATACATTTTATATGTCTTCCAACACATGTACACATGTGGTGCACATATTAAATGTCAACACATGAATCTCATATCAGGTTTGCTCAAATTGGGTTGGTTATTCAAGAAGGTGCAGTCCTTGCAGATTTAATACTCTGCCTTCAAATTAATTGAATCAAGAATATGTATGTCACTGTGAACACTTTAATTTCTAAGCTGAGTGTATAATTCTAACTATTTATTTTGAAGTAAATTTGACAAGTACTGACTGTTGTAGTCTTCATAGTGCCAGTCTTATCAGTATTTATATTGAATTGTAAATTGGGCAATGTTGTCAGGCACTTATTTGATAAGTGTTCTGAATAAATATTTATGTATGCCATTACACAATAAAAATTCATGTTATTTTATTATGTGGCTGAAACTGGCTCCATATTTAGTGTTGGATCGGCCTGCAGTCCATTTGTGCACTAAGTGCATACGTAGAGGATCTCTAATGAGTCGCAATTTTATATTAAATTTATTAACCAAGCTAAAGCTCGACTCAAATACAAATTTTGTGGACAAGGTTTATAAATTTTGTAAATAAATTGGATGAATTCGAGATCAATTCTATCACATAATCACATTTTAGCAAGGAAAATGATCTCGAAATGCCTGGGGTTAAAAAAATATTTTTATTTCTTTACCACAACCAAAGAAACCCTTCAAGAAAAAATATAGTTCCATTTTGAATGAGTCTTTTCTTGCTGACAAAATTGTTCAACCACCATTATCACCAATGTTTATCTCACAGTCAACACTAAATAACACAACACAAATTGAATATCATAATTATATTCTAATTAACATAATAATAAAGTTCTGGCATTGATATCGACATCATTGAACGGAGCTCTTACGTCACTGCGCATCTGTGCGCATGGGAATTATACATGTGTGTCTTACTAAAAAATATGAGATCGGATTTAGGGGAGCGAGCTACTGTGTGATAAATTTTTATCTTAGACACACTCTTTCTGTGAGCCTTTATTCAACCGCGGCCTCTTTGTGCACTTTTAGCACAATTTGTTTGTTTAATCATTTTGATTTAAAAAAAACATTTATTTAAAAAGTTGAAAAAAATATTGAATTTAAAATTATTTTTTTGCTTGAAGTCAAAACACATTTAAAAAAAAAATTAAGTTTATTTATTTTTTTAAATCAAAATTTCGATAAAATAACAGCATTATAACATCCGATGGGGTACCCCGAGTTACCACAAACAAATTTGGTTGAATCGATCATAGGGGTCTGGGAGAAAAGTCATTATCAGCCAGAGAGATCCTACTCTTTTTATATATTTTACAAACTGATATATATATATATATTGATGTATTGTTTTATTAGCATACTGCCTTTGTTGGTGCTTTTGCAAATAAATCAAATTGAATGAACATAATTTGCATAGTAGGGCTATAATATAAAGACAATTAAATTAGAAAATGGGATTTAACAGAGATGTCCACATTGAATGTGCAACTGCACACCTCCTTGAACCATACCAAATATCCAAGTCTATGAAATTCCTTTGCACCCCATCGCACTTGGGTTGGAAATTTCCAACCATCTCAAGCTTTCCCACTGTTGTAAATTTACAAACTGATATAATCCCTACGTTTGGAAATTTTCAAACTGATAACCAAAAGTCAGTGAAAGTAGGAAAATGTTCGACTTTTGGCCTAAAACAACAAATTGCACTGTATCATGCCAAATTCAACGCAGCTTTGATTTAATATTTTGACAAAGCACGCTGACGTCATGATAATAAAAATATTTAAAATAAAAGAAAACATAAATAATAATTAGAAGTAGAATAGCAATGGTGTCTTCGAATCCATGCCTGATCGACAGTGCAAGTGTCTTTTGTGTGGCAGCAACTTTTGATATGACAAAAATAGCGATTACACTCAGGTGGTTGAATGCAATATTGACACTTTTTCTCCTCTGAACTGAGTTTATCCTCCAGACTGGCTGAAGTTATTACTATTAATTGTTAGTTGTGATGATGCAAATTTATATTTCAGGTTCTGACATTTCACGTGGTAAGGATTGAGGCCCATTTCAGAGGCAGGAGGGGATGTCTGGCATAACTTCTAAAAGAAAATCAGCCAACACCAGCTTCACCAGCTCCAATGAAGATTTTTCTCAGTTTCTATATAAGACTGTGACATTGGTCAAGACAGATAAATGGTTGCAAAGACACAGTTAAAGAAAAAAATGAGAACAAAACTTTCTCAAGAGAAGACACCACCTAAGGCTGTGTAAAAGACAAACTTATGATTCATCCTTCTCCTATACTCCACTTCAATGCAAAGGATTTGCAAAGTTTGGTGCGAGATATTGAAATCAGTTCTGTCGGTCTTGTGCATATGTCTGTTATAAAATATTTTGCTCTATTTTGTTTAGGTGCAATTTTTAGCTCAACTTGCCAAAGTAAAATGTAAGCTATTGCCATGGGATGGCGTTTGTCTGAGCGTGTATCCGTCCATCTGTCAACAATTTCCTTTAGCACACCCTACAGGTCACAGCTCTCATCCGATCATCACCAACTTCATAAGGATCTTTGGAGTGACCTCTACATGGGAGCCATGAATGTTTACCGAAATTCGTTTAAAACAGCCATCTTGGATTTCAAATTTGAATTCATCGGCACACCTTTCAGTTGGTATTTATTGGAAAAATGTTTTGAAAATTTACAGCCATGTTTAGGGTCACCTCTGGGTGGTGGCTATCAAAATTTAATGAATTTTTATGAAAAACATAGCTGCTGGCAGCCATCTTAGATTTTACTCTTTGCATGACTAAATTCTTTGGCGCCCTACAGTAGGCTAGAGATCACCTCAATAATCCATTCGTCACCAAACTTCATATGAACCACTAGATAAAGAGTCATTAAATTTATTTGAAAAACATGGCCACCAGTGGCCATCTTGGATTTTATTCTTTGCATAACTAAATCCTTCGCCATTCCCTACAGGCCACATCCCTCATTGTCACTAGATGGGAGCCATCAAATTTTTTCCAAATTTTGTTAAAAACAAACATACAGCCATCTTGGATTTCACAAATTAATACATCGGTACACCCTGCAGCGGACGTTTATTGGAGAAATGTTCAAAAAATTTACAGGCATTTCACGATCAATTCTGGATGGCAGCTCTTGAATTTGAACAATATTTAAAGAACTGCCGGCAGCCATCTTGGATTTTACTCTTTGCATCACTAAATACCTTTTCATGCCCTTGACTGACAACATGATTTTTTTTCTCATTGATCCCAAACTTCATAAGGTGCTTCGGGTTGACCTCTGGTGAACGCTACTTAAAAATAACAACTTTCCGCATTCCTTATACATGTATCTCCATTGGCTGTAATGTATGAATTATCACCTCTCCAGGTTGAGCTACAGTGTCATTGACACTTTCATTATTAAAGATACATAATCCCCATATCATCCAGTACAACAACAATGGAATTTCACAAAAAGCTGATTTGGTTACAAGGTTGATAAACATTTGCAATTTGTTGTGAAGATGTGTGTTTATATGCTCGAAATAATTATTCGGACACTGAAATAGTTATAGACATCATTGAAATGAACTAGAAAGAAGTAAAACCACAACCGTGTATATGCTACTTGTCTGCAGGTTGTGTTGACATAACTAATTCAGGCTATTTGGTCAGGGAAGGTGTCACTCCATGGTTGTAGGTCGTGCTTTCGCGCACCATCAGTCTGGATCATGTGTACTTCTTAACAATCACATGTATTTCAACATCATCAATGTTACCATGTTTTGTCACTTCACATATGGGTAATTGTGTTGATGTTTGTTGCTTGTATGAAACTATTGGCATACATGCAGACCTATATTTGTCCATTCAGTCTAACATTTAGTAATGTGTGTAATACATCAACATAGCCATTTTGTCTGCCATGTGGTTTGATGTAAACTCAGGATTCCTTCTAGTTTTTGCTCAGTTTTAAATTTGCACATCGATGGGTGTGCAAAAATTAGTACTGCACGAAATTTAAATACGAGTAAGGTAGGCATATATGCCACTGTATGCCCATAGCGAATGTTTATCATCATATTGGTCTGCACCAGTGACATCGGTGGATATTATTGATAGAACAAGCCACTATTATCATGTCGTTATTCATTTAAAATCAGTCTCAATTGACATATACACAACTGTTCCCCTTCAAATCTCTCTTTTTCGCCATTTTAGGGGAATTCTGCAAATGGGGACCTATTGCAAATAGTCACAATGTATGGTAGTGTTAGGTGTTAATATTAATATGATATTGTCACTTGCCATAGTATATATAAGTTTTATCATGCCTCGACTTGTAACTTCACAATTTTTGTAAACTCCGTCCCTTTGATGCTGTAATATATAAGCAATGGGGCACAGATTCCCAAAATTATGAAACTATGAAGAACTTTAGGATATCGGACGTTTTCCTAAAACCAATTCAAACTTCTCAAAATAAAATTTATATTTTGCTTACAAGCAAGACAAATGTTACAAACATTGACAATGGGCAATTCGCTGTAAGAACATATTATATTATTTGATTACTGATGTGGAAGCTATAATTATTTCAAGCTGCGTGATACATAATGTTCATGCATTATTTTCATATGTGTACACATATTTTATTAAAAAAAAGTGGGGTATACTGTTTTGCACCTGTCTAGCCGTCCGTCAGACGTGCGGACGTACGTCTGATGTCTTTTCATATCATAACTTGAACAGTAGCTTGGATCTCAATGAAATTTGGTAGGGATGTTCACTACTATGAGGACATTAAATTGAGGGCTCCATTCGTCTTTTATAGTACGCATCACAAAAACAAAATATCCAATGTCATTTTCCCCCTCATAGTTCAAATGCATCGCCCGTGGCATCACGTGACCAGAACATTGAAATCGATTGATAATTCACAGCTGATACTCTAGACCAAGTCTTCTCGGTCCACAACATCGGATATCGGTTGGGATGATGCTGTTTTAGTCCCCTCCCGTTACTCTTCTATAATGGACTTTCATTCAAAATATGTACTATATGTACATGTGAAGCCCAGACATTCACATGAACCCCTGAATGTGATAAATAATCTGACAGAATAATCTTGATAGAAAAGGTAAAGTGATGATATGATCGTTTCATGTATTGTTTAAATACATTTTCTGATAGCGAGACAAATCAAAATTCTCTGGAAAACAAAGCTTTGTTTTCTTATCAATTTTGTTGCTCTGACATTTAATGGACCTCTGATATAATTATGCATGTTTGATACTTTTGTATCATCGTGCTTGGGAAAGGCTGCCATCTATGTCCATATACACAAAGCATCCATTTGACCTCATCTGAAGACATAAGCAAGATAACTCCCACACACAATTATGGATGTAAAGTTTGTTATAGAAGAGTAATGGGAGGGGACTCTTCCAAAACAGCATCAACCCAACAGATGTCCCAAGCTGTTGTGGACTGAGAAGACTTGGTCTAGTGAAACTCAAGCTATTATTGGACTGACTTGGTTCTGTGTGGGTTAAAAATACTTGGCAGATTTTATGAAAATAAATACTTTCAGCTTTTCAGCTCACCTGAAACAAAGTTTCCGGTGGAGCTATAATCATCACTCCTTGTCCGTCCGTCCGTCAAGAATCATCTTCTCCTCCAAAACCGTAAGACAGAATGGGTTCATATTTGGTGTGTATGTTCCCTATGTGAATCACATTCAGGTTTTTTCAAATGAACCATAACTCTTTTCCACCTTAGTAATTTTTAAAATGACTACTTCTCAAATTTCATTGGGGCGAATGGGTTCATATTTGGTACAAAGGGTCCTTGGGGGACTGTGATTAAGATTAGTTCAAATGAAGTCACTGGTTCAAATGTTGACCGAGCCAGTGATATAACTTAAAAAATAAATAAAAAAATTTAATTCAGTTTTTTTGGAATTTTCACCTTGCTCAATTTAACAAACATAATTTTTTTTTAAACATGTTTTAAAATTTGAAAATGGTAACACCGTTATAACATCTGCAGAGTTATGAAACTTTAATCTTTAATTAAAGTAAATTATATTCAGTATGGATGGGCCTTGGGTGACCGGGTTCAGATTTGTTCAAATAGGGTCATTTTTAGCTCAACTTACTTTGTAAGTTTGAGCTATTGCCATGAGTTGTCGTCCGTGTGTCTGTGTGTCTGTCAACAATTTCCTTTGGCGCGGGCTACAGGTCGTACCTTTGGTCTGATCTTTATGAAATTTGTCATGAATGTTGACATTGACATGTAGATGGGAACGAGTCATTTTGGGGTCATTCGGCCAAAAAACATGGCCACTGGTGGCCATCTTGGATTTCAAAATTAAATCCATTGGCGCGGGCTACAGATCGTACTGTTCGTCTGATCATCATGAAATTTGTCATGGATGTTCATATTGACATTGTAGATGGGAACGAGTGATTTTGGGGTCGTTCGGTCAAAAAACATGGCCGCCAGCAGCCATTTTGGATTTTACTCTTCGCATGACTAAATCCTTTGGCGCGGGCTGCAGGTCGTAGCTTTAGTCGGATCTTCATGAAATTTGTCATGGATGTTAACAATGACATGTGGATGGGAACGAGTCATTTTGGGCTCGCTCGGCCAAAAAACATGGCAGCCAGCAGCCATCTTGGATTTTACTCTTTACATGACTAAATCCTTTGGCACAGCTAGGTTAGACATTTCAATTGGCACCTTTCCTATTCCTCCATTTACTGTCAACCATTAAATTATTCCCCTACCTAAGTTGAGCTACAGTGTCATTGACACTTATATTATGTTTACCCATACCATAGTATGGTAAACATAGTGTCGTCCGGATTGACCACTCGTCGTTAGTCCGTCTGTCTGTAGACACTTTACGCATGGTGCGATAACTGAAATATATTCTATCTGATCAGAACCAAATTTTGTATATGAATTTCTCAGCACCAAATACAGATCAAGTTCGAATATGGGTTTGATCAGATTTTTTTTTATGGAGTTATGGCCCTTTTTCGACTTAGAATTCATGCATGCTGCCATAACTCAAAACAAAATTATCTGACCGTCACCAAATCTGTTATGCGAGTTTCTTAGCCCAAAATACATATCTAGTTCGAATATGGGTTTGATCCGATATTTTTTAATGGAGTTATGGCCCTTTGACATAGAATCCATGCATGCTTCGATAAATCAACCATATTCCAACTGATAGAAACCAAATTTTTTATGTGAGTTTCTCAACTCAAAATACAGATCGAGTTCGAATATGGGTTTGATCCGATATTATTTAATGGCGGGCGTTATGACCCTTTGATTATTTTATTCATCTCTAAAATATATCAAAGATGCACAGTTTGCACTGTCCAGGTAGAATCTAATAAATCAGGTTTACAATGCCATGAAGTTGTCTTCTCACATTGAGCAACAGAGATAGTATAAAGTGACAATGACTCTCTCTTGCATTGAGTTAATTAACTGCTAGCAGATGTGTTGGCCATATGATGAGATATCATAGATGGAACGTTTATGCTTTTATATTTTATATGCATGGTTATTTAAATTTCATCTTAAAGGCATAATCTGGTTTTATTGTTTAATAGCATTACTATTGGGGGTTAATAATGTGATTGTGTTTAGTAGATTTGTTGGTTGCATGGGAAGACAACTTTGGTTTTCAAATTTTTTAAAACTTGAGAGCTCTGTGTCAGTCTATGAGAACAAAATAATTATTCAAAACACTTTTAGAACTGTAGGTCTAGTTTGTTTTATTTATATATTAATGGAAAGTTTTTTCGACATTGATTTCAATTGATTACAAATGTGAATAGAAATATTAAAAAGCACAACAGGTTTGAACTTTGATACATTTTTCTTGTACTCTGCATGAGATAAAACTTTTTATGTGTACCTATACCATAGTATGGTACACATAGTGTCAATGTCCGGATTGACCACTCGTCGTTCATCTATCCATCTGTACATCCATCTGTCTGTCCGTCCGTAGACACTTTAGGCATAATGCGATAGCTCTAACATTTTCTATTTGATCGGAACCAAGTTTTGTATATAGGTTTCTCAGCCCAAAATACAGTTCGAGTTCGAATATGGGTTTGATTCAAGTTTTTTTTTTGTACAGTTTGGGCTGGTTATGGCCCTTTTTTACTCAGAATTTACACATGCTGCCATAACTAAAAAAAAAATTTGACACCAAATTTGGTATGTGAGATTGTCAACCCAAAATACAGATCAAGTTCGAATTTGGGTTTGATCCGATTTATTTTAAAGGGGTTATGACCCTTTTATAGATTGAATTTCCTCGCTCAATTTAACACGCAAAAAATATTAAAAAACTTTTATATTAAATAATAAAAAAATATTTAATTAAAAAAAAAAAATTCATTGACACTAATTTGTTTTAGTTGTATACCATTAATTAGGTGTGATGTCCTTTTTTGAAGATATGAAGATTAAATTGCAATGGTTGCATGTAATATAATGATAGCAATAAATTGCCATGTGAACATCCAATATCCAGAGTATATGAGAGTACCTTTAATAGATGTCATTCCAAGCGAAATCTGTTATTAATTAAGTGGTGACATATGTTACAAAGCTCTAGGGGTGGTTGTATGAAGGTAAAGACAAACAATCTGCTGGCTGGATAATTGTTTATCCTATCTGTCAAATTTATTAATGGCTAAACCATTGGATCTCACAGTGAGAGGTCATTGTGTGAATAGGGATAGAGTTATGAGATTTATATAGACTCCTCCCCCACCCCAAATACTTTAACCCCTTCTTAAGACAAATTATTTGAGCTTTTGATTTTAAGTTTAAGTACTGATATATGTATTACTGTGATCATATCTTAGACCAATTATCAGTTATAGCTAATCGCTATCGCCAAGGTATGGGTTAAACATCTGTCGGTCGTGATTGGCCTCTCGTTAGGAAATGATATCCCCAGAGGGTGAATACGTTGTGCTATTCCACCTTGGGGGAATAGTGTCATGACTCATTAAATTCACCTTTTGTGGACCTCATTCTGCAGAGGTCAGACACTCTAAATACAGACTTGGCTGTCCCAATATTATTTTGTTAACCACCACTTATCCAGGTGAAATCATACCCTATTGGATAGTGGGGGTATATTGATATTACTAGATGAATCGATCTCATAGATGGGGATTCACATTTGTTCTAATAGGGGCAGAGATAAGAGATTAGCTCTCTATCCTGTTTGGTACTGGTATAATAATATTGATTTCTAGGAAGCCTGGGTGGGGGCAATGTTGGAGGCAACAGGGAAGGAGTGTAGAGCGGTGGAGTTTTGAACCCCTATTTGATCAAAATTTAAACAGTTGAAAATTTCATGCCTGGTATAACATTAGTTGTAGATTAGATGTTCACATAAAAAATAGGTTAGAATTGTTCTCATAGTTTGTTTTATTTTTCCCTCATGTATGTTTTTAAACCAACAGTCCATAATGGCATATGTTCCTACTTCAGGTTAAACTGTTGGACCAAATTGGCCACAAATTTTAACTTTATTTGGTTGGTGATTTTGGTCTTGTTTATGGGAATAAACAATAAAAAAGCTATATAAATAAAGAAATGAATGCAGTGGGTTTGTGTGTGTGTTATTCATTTCTTAAATACAATATTTTGTGCAACTCTCATTTTATCTTTGAAGCTCCATACTTTAATATATACATGTATGTACTACTATAGAGCACATATTAGATATTGTTGTTATGGACTTTTCCCGAATTTGAATAAAAATTTTGACAGTATTTCTCTTTCTCTCTCTCTCCATTGTCCTGGATATATGGCCTCTGCAAACAGTTGGGGAGAAGACCTTCCAACATTTCATGGATGCATGAGATGAAAATAATATTGCCTCTATCGATGAGATGAAACGACATTTTTATATCTTATCCTTTTAAGATATACCAAAATGTATAACCAGTGTTATAAATGAAATAACCATTGCAAGATGTTTATCAATTACAGATACAGTGCATGCGGTTCTGCATTACATTCAGTCAATAATGAATATATTTACAGGCATGTGGGCAATTGCATCTTTCAATAGGTCATTTCTAAAGTGTTTCCATTTGTATTATCCCCCAGCTGTGTTACTAAATTACCAGTTTTTATAGAGCCTATAGACAAGAATTCTACTGTCAATATTTGGAGATATTTCATCCCAATATCTATAAATTCAAATCAATATTAGTCAGCAATCTTGAAGCAGTGAAGAAACCACACCTGATGTTACCCACAGATTACAATATTTTAGTCGCGCACTTCCATTTCAAATCAAAGTGGTTTGGTCAAAAAGATTCCCTACAGTATCTCCTCTGATGGGCCAACAGAAGCTTGAAGTTTGCAAAGAATCTTTCCATTTTTTAAACAGTTTAGTTTAAATATTCATCTGATGCCCTGTTGTACTTGTGGAGTTTCAATGTATTGAAGGAACAATAATTTAGATATGTGCCTTGAATAGCAAGCGTTTGTATCAATTGTGTGTTGAAAGACAAGCCTGTGTTAGGATCTCCAATAATTGGATAGATGTCTGCATACAGTAATATATTTGAAGCTTTGAAGTACATTTATGACAAATTTGTGGGATACCTTTACTAAATGGTAGATCAATGATGCACTTCACAATAAGGTGATTTTAAAATATGAAAATAGAGCCATCAGACAGTGAGTACCTGCTTGGTGAGGAAACTTGCACGAGAGGAGGGGTGCTGTCAGCGCGGGACCTAATCATTCCACCATACAAAAAATAAGTCCATCATATCTGTATCAATTACTAGATAGGGTACCTGGCATTGCTCAGGTAAAGAATGAACACATTATTAGTGCCCCCTCCAGTCATTTAAACTATTTATTAGTCACCTGAGATAAGCATCACATATATATTGCATGAAACTCTGGATAAATTTACCTCTACTTTTAAGTTGATAATAAACGCTCTTTATTGCTAATTATTAGTACTTCTTTAAGTCATCTGAGGTCAACGGCACCTATCCCATGACACGCCCAATTTATCTCTGTACCAATTTTCCCATATATCTTCTGAGATGATAAATGTTTTTAATTGATAAGCTATGTTAACATAATTTACAAACATCCCTTTATGTCATCTGATGTCCAAGGCGCCAATCCCATGACATTCCCCTAGTCATGGGATCCCATATGTACCAATTTTACTACATATTGTTTAAGCTGATAAGAATTGCTCATCTCTATAATATAGTCTATAAGTTCCCCTTTAAGTTTGCCCGGGTCAATTTACCCCTGTATACCAATTTCCAGCGACCAGAGTCTAACCATTTTGTGTATATGATTCATTTTTTAAATTAGAATTGTTTATGCCCCTTTAAGTCGTCTGAATCAGATGTTAACAACACCTATCTCGTGTCAATTGACCCATGCGAAGCAATCTTTATTACAAATTTCCGACCATTTTGGGTGTATAATTAATTATTATTGTCCTTTTAAGACATCTGATGTCAATGGCAGCAATCCCATGACACTCCCCGGGTCAATTGACCCATATGTACATTTTTTTAGCACCAATGGTCCAGCCATTTGGTCGTCTAGACAGACAAACAGTTTTTATTAATATATGTCAGAGTTCTAACTTGAGTTAGATAATTTTACTAAAGAAAACGCCAATTTCAAGGTGCTTATCTCTGACATAGGCCTAAATATGCGCTCAGGTGATAATATTTTATATTAGCAAAATTCTTTTGTCTGGGATTTTTTTTATCACGCTACCAGTAATTGCTCACTTATAATAACTTAGTATAGTCAAATGAAATATTTTCCAGTTCATTTCTTTAGGAAGTGACATCTGCAGTAAATAATCTTGTGTCACTAGTTTCCAAGAGGCATGGTACTACCTCCTGCTGTTTAATTTGAGTATATGTAGTCCTTAAGCCAATCGCGCTTGCGTTAGTAATTTATTATCGAGCAATCCATAATTCGACAGTGTGTAAACTCGCACTTAATTCTCTTTTATTGAATACTCGATTGTTGGTTCGTTGAGTTCTTGGTAAAACAACAAGAACATAGAACTGACGAACTTGGGTCGTCCAAACCACTACTCGAAATTGATGCAATGGGCATTCTTCTGTGGAAATGGGGCGGGGTAGAAATGCATATAGAACTTACTTTCGTAAATGGTATTTCGTTTTCCCACGCATAAATTCATACAAACAATATTTTATTTGCAGAATGTTCTGCAATTGAGTTGAACATACAGTAATTAATTTAGCACAGACCCCCCCCCCCCCCCCATCCCCATGCATGTAACTTGTGCTGCATGCGGCGGGGGAGAAAATGCAGTAGCATTGACGATATCAGTTATGTATATGCACGGACGCGTTGACACGGGACGGGGTCGTGGTGTCTCCCCTTCCCACTTTGGTGAAAAAAATCAACAGTTTGAACTTTGAAGTCCAATACACTAATAGGTTTGTGTGCAGTTAGCGATTATAAATTTCCAATATGTGGCCATAGCATTGTGCAATTATATAGCTTTTCTTCAATTTTGAGAATTATTTTGGTTCGATCAAAGGTGGTGCATTTAGAAATTCCAAGTTTTTTGCACCAAAACGGAAACATTCTAGACACGTTCATGTATAGGGCCTAAATATGTTTTAAATATAAGTTTGCTCACCGTATAACCTTTATCGCGATTCTGATATAAATGGTTCATCCCTCAGACATATACGTATATAGTTTATCCACCCAACGATGTATATACAACTTATCAATTCCTAATATAGGCTGGGATTTGTGGATGCGAAGGCCTATATACAGGCACGCTTAACCACCTGCCACAGCAGACAGTCACACAAACACGGAGTTAACGAAATGAATAGGGGATATTTTGCATGGGATCCATACATATATAAGTGTAGGCATGCTACCGAACATGGTTGAGTGACTTTTTTTTCGCACGATGTCGCCTCGGTTGCTCTTTATTGGAGATTCGATCGATGGTTTACACTATAGCTGCCAAATTAAGAATGCAAATATAGTACACTATATATTGATATGTGTGCTCTCATATATAACTACGAGCAGCATCAGTATATAACCACCAACTCAAAGTTTGTGATTATGTTGTGGTTGATTCAGTGAAATTCGCATGTTTCCGTGGATTGTAGTATAATAGACTACAGATCGCGCGGTATCAAACTCTGGAGGATCTTTAATACAAGCGTACTTGACCAATCCATTGTTACGAATTTGTTAAAGCATTTTAGTAACGTATTCAAAACTGGTTGTGATTCTTCCTGTGTATCAATGCACATTCATTGTGATGCATGTAGCCACCGAAGGGGTTATCGTGATAATTATATATAGGCTAATATAGCCTATAGCCTATACGACCATTCAAAGAATGTAATATAGCCAAAAATACAGTAGTTATCAACAATGGTGGTGGTGGGGGGGGGGGGGGGGGGTAGGCTAATAACCTTTGTTTTCTCATTCAATGCTAAATTCTCAGAAGCATTTAATTATTTTGCCATAATTAGCAATCGATGGGCCATATTTATTAATCCACATCATAAGTTAGGGTAGGTCTAGTCATTGCATAAATGTGAATTTATTCTTATCAACAGCGATGCCATATGTATAAACACATTCCCTGTCCCCAATACGAAGAAATTTGCCCGGGGAGTTGATTTTAAACCTTTATTCGCGTAAAAACGTTTCAAAAATCAGATCACGGAAGCATTTTTTCGATATGGTGTGCGTAGTACGTCATACACTACAAATTTATTGACTAGGCAACGCCAAACGACCATGTCGTAATTGCAGCGATATTTCTCCGAGGGCGGGGCTATACATCCACGTTACTATTATTAGAAATATTGACTTATCTGGCAGGACGTACTTATTAAGCAGAACACCGGCATGTGTGGTACCGGCGGTACTTTGAGAAGCCCGATTCCACGTAGATCATCATGTGATCGACCATACATGGGATGTGATGACCTGGTTGAATTAAGAGCGGTTTGATGGATCACTTCTGTCTTCGAGCTAGATTATACTTATGCTATTTAATGGCATGTTTCTAACGTGGAGGAGTAGATATTCTCGAGACCCCACTACTCTTCAATTCACACCAAGTTCTCAGCTGTCATATTCGGATATTAGAACCCATAGCCATAATATATGGTTTATTTTGTGTATACTAGTATAATATAGTTATTTTCAGTACCTTTATATACCAGTTGTGTGGATAACAATGCATATATACATGTGTATATGTATATTGATTCAACTGATTCAGTGGTTTTGTTCATTAGTCTATCAAATTTGCGGGGAAAACATGGCCACCAGCAGTACACCATGCCAAATTTCAAATTTGAATCAATTGGCGCACCCTGCAGTCAGAATTTATTGGAGAACTGTTTCTAATGTGGATATTTTGGGTCACCACTAGATGGGAGCCATATTTTTTCTCTCAAAAGTTCCTTGTGAAAACATCACTGGCAGCGGTGATCTTGAGTTTTACTATTTTTATGGCTAAATAATTTGGTTGATCCTACAGACGACATACATTGTCCGATCGTCACCAGATTCCACAATGATCTTCTGGATAACCAGGATGGGAGTGATCTATTTTTTTCTTCCGAATTTCGTTAAAAACATGACCACAGACAGCAATTTTGTATCTTACTCTTTGTATGACTGAATTCTTTTCTTTAGCACCTCCACAGACCACATCCCTCATCTGATAGTCACCAAACTTCATATTGATCTTCGGGGTGACCACTAGATGGGAGCTATCAAATGATTTGAATTTCTTTGGAAAACATGGTCGCCAACAGCATCTTCTATTTTGCTTTTTATATACATGTATATCTCTTCGTGCGGATAGCCAGTATTACTTGGGTATAGTTCAACTTTCCACATTCCTGTCATCATTTGAAATATAAAAATTTACCTGATACATGTAGTCCAATGAAAATTAACAAGCGTCCATAAATTAAATTTACCTATGATCTTATTATTCCTCACAATTTAATACACCCTTCAAAATTTTGTTTCGTCGTATCTAATTTTTAATGACCCCTATGGTAATATTGATATACATGTAGATACATTTGTCAAACATTTCTTTGTACAATATACAGGTATAAAGTTTGTAACTAAATCTAGAAATATATAATACTAGCAGGTTAGCCCGCCACTGGCGGCGTTCGTCAGAAACATGACAATTTTTAATTTTTTTAATTAATTTTTTAGTTAATTTTTATAATTAATTTTTTAATTAAAATTTTTGTTTTTCAATGAGTTAATATTCATTTTTTGTTTATAACATGAGTTAATTCTGCATTTTTCCCGATTTTGACCTTGAATTGATCATTTTCAAGGTCAGGTCGGGGTCACAATTTAACCCGTCCATGACACTTCCCGTGGGTAGCAAGTTTGAGCTCAATCGGTTCGAGTCTATAAAGGACACACACATATATATAATTTGTGGGTACCCGTTTCAAGGTGAAGAAGACATAAGAATCACACAACACGCAGTACCCGTCCCTAAAAGAGGCATGATTTAAGGTACATCGGGCGGAAAAACTGACCCGATGAAAATTTCCCCCGTTCCTATGAACGACAGACATAATAATCACACAACACGCATTTGTTTTTCACACAACACGCAGTACCCGTCCCTAAAAGATGTATGATTGAAAATTTTCCCCGTTCCTAGGAACGACAGACATATTAAGAAACAAACAACACGCATGTTTTGTTTTCCGATGAGTTAATTCTGCCTTTTTAATCAAGATAAATGCATTTCGCGTTTTGCGTCCGCAGTTTCGTAGGCACATGCGAGCGTTTAGCAACGCCGATGACAATAAAGAGCGTTAGTCGGTTAACAACTCCAAATATGGTCAATATAAAGATCGTGCCTGCCTTAACCTCCGATGTGCCGTTTGCGGTGATTTTGATGATTGGGAGTGGAGAATGAGTGCTCAGAGCTTGTCCAAAATGCGACGTTGACCATTCCCGTGGGTTTATCTGGACAAACTATTTTTCAATTGGTCCAGAAACATGCCTATATCAGCACGTTCGATGACATGATCGCACGTGAAATTGGACCCGTCCATATTGCTCCCGGGATCGAAGTAGTCCTACACACAAATTTTAGTCGGATCGGTCAAGGTCCAGAAACATGCCTATGAGCGAGGTCAGGTTGGCACGTTAAATACCAAATCCGAGTCGGATCGGTCGATCAGTGTGCGAGTCTATAACACACATACATACGTGCATTCATACACACATACATACAGACATATATTCCAAAATGTATACTCGATAGCTACAAGAATTCTATGATAAATAGTTCACGGGCGATCTGATGCATGCATCTTAGTTTTCTTGTATATTTTTAGCGTCCGTAATATTATATTGAGTCACGTGACAAAATATAACATCGCGGCGCCATTGAATGGTATTTACGCGGTACATACTCGATAATTCGTATAGAAACATTGATGGAAGTAACAAGACAACCCTGCAAGCGTAACTATTGGAGACCAACCTGTCTTGTAACGCTCACTGGGAAAATCAAATTGTAAACAGAACTCTGATCATCGTTTGCAGTGCAGTGATCTCCATAAGCACTGCACCACAACACACGTCATTATCATTCATGGTGCAGTGGATGTCGTTGGGCTCGTGTTCTGAGGTTGTATGTGATTAATTCGGCCCGACTGAACTGGTCAATATTAACATTCGGACTTTAAAGCGGTGTTATTTGAAACTGTACAGTGGATATATCGTTTGTCTTTTCAGCAAAAGTAGTTGGAAATGAATATCGTGACCGTGTCTTACCTGTGTACTTCATGGCCGATCAGTTTGAAACAATGAACATATTACCACATAATACGTTTTGTAAACGACCTGCTCTATTCGGCAAATCTGGACTTGTATACATGGAAGCTGGTCTGCAGTTGGGATTGGTTTCACTTTTTATGACTTTGGTATCTGCCAGTGTTGTCACAGTAACACGGTTCGAAATCGTTCCAAACTTGGGATGGGTCTCGGGGACTCCTTTAAACGGAGCATATGGGCTGACTGAATGCACTATTCTCTGCCAAAGTACCCCGGGTTGTGTGGGGGCTGCCCATTGTCGCTCGACTCAATCATGCGACATCAAGACAAACAAATTCGCACAGACAACGCACAATACAGACTGTGACGTACTGTACGTGCCAGAGGCGTTATTTCGCTAAAATCCGATTTGGATTCTGGATTCAGATTACAGATTTGTCCCCGTACGACTTGGTTCGGCAAAAGAACAGACCACAAATTTCCAGAATCAGTAAACGAACAGACCGTAATCCTAATTTCGTGGGAATCCGATAGGGATTCGGATTCCGATTTACGGACTCAAATGTTCGTAATGTAAACAAACCGAGATTTCGCCACCTCAGAGTTTAAAAACACAATAAAACATAAGAATCCGTCTCTTGTGTACAAATTATTGCAGAATATAAACGATCTATATCAAAGAATTTTAAATGCGGAGACAAATTTGTTTTATTGAATGTAAACTGGGAGAATATTACTGAAATTAGCCAAATAATAACGCTATTGATAGTAACGCTGGGGGAGCACTTCGGTTGATGGCGAAGAAATTGCAAACCATTGTTGATTGTCACTTTCATATGTCCATTTCATAATTCCATCCTTAAAATACCGCCCGAACGCATGTCGATTTCGAATTCGGCGGATACGTCACCATTGACCGAGTTCATATGCACCTGCATGGATATGTCTTCTGCTGTGTTCGTTATTATAATGTTTCTTCTTATTCAAGAAATAGTAGGATTATATGGTATCGATGGATTATCAGATACACGTATGTACTATCATCTAGTCTTAATGTTATAGCAATTTCATGTTTAACATGTTTTGTTTCGTTAAATGCAGTCGTTTTGCACAATAGTCTCTGTATAGACAACAGACACATGTTCTAGGGACGTGGCTAGAAGTTTCCTCAAATTTACGGCCAACTGCACCCCCCCCCCCTTGAACCAAACATCAATCTCACAGGTTCGCAGAATTCAATTTGCTCCCCTTGGAAATATCCAATCTGACAAACACTAAGATTGGAAAATTACCAACTTTTACTGGTTGAAAAAAATCAAACAATGAGAACAATGCCAACCTATATATGGTGTCAAATTAATGTCCAACTAATGTTGTGTCATGCATGAAATTTCCGACTGCTGGAATGTACCAAAGTTTAGTTTAGATATATTTATTTCAAATATATGTCAAATTTAGATAACACATGATATATAACACATACATTTGTTTATACATACAAAGGAATTGGGGACAAGTACTGACTCACTTAAGGGTGCCCCCTCTCCCATATGTTATTACACTGAAAAAAAAAAAATTAGTAATGGCAAAGCAACATGACTACCAAAACAAGTTGAACATATATACAGATCACTGGACACCCCCTCTCCCGAGTTAGTCATAAGTTTGTATATGTATTTATTTAAAATCGGGTTTGTTTGTTTGTTGCGTTTGTTGGCTTGTACGTATCATTATTTGAAACAGTTAGTCAAAATAATCCTGATTTTCCTCACGTATGAATGACTGCACAGCTTAGCAAATTGTACCAAAAATCGGGGTGGGGGTCGAGACACACAAGCAACCCCTGTCGTCACGTCCCTGTTCAACTGACAAGTTTCCTGTGTTCTTCACAACATCTTCGGAATTTGATTCAGGAGGCCTAGAGCTGTCATGTTTAGATATGCTTGCCCTCATCAATAAACGCACTTTAACTTGAAAAATAAGATACGATTAAGTCGGATTGGCAGCAAATTATGTGCCGTGTTTATACACATAGAAGAAAAGCATGACTTTCACAACAAACATGAACTTTATAAATATAAGATACAAATGATACTTGTGTCAAATACAAGAGCCACGTTTGACGCTGGGAGAACATTAAACGTAGTTTCGGAGACCACGTGGATTTCAAAATCTGACCTAGAATCCGAAATTAGCTCCGCCCCCCGTAATCGGCTTTGGATTCTCAATCCGGATTTTAGCGAAATTACGGCTCTGGTGAGTGAATAATTATGTCAACTTCCTGAAGGTGACACTGAGTTCACCAGCTGTCCAGTCTGAGTAAACTGCATACCCACATATAAATGGTGGTCTGTTTATATGCCGTATGGACCCTCTAGTTCATGAACCTCGAGCAAAGTTTATGTTTGTTGAATTTGGGCTCGAAAATCAAAAACCTCTATATTAAGTTCACATTTTATATTTCTAAAATAAGCCATTATAAATTATTATTATTATTATTATTATTATTATTATTATTATTACAATGGCACATCTATAATTGCATTGGTTGCTATGATTGCTAATAAAAGTGATCAGAACCCTTCATTTTGAATTCATAAAATGTTGGTAAAATTGGCTTTACAAAACCCTTAAAGGGACTAAGGCGTTAACATATATACTAACTCATGCAATAGAAATGGTTTTACAGAAATTTATAAACGTCGGTTTAGGCGAATCAAGGTTTGGATTGCATATATCACATCCCCCAACTTTGTGAATCTATTTTCGCATCCAGATTTGCCATCAAAGTTTATATGTACCGTTACATCAATACTTTATGTTCAGTCGAGCCCGGCGAGTTAGAACATAAATATATTTATCGAAGTTCGTTCAGGATTGTATGGCAGTTAAGGGTCAGACGCACGTTTTTCAATCATTTCCTGTTATTTCAAAAGGGATTTTCTCAAAATATGTCTGGAATTTCTTTGTGAAACTTAATACATTCGATTGTTGACACAACATTTAAGACCCATTGACCCGTTGGAAATTATAGCCTCATTTACTTTACTTTCGTGGTTAAAATGTTATCATTTCTTGTATACACCACCTTATAAAGTGACCTATTCTGAGAGACCTCTTGTGGTATGATAGATCGGGGTATTTCCCCTGCATACTAACGGTTCGCCACGGTGATTTGTATCCCCCTCAAAGTTGTAAAACAAGTTTATATGAATATTCTGCAGATTTTTTAACAAGTTAAGGAAACCTCTGTCACATTCGGTAGTCGAAATATACGCGATAATGGCGTTTACCCGACCACAATCGGTGTAGTAAGTCCGAAATTACACGCTACGGCGGTTTTGGGTGCCACATTCAAGGTGTCGCCCCTTTCCTATTGTTTAATGCATATTTTATGAATTTTTTTCTTCTGCAAAGTCCTTGTAGATTTATGCAAAACGTGTTTCGGCACCTTATACACGAGTTAATAACTGTGCAGTTTGATTTGTCGTACAAACTGGGCCGGTCAATCCAGTGTATGCTCAAGTAATTGGTTATTGCGTTTTTCACAAAAGCCGCATGAGTCTATTCGCACGGCTGATATTTTAGTAATGGTTAGAGCACACGAATAGTTCTTTACCAGAATCAACCGAGTCGAAGACGATATGTATTCTGGTAAAGAACTATTCACGTGCTCTGACCGACTTAGAGTACAATTGACCCCACATAATGCAATTAACTGCATGGAAATGCGCCGTTGAGCATGTGTTGACCACGACGCGAAATGCATGCGCTCGCCGAGATTCAACACAATAGCCCGTTAGCCACGCCTATCAATCCGATTAACCATGCAATGATCGCCGTTGAATGTGAATAAATATGTCCGAAACGACACGGACTGGTCCCATGCACGCGACTAACGGGTGACCCGTTTTCACAAAAACCAAGTCACTCGCAGATGTGTTTGGAAAGTCAAATGTGGCAGTCGCATGATTGTGTCTTACTATTACATTATATACATTGTATAAGTGGATCATGAATTCCGAAGAAGTCTGTCTGCCAGAATAATGATAAGGAATTTGGACATGTAACCAACAACCAACTTACTTTTTGCCAAAGGTAATGCTGCTCATCATTATTATGTGACAAACGTGTCGTCTTTACTAGAAAACTTTTTTCGAAATTACTATTAAGGGGGAGACGCACGTTTTGCATAAATCACAGTAAATCCAGCCAGAAATGGCAAGTGATTTTCAACAAAGAATTTCTCTGGATCTATCTGGTGAACAATCTTGAATTTTACATATGATAATTTTCATTATATATATAGAATCAGAGCAATTATAAAGAGACAATAACAATAATGGATTTTAATACATTTGAGAGGTTGAAAATATTTGTTTCGTTTCTGTCCCTTTAGGTACCGAGAACTGCCAGAAAAATTTATAAATTCAAACAACATGTCAACCATCAAATAGCTTATTGTCTTGACTCCATGATAGGAGGCTTCATTTGTATCATAATGTTGAGTTAGCTTTTTAATTGCATATTATAGCATCATACCCCAAGTATTATAATGAAGAATAAAGCAGTCACAAATATGCCAGCCCAATGAAAACAAATGTTCAAATGTGGTGCTGTCCACTCAAGCAGGGAGCAATCAACAGAAATTAGGCCACAGTGTTAAGAGATATGGTGGTCAGATTTAACTTGGTTATGAACCCATGACCCAGAACTCAACTGAGCCCAATTTTTCAATGACCAACAAACATGGCATGCAAATTCTCAATAATAATAAAATTATTTATGGTAGTCTTTCTGAATGAAAATAATCATTTAATTTCATGAATCAAGAAAAATTAAGTCTCCTCTCATGATCTTCAGATATGATATCATGTATATATGAAATGCACTTTCGAAAAAAATCTGTTTTACAGTAGTTCTCGGTACCTGAACACAGTGAAATTTTAAAGATTTTTCATGCCATAAAAGTAAAGTAAATGAGATTATAATAACCAAATGTCCAATGGTTCTTATATATGGTACCACAATAATCTCTTGTACAAAATTTCACAAAGATATTCCTGATAGATTCTGATAGATTTAGAGAAAATACATTTTGAAATACCAGGACATTTTGGCAAAACGTGCGTCTGACCCTTAATACTCCATTGGTTCCTCCAGATTCTCCAGATACAAGTTCTGTTGTTAGTTATATCGGATATGTGGAGCGCAATATTGTGAAGTGGTGATTCTGTTGGAGTATTGGATATATCACTATTTAGTGGTTCTAAATGTAAATGTTAATTCGTTTAGTTTCATCGTTGGATTAGTGGTCCTGAGTACCTGTGAATATTTTCGGAACTGGATTATTTTTGTGGAATAATTCTAATAAATGTAATTATTCTACTAGTTAATAAATAATTCAAACAATGCATGTGTTACTATTGCCACCGCCTTCCGTTCGCCCTGTTGATGTATAATATATTGTAGTTTTGGTAAATCACACCAATTCCCATGGCTGGCAAACTAATATTTCAGTGAACAGATTATATCTCCGTACCCCGATTAAAATCATACTTTCAAACAGCTCCGCGTTATACCGAGTCTGAATAAATTAGGTGGGTTTTCCATTACTGCCAGCAGGCATTACGTGATAGTCAGCCAATTCAACATACGTCAGTAAAGCGATGCAGACTACCAGGCGATTCATATACAGCGGTTGAGTCGCCACATATATAGCTAAACATTTCGCAATAAATTATTTCCGATATCATCGGGGGGGGGGGGGGGGGGTAGTCTACAGAAAAAGTCCAGACACAGCAGGGGGGGGGGGGTCGCGGAAAAAATTTACATATATAGGGCGAAAAAAATGTTTTTGCCCCACTGGCCCCACCACCCATCTACCTGCAATTTTTAACTTTTTTTTTCCGCCCATTTTTTGGGACCCACCCCCAAAATCTTACAAAAAACATAAAATATAAACCAAATCATAGCCTAGCAAAGAATTGTTCCGTTTCTTATTATTTAATACTATTCCCAGCATTTTAATAAACCTCTAAACTGCTCTAAAGGGAGATAATTCTATTAGTATAAAATGTGGAAATGCTGAATGCATGCACTTAAAAACATTGGGCATAATGCCATAAAACATAATAATTATGAGGTAATACATGTCCTGATATCCTCAATAACTCCATATTCTTTTATATAACAATAGTATAAGATGTTTTAGAGCCAAGGCCCAATAGTAATACTGTAGTAATAGGGGTAGAACAAATTTCATCTCCCCTATTTCTGTGATATATATCTGCACATGGGTATGATGGGACCCAAGGAAAGTCACACTCACAGCAGCTCACAGTCTAAATACATGTATGTATGTCATGTTGGTGTGCAGATTGACATATACCAATATTAGTGAAGAATTGGTAGTATTATTAACTTATTATCAGAGTATAAAGTTTAGTTTAAAGCCAGCGGAGATATCCAAGCCACGGTCACCTTGTTCAAACCGTCCGTATACATGAGGGTGCCCCCTGTGCAATGTGGTTTACTGGACGTATCACATGGAAACCCATTATAAGAACAAGCATCCTGGATCAGACTGTCCAGTTGAGATATGTGACTCTGAGAAAGTTCGCATGAAGAGAGTTGCATAGATTACCTGTGCAGTTTGATCCAGGTTAGTATGATTTATAATTAGTTTCAAGAACAAAGTTCATATTAGTCATGTTTAGATTCTAGCTTTATGTTGCATATGGAATAAGTTGAGACTTTAACACCAAAAGCTACTTTTATAGTTACATTGCTCTATCCTGCTATATCCTAAATTGAATATCAAAGCAACCAATAATGAACAAGCAACTAATAATTACAATACCATATGTATTGGCAGTCAAATAACTGGAACTCCAGATATACTACCTTACTACATGTATCTGTACAGTACGTAACTGCTTAGACTTGTGAATAATAACTGTGGTTGAATTAATATCACAAAAGGCTAAGCTTTCATATTGTTATCCAAATAGTATGAACTTTTTGTATGAGTTATTTTGTTTTATAGTTTTAAACCAGTGGAATATAGTGGAATTGTTATTTTTGTTTGTATCATCAAGTTTATCTTGATAACAAATAATATCCATTATGTTGATTAAGAACAGAAGATGGTAATCATTTAATAATTATGCTTATATGCTAGCATTGTCGACTGATCGTGTCTGAGCATATAACTATGTTATAACAGTAAACAAATTTGTCAAAAGTAATTGCAAAATTCATCACAGAATTCATCAATATAAACTCAGCTTTATATTTAGTTCAAACCCTTAAAGGGATACACATGTGTATATATATATATAGCTATAACATACACTTTGACATCCAATTGAAAGGCTATCTTGGATATGCATATTTTAAATGTTTGTTCTTGTGTTTTAATGTTTGTTATATGATTTGTATATATATATATAATATATCTTTCATCCGTCGAAATCTGGTACATTAATTTTGACATACATCAGCATACATACACCCCTAAATGGTAGTTAGTTATGGTTAGTATGTTTTAAATAGCCTAGTGTGTCATATGGTTGATATTAACAGATTCATGAGCACAAAAACAGTGATTTTAAGTGGAGGAAAAAAATTGCATTTTTGGTCATTTACGCATTTTTTCCGGGTCCAAATGACCCACCCACCCCCGCCCTATATATGGAATTTTTGTGCGCGACCCCCCCCCTGGACACAAGGGGTATGTGGGTGATTCGAGGTAGGAAAAAAAATATGATGCAATTTGTTTCCGATCAACATATTTATCAAAGATTAATTAGGAAACATTAATATATTGCAATTATATCACTTATAGTTTTGTACTGTGCTTAAAGGGGTACTGTACGCCATTTTCATTAAATTTCCGGTGACAACAACGATCTAATATCGATAATATATAGAAACATAAGTAATTTGAGTCGAAGATGTATTCTGTAAACGCTCAGGTTAATAGGCTATCTTAAAATTTAATAATTTAAAGGTACTCAACCCGTAAAGAGGGTCCCCATCTCAACAGATTCCAACAACAACAATCCGATCAGAGGGTCCTATATTACTATTTCTTTGGCTTTGGGGGTAAAAAATATTTGATTCGAGTCGAGGAACCCATCAAACAAAGCTCAGAGTTATTAGATATTGATTTTTCAAATTTGTTATGTTCTCGAGATCAGTACTAATAACTGCCGTAATCTGCTCTGGATGTGTACTCCAAATCTATTCAAACAGACAAGGATGAATAACTCTAAAATCAAGTGGTAATTTTAACGCAATTTTGACTGATTTCTGGGCCAGATAGTATTCCCGATAATGAAAAATAATAGATTTCTAAAATCGATATCTAACAAATCTGAGCTTTGATGGGTGACTTCCTCGACTCGAATCAAATATTTTTGACCCCCGAAGCCATTGAAATAGTAATTGAGAGGAGTTTTATCGGGTTGAGTACCTTTAAAAGTTAATAATTTGATATAAATTGAATTTATGACTGGAGCCATAAAATGGCGTCAATTAAATTACGAATTACCGTAATCAAATAAATTAATTGAGGGATACTGGCTTGTTAAACCGATCGCACACACGATCGCTTAAAATATTATGATGATATGAGGAGAATACTCAAGCCACTCACTGACTAGCGACGATACAATAACTTAAATGATTATATGGGACTAGTATGCATATAATATAACTTTTATTTGATTCATTTGGTTGAAAACTTTACAAAAATTACTCGACAACGACAATTTGTATTTTTGCATTCCGGTAAATTTGTCATCCGTAACATGACTTCGTACTCAACAGACTTTCAAATAATGGAAAAATTGTTACCTTATTCTCCGACTCGGAGACTATAGAAACCAACAACAACATTTGGCGTACAGTACCCCTTTAACTATGGCGACAATTTCTGGGTATGATATGCCCATATTAGTAACTAGAGGACATTGTATTGTTACCGGGTTGGACACTGATGGTTATGTTTTACCGGCCCATGCTGTAGATTAGTTGTGTAGCGAATGCGCTGACTGATTTTTAAAGCTACTTCAAGCAACAATTTCTTATCATTTTATTTACGTACATGTACGGCACATGTATTATAAAGTTATTATACAATGTTGTGTACAGTATGTATTTTTCTTGCGTGTCTCGTCCAATATGACTTTTCACCACAACCTGGACGAGTACAAGAAAAACTCATACTGTACACAACATTGTATAATGACGTTTTTATTATCCATCTGTATGTTTATCCAAATTTTGGAAATAAAACTTTTGTGGTTATTTTTGGTATTTGTCGGCACTTAATTCTCTATAAAAGCCTGTACCGTATATTGATCATCAGAAAGCATGATTTGGAATAGTAAACACGGAAGTGAGAAAACACTCAATCCGGAAGTGAAACGTCTGCTAAAATCCATCAATGTTGCGCGCGCATCACAATTTCACCGATTCATTTCGCAATAGAGTTAATTCGTGACGTCACGGAGTCCAATATGAAAAGTCATATCGTACAGTCGGGAGTCCAATATGACTTTCGGGAGTCCAATATGACTTTTTCCAGGACTATCACATGGCGGCTTTTGCCCAATCGGAAATGGTGTTAGTTAAGGGATGGATAATAATAAATGATATTGTTGAGCCTATATTCCATCTCAATACTATTACATGTACTTCAGGCAGTGGCTATCAAGGTCTTATTCTGCTAGTCGACATTCAAGTCAATAAGCATGTACCAGCAGGGTTACATATATAAAACATAAACATATTTTGAAAGACAAAATGTAACACCTGCATGTCAATAGTATAAAATTATAACCAAATATTTGCAAATATAATCTTGCCCTCTGAGATTTTTACATCAGTCAATGGTTACCAAATTATTGAGGCCCCTGCGAATCGGCACTTTTCCGCAGATTCCAATTCCGATAATGAATCGGGAAGCCGATGTCGACATCGAATCGAATCGAATCTGGAATCGAATTGGCTAGCCACCAGTGCATAACGTATATATGTCTTCGAAGTCAGTCCCAATTTTATTGTTATAAGATGTCGGGAAATTTCAGTGTAAGTATGTTGACAGAAAATGACATCGCATGTGCATTTTGGTTGGAGAATTTATATACATTTCAATTGAGTTTTATTATTGAAGTAAGATGTTTATACCCATCATGGTAGAACAATTTGAAACCCTATTATGTTTTTGGAGAAATATATATTGTTCACGAAAATGATAGTGAAAAAATAAGGGAATCGGTTGTGGCTATTGTCATACTGACGACGAGTGATACCCAATGACTGGTGACTTTTTTTTTAAATTAACGATTTTGGTAAGGCGAGCCCTGTGGCTAAGTACTAACTTATTTGCCAACATTGTTGGAGTCAAAATTATTGCATCATACCATATCTCTACTTGATAGGAAAACAGTGTTGGTTAATTTGGATTTTCCTGCCATTTGGAACCGAAACATTTTTTGTTGTTGAAAAATCGCTCTCTTTCTCAGAAATATATATTTTTTAAACGGATTTTGCACTGCCGAAATATTTAACCCATATGGTGTAGTGTTATCGGACAGGCATTATTATGTAAACAAAAAGTTAACAGAAATTTTGAACGGTTTACGAGATACTGGATATTTAGTCCAGGAGATATTGGTCGACCTCTGCACCCCCCCCCCCCCCCCCAGGACTCAACTTCACCCGACTAAATTTCTTCCTTAAGGTCTCCTCTAATTTTTTTCACTTGTTAACAAGAAAAAAAAGTGGCCGCAGAGACTCCAGACAAGATGGCGTCCATCATGGCGGCCATTTTCTTTTAATGCACCAGGTCTCTTTGATCGCCATTATAGTAAAGATGATAGCACATGTGGTGTTTTTTTCCGCTCGATTCGTTATGCTAATATACAACCCTTACAAATTAGCCAAAAATTCGACACCAGAATCCAATATGGCGGCCAAGATGGCCGCCGAAATGTGAAAATATGCTATTTTTATGACATGTTACCACCTTTCGTTTGTCTCTGTGGGAAAATGTTAGAATTTTTGCGTCATGTTATACATGTATCATATAGAGGAGTCATTGGCGAACACACGGGGACCATAATATGCATTCATTGCGGGATATTTTTGCCCGATATCACGTTTTCCCAAATGCCGGTATCATAGGTCAAAGCCGAATCTCCGTTAATAACGCGATGTTATGTTTCGAATCAATCAATGTTATTGCTATTATAGCAACACACATGCATATATATTTGCAGGAGATACTCGAGATAGGATTCCTCTTATACCTGAGTTGAGGAATATTTACCCAAATCCAAGATGGCGGCCAAAATGGCCACCAGAAATAAAAAATGGCCGAAAATCGCCGATTTTAACATCAATGAGCATTATTGTCATGACAACTCCACACCTGCTTACTATTGTAAGTTGGGATCACTTAGGCGAAGAATTTTTCTTGTACCATATCCAAACAAAAGTCCCCCAAATCCAAAATGGCGCCCACAATGGCGGACAGATTTTGAAAAATCACCGAAATTCCCTCATATTCACATCATTGGGCTTTATTGTCGAGACAACTCCATCCGTGCGTACAGTTGAGTTGGAAATACTGAGGTGAAGTAATTACCTTACATCTCATGCAAGAAATGGTTTTCCAAATTGAAGATGGCGGCCAAAATGGCGACCGAAATTTGAAAACAAGTCTACATTCCGTTACTTTCTTACGATGGGCGTTATTGTTTGGCGATTTCTATCCAGCATTACATGTTGATATGGAATAGTGATATGAAGTATTCATTAGGGTTTGGCAATTGATACTCACAGCCAAGATCGCTGCTAAATTGGCGGCTAGAAATTGAAAAGAAATCGATATTTTCACATATTAATTTCAACTTTTTGTCATAATATCGGTATGTATGGTCGAAACTGTACATAAACCATCTGCTAGTTCAACTTAAAGGTATAAAAACGCATAACATAGCTCGTATCCTTCTGGAAAGATGAAAAACCACCATTAATATCGCGATGTGGCATTTCGAAATCCAGTCTCCACTTAGCACCGATAATGGCCGTAAGCGAGGTGCGCCGAATAGTTATATCAGAACAATTACCTGATAACAGATTCTGATTTGCCACGTCACGTCCATAATTATCTGGACCAGCTTCCATTTCTTTGTCTGATAAATATAGGTCGCTCACACCGACAAATTATTCACCACTTCCTGGGAGTAGGGTCCCTCTAATCATAACGTTTCAAACAATTCATTTTCCGGTGTCTAGCTTACGATTTTAAATATTTGCTAAATTGATATTTGTGCGTCATCTTGAACTAGGAAGGTACATGGCCGATGAGTATACAAGCTTACAGAAGGTCATCTCTATGTATGTGTCTCATACCCCATGGGATAACGACATGTACACCTGGCGAACCAGTTAGCTAGTCACTTCTCGATAGATGGTTTATCAACTCACAAACTCAGCGAACGCATTGGCATATGTGGACAACTTCGACAGTGTTTCGAAGGTTGCTAGCTGTCTCATTCCCTTGGACAGATGTCTATCTGCTAAGGAGAAAACCCTAGTGTACAGACTACCCACACTTCTTGACCATTATCCGAAGCAAACTGTGTGACGCCCCGCAGTTGTCTCGTCGAATATCTCCCAGCAGAGAAGAACAATGCTCGCGGTGCTAGTTTGTGGACATGCGCCATGATACTGGGAATGAAATGGGCCACTGTATACACCACCCCTACACCTGGTGCATGTTTAAGATATCGAATGGCATGCGTGTTGGTTTTATATGGTGTGGTAAGATTGTATTTCCACATCCGTTTCGAAGCCTTTCTGATTCAACTACGTACACTTTTGCCTGGATAATACTATGCTAGTCTCCCTCAAAACAGTCGGATGGACTAAAGGATAATGTCTTAAAATCATGAATGTATGCGTGTTTTGTTATCCTCTCTCGGGGTTAGGGTCAGTATGTGGGCGATATTATTCAAGAAAATGTCAGGAACTGTGGTGCATTTATTTCACTATGTATTTAAAGAACAATATACAGTCTCGATGGCAATGGCTGTGGACGTTGGGGAACGCGACCGTTATGATCATATAGCTTTATATATATAACTTTAGAATATAGTAGTTAATGTCTCATGCAGGAAAATGGTCGCATTGGTGATGTTACCAAGAAATCACTTGGTGTATCAACGTTTGTTGAACTGAATGCAAGAGCTCATCAATGTAACATTCCTCTGGATGTTCTTCGCGTTGAACATTTAACCCTTTTGTTGGTGGCATTTGTACATTCTTGAACCATACCACCCAGCGTGAGCATGACATATCAACCAACTATCAAAGGTATCGCCTTTAAGACTACACCCCAGTCTTGGTGGGGCTTATACAGCAGTAGCCAATGGCATACTCATGGTCCAGTTGTTTAAGAACGGCTTCCAAACGGATGGGAACATACACTCTTAGCATACAAGGAAGGCAAAGCCACACATGAGATCTTGTCGGAATCTAAATCATAACAAAATGAGGGGCGGCGCAGTCATGGTCCAATTTAATTTCCACTGTCATGACACATACCCACAAACTAGCACCGTGTGTATTGTTATCATCTGCTTGGATCTGTTCGGTGAAACGATTGCTGGACGCCAACAAGCTTGTTCTTATGATCATGTTCAAGGAGTTTGGGTATATTATGCATTATGGTCTTCTACGGCTACGCCTAAGCAGAAATACATCCGTCAAATGTCGGGCTTTCAACATTCGAAGCCATATACAGAAGTTGTCCGGGTACGTCAGTGCATTAGATGAGTATGTGAATTGATAAACCATATATTGAGAAGTGGCTGTTTGGGAAGATCACCAGATTTACACGTTGTTATCCCCATTAGGTCACCAAAGCTGACAATACGCAGATAGATAGGTCCTTCTGAAAGCTAGTATACGCATCGACCGAATACCTTTATAGTGTATCGCACAAGATGACGCATATACCCCATATGTAGCATCTGAATTATACCATAAGCTATACCACGAATGAAGCTCGATAAGAATTCCAAGTTTTCGAAACAAACACGTGAGCTGGACACCGGCATATGTATTGTTTGAAACATTCCGATTAGTGGCACACTCCTACAAAGAAGAGTAGTGAACTGTTATTGTGAGTGAGATAGATTAATCTGACGAAGAGATGGAAACGAGTCTAGATAATACTGAATGTGGCAATTCAGAATAAGCTAAGGTACTGTTGTTTTGATTCTTGGAAGTCATAATATGACTATTCGGCGCACCCATATACGGTTACGGCCAGTATGAGCCCTTAGTGGAGAATGGATTTTGAAATGCCACATTGCGATTGTGGGTTTTCATCCTTCCAAAAGGCTACGACTTACATTGGAACTAATAGATGGCTCATATTATGTACCGTTTCGTTTATACAAATCAAAATTATGACAAAAAGTTGAAATTAGTATGTGATAATATCGGCTTCTTTTCAATTTCTGCCTGTCAGTTTGGCCGCCATATTGACTGTGAGTATCACTTGCCAAACCCTAATGAATAATTCATACATATCAACATGTAATGGTGGGTAGAAATCGCGAAACAATAACGCCCATCCTAAGAAAGTAAAGGAATGTAGGCGTGTTTTCAAATTTCGGTCGCCATTTTGGCCGCCATCTTCGATTTGGAAAACCATTTCTTGCATGAGATGTATGGTAATTACTTCACCTCAGTATTTCCAACTCAACTGTACGCACGGATGGAGTTGTCTCGACAATAAAGCCCAATGATGTGAATATGAGGGAATTTCGGTGATTTTTCAAAATCTGTCCGCCATTGTGGGCGCCATTTTGGATTTGGGGGACTTTTGTTTGAATATGGTACAAGGAAAGTTCTTCGCCTAAGTGTTCCCAACTTACAATAGTAAGCATGTGTGGAGTTGTCATGACAATAATGCTCACTGATGTTAAAATCAGCGATTTTCGGCGATTTTGTATTTCTGGTGGGCATTTTGGCCGCCATCTTGGATTTGGGTAAATATTCCTCAACTCAGGTATAAGAGGAATCCTAGCTCGAGTATATCCTGCAAATATATATGCATGAGTGTTGTTATAATAGCAATAACATTCATTGATTCGAAACATAACATCGCGTTATTAACGGAGATTCGGCTTTGACCTATGATACCGGCATTTGGGAAAACGTGATATCGGACAAAAATATCCCGCAATGAATGCATATTATGGATTCCATGTGTTCGCCAATGACTCCTCTATATGATAAATGTATAACATGACGCAAAAATTCTAACATTTTCCCACAGAGACAAACGAAAGGTGGTAACATGTCATAAAAATAGCATATTTTCACATTTCGGCGGCCATCTTGGCCGCCATATTGGATTCTGGTGTCGGATTTTTGGCTAATTTGTAAGGGTTGTATATTAGCATAACGAATCGAGCGGAAAAAAAGACCACATGTGCCATCATCTTTACTATAATGGCGATCAAAGAGACCTGGTGCATTAAAAGAAAATGGCCGCCATGATGGACGCCATCTTGTCTGGAGTCTCTGCGGCCACTTTTTTTTCTTGTTAACAAGTGAAAAAAATTAGAGGAGACCTTAAGGAAGAAAATTAGTCGGGTGAAGTTGAGTCCTGGGGGGGGTGCAGAGGTCGACCAATATCTCCTGGACTAATTAGCTACCCCTCCCCCACACTAGTTTTATAATAGTACATTCATGGGTATGCGCAAGAATGTAATGTGCAGTTAATCAGTGCTAGTAATTCTCGATCCGGTTTAATATCAATACCGCACAATCTGAAGTATAGAAGGTATCAGAGAACAGCCTTTCCGGCTTCTGTGTGTTACAGGTGCATGGAAGCTGGTGTTCAGTGCACGAAATGGAACTGGCATCAATTTCTGGGGAAAGTTCAGCGACGAATCGTTCATCTGCACCACGGAATGCGACGATATATTCCGAGGGTTGTTCGTGAGGGAATGGGGTGCATTCGGCTTCACAAAGGTGAGACTTTATTAAACGACAAAAATATGCCGAGTATTTTATTTCAATATACCGATATTTATTTAAAATGTCAACTTTGCTCATATAATCTATTATATTTTACCGCATTTGATTACATGATTTATAACGATTAAACAAAATTCCGAAGTTAGCCGAATAGTTTGTGATGCAGACGAAGTCACGTGATCGGCGTCATCACATGATTGCCATAAGTATGTAAGCAGATTGCTTTTATACATTTATCGTATAGAAGAGTCATTTACGCACACAATGAGGCTATATAATATACATTCTTGCCGGGATAATACTGGTCCCAGCCTATGACCCCGTAGGATTTTCTTGCTCTAGAGCAGACTCTATAATATGATCGCACGTGACACGTAGTGGAGCAACCACACAGATACATCAAACTGTCACAATAATTTCAATCTATATATACACGTAGTTTCCAACTCTTGCTGTGTCACGGCATGGGATTTCAAAATGTTGAATATTTTCACCAAAGTTGGAGGGGCGGATTCCGCGGAACACTACAGTACAACCACCCTGCCACCACATCTCTCGTTAAAGCAACTCATACAATTCCATGCCAAACTAAACCTAGCAATTTCCCACGTTTATCTATGACAAATATAAATGACTACATGAGCGCATTATCCCAAAATATCACTGGGCAAATCTTTCGCACGAACAGTTTCATGGGCTCTTGTCAATAGAAAACATCCCTCGTTTGAATCCAGTCTGTATTTTTTCTAGAAAATGGTCTTTAGAGACGTCTCTTATTGCATTTAAGTGTGTACATTGTGGAAGGCAGCTGAATTAGCTCATGCAGGTCAAAAATTCAAACTGATAGTCAAAAGGACGTTTGAAAACATGATGAAGAATACAATCTTATATATACACACTAGGTCAAAAGAAGAACAAACAAAAAAGGAACAATGAAAACCAAACAAACAAACAACACGTTTGTAGGGAGGGATCCAGGATCCCATATTTATTGTGTGCATATTGTATATAAAAAGTTGTATATGTGTTATGCGTGTTACTCATTAATTTGTGTCGTTGTAATAAAGCTTTGATTTGCGTACTGGTGACTAAAAGACTTATCAAAGTCAAATATACATTATATACTCTGTTTCCTAACTTCTAACAAAAGCGATTATACGCCGATAGAGCCTCTATTTATGTCCCGTGTTAGTACGGTCAATAAAGCGTGTATGTGTATATATAAGGCCATGGCTTAAAAGCAGTATATCGCTCTTTAGCTATATGGGCCTGACACGCTATACCGTTCTTTAGTACCAAACGCTAAAGAGTGGTATACCACTCTTCATCTTTATGGGTCTGATACGCTTAAGAACGGTAGGCTATACCGCTCTTTAGCGGTTGGTACCAAGGAACGGTATGGGCCTACCGCTCTTCAGCGCTGGCACTAAAGAACTGGATACTGCTATTCAGTGACAAACGTCAAAGAACGGGGCACAGGAGTGGTGTACATCGGTATATACCAATATTTAGCTATATATGGTCCTGGCGTGATAAAGAACGGTCTTACACTTACATTATCATCCGTACTGCTCGATCTCCAGTGTCCGACTATAAAGAGCCGCATACCGCTCCTTAGCCCTCATCGCTAAAGAGCGGCATACCGTTCTTGAGCCCTCAGTGCCACTTCGTATATATACTTGCGTCTATAGTCTAGTGATATGAAATCAGTGTTTCCGGTTGAGACCAAATGTGTCTGGATTCTGGCACACAAAGCCAAATGACGTAAACGACGTCATGGACCATGTCATGACGTCTTCGCTGGTTTTCGTTCAGCTAACCAACGAAATTGGTCAAAATGAAACTAATCTATAGGCCTAAATCACATAGGAATTGTTCAGAAAAACTGAAGTTCGTAATTTCATAACCATCCCGTTGGTCCACTTCCGATTCTGTGATTTCACCATTTCTTTTGGGATATTATTGTTCCCATGATGCTATGCGAAAGCGGAGCGGAAGTCACGTGATTTTTAACCCATTTTTGTGCGCCGTTTTTCATCGCGTCGAAATTCTGTTTCATGGTATTGTAACAAGAAATTCAATTAATTGAGGAAAAACACCCACTGTCCTGAGTGGTATTGATAAGCTATCAGGGGGGGGGGGGGTCCAACAGCTTGAATGTGGGAATAACCCACCATTTATGGTAGGTATTCAACCAGGCAGCTTCTCAATTGATGACTGATGTACATTACACACAAATAGTAATAACAATTAACGTTATGATTTTGAAACTAACCATGCTAGAATATTAACGGTAAGGTGGTATTAACTACTACGAGCACTATTAATAATAATAGTACTATTCTATTATACTATATGTGGGCATGATGTATGGAAATATTAAAGGACAAACCAATAGTTACAATACAATTATAGCTTTTTTGTTTAATTAAGCGCAAGAAGAGCTAATTGTGCTTTAGCACAATAAGGGATGTTCCTTATTACGCTTATAAGCTTATTAAGGGAATCTCTATTGTGCTTAAGTGCAATAAGGGAATATTTAATTGCGCTTAAGCGCAATGAAGAATATTCAAATTGCCCTGATAAAGCCCAATAATGAATCTCTTAATAAGGAATAATATATTATATATAGTACATAAACTCCTTATAATTCAGGTGGTGTAGTCCATCTCCATGGTACAATGGGTGGAACAAATATAGGATTATTCTACTATTTGCAGAAGTGTGATCTAATGAGAGAGATATTAATTGTATTTAAGTGCAATGGGAAGTAATTGCGGTTAAGCATAATAAGGAATGTCTTATTGCATTCTCATTGGGCTTAAGCGCAATTAGAAATTCCTTAAGTTATTGCGGTTAATCGAAATTGTCTATTAAATGTCAATTTTGTTTCCCATAGAGATCACCAATGATGTCTATGCGCAAGTGACCGACGCCAATCCTCTCTGTTGGGATTCCAATTGTTGGCTTATTAAAGATGCACCTATGCTGAAGATACAGTCACGCTCAAAACGCGCTCCCGTACATGTAGGTCGGCTTTTGGCCCCAAGTGAATTAAAATGTCATTGAAATAATCGGTTTCTCCCCATAAACATCCATATATTCAAAATACATGTTTTTGGAGCAGAATTAGGTAGTCCATATTGGACGCCATCGTGGAATTTAATTTTTTTTGTTTAATTTTCAGACATATTTAGTAGTTATGTGGATGTAGTTATCATTAACCTCACATCATTATATTGGTTATTCGGATGGGGTTATCCTCACATCCTTATATTGGTTATGCGGATGGGGTTATCATTAAACCTCACATCCTTATATTGGTTATGTGGATGGGGTTATCATTAAACCTCACATCCTTGTATTGCAGGTTATGTAGATGGGAGTTATAATTAAACCTCGCATCATTGTATTGGTTATTTAGATGGAGTTATCATTATACCTCACATCCTTATATTGGTTATTTAGATGGTTATCATTATACCTCACATCAGTGTGTTGGGGATTTTGGACCTTGACTTGGGACCTTTGGTTTTGGTGAGTTTGAAGCCTGTTTACATTTCAAAATGTTGTCAGTTTTGTATCGTCTGCAGCGGAACTCGGCATGTTGAAGCAAATGTTACAAGGCATTGCACCGTTATGATTTTGGCATTGTTGAACAGAGGAGAAATACAGAATACAAATCAGTATCAAATGATAAAATGTATATGTAACGAGTCTATAATACAAATGAAAAAATTGGGGAGGGTGGGCGATACGGGGAGAAATATGGGTTGATACCGATATAGATTTGAAGAGCGATAATGACCAATGTTGATATATTATGCATCTCAACTCTATTGTTGCGACAAGGCTATAAAATAGGGGGTGGGGTCAGAAACTTAGTTATCTCTATATAGTGCCAGAATAGTTATTTATCGACTTCTATAGTGGTACAATGAAAATTAGAATCAAATTATAAAATATGTATATAACATATACCGAAAAGAAAAATAATAATTTGGGCCGGGATTAGATGTTGGGTTCGTATATGGAGTAAAGGAGTACATATGATGAACTGACATAAACTAGTAGAGCTATAGTGATCAATGTTGCCATGTAATGCATCGCGACTGTACTGTTACGACAATTGTATAAAATTGGGGGGGGGGGGGGGGGGGGTGGGGGGGTCTGAAATTATCTCTATCTCAAAATATGGCACCAGAATTATATAGAAAGGAATAGCAATTGATATATGTATACGGCATAGTACACGTAATACCATAGACATAAGTATTGATCACATGATAAAAATATGTACATAACTCGACTACATTGTATACCGATGAAAAAAATAATAAATTGGACCGGGATTAGAGTTGGGTTGGTTACATGTGGATAATTGGATATGCGGTTAATACTGATGAAACAATATAATTTAGTAGAGCGATAAAGACCAATGTTGACACTTAGTCAGCCTATATGCGGGGAAAATAGGGGTTGATACGATAGACCAAAATAAATTTGTCGAGTGATAGTGACCAATGTTGACTTATAAAGTAATGCGACTGTACTGTCGCACAATTATCAGGTAGAAATTGTCAAATATGTACCCTGGTGTCCAACATGGAGCACCTCAGAAAACATTCGCAGGGCCCTAAAATTTAGTTAACACAGTATTTCCCATTCAAATCGATTTATGTCGATAAAACTCTTATTTTTCAAAATTTTAAGCTGAGACTTGGTGTGTCTGTGTAAAAGTCTTATATATTCCTAAAATGACAGGTTCCAGCACGTAATTATGTTTTAGATGGCAGAAAGAAATTTTTTTCGATGATAAATTTTAATATAGGATTTGCCATTCAAAACGATTTATGTCCATAAAACTCTTATTTTTCAAAATTTTAAGCTGAGACTCGGTGTTTCTGAGTGGAATACTTATATATTATATTCCTAAAACGGCAGGGTCCAGTACGTAATTATCTTTTAGATGGAAGAAATTTATTTGTTTCGATAATAAAAATCCAGCGTAAACCAGCCGTAATTTGGCGTAAACAAATTTAACAATCATTTTCTCAAGTGTCGTTTTGGTAAAAATATCGCTCTCTCGACGGGGAGATCTGATCCGAACAATAGCTAAGATGTATTTAGATAGAATTATTGAGAGAATTTGACAGATTAGGGTGCATTTTGAGAGAAAAGAGTGGAGAAAACGTTTGCTTCAAACACGCGAATTCAGCCAATTTAATACAGTTGCAGACGAGCGCTGTCACTGTCAGAATCAGATTGACAACACATTGAACAAATGCAGGCTTTAAACTCACCTTTGGGAGGTAAATCCAATAAATTAGATATCAATACAATCCTTCCTAAGCACATTCAAAGATATCCCGCAAGTTTTTAATATCTTAGGACACAGAAACAGTCAAAATGAATGAATTTAAATCAGCTTCCGAGACGAAGCGAGACATGTATGTGTCCAATTTATTTTGAGGCGCTAAGCTTGTTTACGATGACGTCATTTGCGTTGCTTCCCAACCTTAACCCTTTCCACTCCAACGACATTTCAATTGGTTGAAATTAAAAAGTTCTCAAGTTCCAGCTCAACCTGAATCTAGTTACTCAATTGGTAGAAATACTTTATCAGTAATTCTTAGTTTTATAAGTTATAACTCTAATTTTATTCACGATACGAGCTCAACATCATAATATGTCACTGTTTATGGCGGTGTTATCCAAACGTGTGCTTTGATAATGATTATAATTTTATTTTGCGATCAAACGTCAGTGCAGCACAGCAGAAACGCATAGGCACTAGTTCAATTCAGCAGAAACGCATGAGTCCTACGATTATAGTACACCCACTGAACGCGCTTCGCGCGTTGGTCAGTGGGTGAAAAATTAATGACGTCATTCACGCCTAAACTTGAAAAGCAACAACGCGCCTATGGCGCGTTGTGGTTGCTATAAGTTATGCACCTTGGGTCAAGGGCTTCCAAAAAATTTGGGTAGACTTCGTCAACTGGTTCACCCGTCTCCATGGCAACCGTTTTCAAAATGGCTGCAAAAATTTATTATTTTCACACCAGAAAGTCGATAAATAGTCATTCCAGTCACAATATTATGTCTCATTGAATCAAATAGACATGTGTATGCACTGTATTACAGAAGAACTGACTGGTCATCGTCATACCTCTCATTTCGTGTTGTTTTTGGCAAATATAACTGTTGTCATGGCGACCGATATACCCCTGAATATGTAATATTCCCCGTCTATATAATTCTCTACACCAATTTCAGCATTATAAATTGTAAAATTTGATTCAATGTCAGACATGAATTAAAAAGTATGCATATTTTGGTTGAGAGTAGGTAATGCGATGCTGTGGTGACAACAATCGCGAAACCCTTGACAATTAAATTTCACCTTGTCAACCAGACAATCAGTACTACGGAATATGTTCTAGCCATTCGGCGGGCAGCTATGAACGAAAACAATTGGCCATAACTTCGCACCAGTGCTACAAGATACTAAGTAAATTTTTCAATTTTGCCATAAATTCGGGTTTGAAGTTTTGGTTGCTCAGTTTTCATATTTGCATTGTTCTGACCTCTTTGTAACTATGCGAATATTGTACATGACATCGAAATACACCTATATGTGACACTGCACACTTACGTAAACGTGTTTGGAGATACGACATGGTTTACATGTAGAATTGGTACAAACTGTGTTACTCGTTTAATTGAAACAAAACGTGAATGTGGCATGTAATGACGCTACATGTGTCTTTTGATGTTTCGAGAATCAGACAACAGTTGATGCAAGTCTTCTCAACTATATAAGAAAAATGCACACTATACACTCTCCAGATAATAGAGTGGTTATGAATGTGTCGCACATACATGTACGTGAATCATGTATACACAGAACAACTTTTGTTTTTTAAACATATTTAACATAAGGGGCACATGAATTAACAACTTACATTCGCCCCTCTCCCATTAACATTTTAACAAATACAACGTAGATGGCGAACATCTATTATATATTTTGGAAGATCTGTCTGTGTGTCTGTGTGTTCGCGATGGACTCGAAAACGGCCGATGAAACTTGGTATGTGGGTGTATTTTCGGCCGAGAACTGGCATAGGCCTATTAATTTGTCCGTGCGACGTGACCTTGACCTTGAAATCGGGTTATTTCAATGTCAAACGCCCAATATCTCGGGATTTAGATGAAACTTGGTATGTGGGGGTACTTTCGGCCGAGGGGTGACATGAGCCTATTAATTTGCCTGTGCGACGTGATTAGCTTGACCTTGAAATCGGGTCATTCAAAGGTCAAACGCCCGAATATCACGGGATTTCGATGAAACTTGGTATGTGGGGGTACCTTCGTATGGGGAGTCTCATAAGCATATTCATTTGCCCGTACGACGTGACCTTGACCTTGAAATCGGGTCAATTCAAGGTCAAATCGCCAATTTTGATGGGATTTCGACGAAATTTTATACATAGGGTTACTTTTGTCCACTGAGTGCTTTGGACGGGTCAAATCGTGACCCCGACATGACCTTCACCTTCAAAATGATCAATTCAAGGTCAAATCGGGTAAAACCGGATGGATTTCGACGGGCCCGTTTGTCGGGTACTTTTGTCCGGGCAGTGTTTTGGACGGGTCAAATCGTGACCCCAATTGACCTTGGCCTTCAAAATAGACAATTCAAGGTCAAAGCCCGGACGAAGTCGGGTCACCTTCTAGTAACATATATACAGGATGATGTATGGTGTGTTTGTGATTGATGTCAGTCCTATCATGCTTTTGAAATTTCATCTGAGGTACTCAACATTTGTAACGCACAGGAGGATCGCCAGTATTTTTTTTTAGCAGAGGGGGCCTAATTAAATCGTTTCGTTCATGAAATGTATGAATAAACAAAATGGAAAACAATTTCATTGCGTTGATTCGGTTCTGATGATATCCCTGTGAGTACGGAGGAAATGTTAGATATTATACATTGGTGGGCTACAATCTTGTTAAAGAGTTCGCATCTTTCGGTTGGATACAGGGGTCACTCAAAGAAATAATGAAAGGCATCTTCGACTTCGTATCCACCTGTAACCTGTTCATTTAGAGGTATCAGAGATAAAATTGTTGTACATATCTGATTTGAGTTCACTACAATAGTTGCTAATTATGCAGTGTAAGATGCTTAGTTTTCTTGGACCATTAATAAAGAGTTGTGGAGGTTTCGTGGGCGGGTCAATTAATTTTTCAAATTCATCTTAAATTCAGGAAGAGTACTTAAATTTGTAATAGGCTTTGGTAGTTTATTCCACAATAACGTACATTTAGGTAAATAAGAGTTTCTGAAGTGTTCTGTATGCGAACGGTATGAATAGAATTTGTCAGGTTCGCGCATATCATATCGATTACTGGCAACTTGTCTGGATCGGGGTGGCAACATGAGCGTGAGGTAATTGGGGACTTGGTTGTTTATTATTTTAAATATGGTGTGCAACTCGTCGAGTTCTCGTCGAGTTTCAAGCCTTGGCCATCCTACTTCGTCAAACAAGCGATTGATATATACGGAACGCGTTAATCATGTGACTATTCTTGCAGCATCCTTGTGTATGTCATCGAACTTTTTTAATAAGTAATCTGTTGCTGTGCCCCACACTACATCGGCATAGTATATAATTGGTAATATATATGCTATGTTTATTTTTCAAGCGACTTTCGGTCTGGGTCGTACTTCAGTCTTCTTATTTGTGAGAGACGCGATGTTGCTTTGTTTGCTATTCATATGAGTGTTCCAGTTTAGATTCGATTGTATTTCAAGTCCAAGATGTTTGTGTGAGTTTGTAAATAATACATTTTCTGGTTCGAATTTTAAATTCGGGGTCACGTTGTTATTTGTAAGGGAAAAGGAAATTTCCCTAGTTTTCGTTGGATTAAATTTAACGATATAGCCATTTATTTGCCCAGTCTGCGACTCTTTCAAGGTCTTCTTTCATAGTCTTGGTTAGGATATCGATGTCATAGTGGGTAGTCATGTGGCAAGTATCGTCCGCGTACATTCTTGTGGTTGCATTAATGTGATCAGGGAGGTCGTTTATATAAACTAAAAATATGAAAGGGCCAATAATGGAGCCTTGAGGGACTCCCGCTGGGATAACTTCAAAATTTGAGAAGGAGTTGTTCACTAAGACCCTTTGTTTGCGATTGAACAGATAATCTTTTAGCCATTCTAAAGAGATTTCCAGCGACTCCATATTGTTCCAGTTTATATAGCAGCCCCATGTGCAATACTCTCTCGAATGCATTTGATATATCGAAAAATACTGCACATGTATAAAGGCTGTTGTCGAGACTATGGCACAGGTTGTGATGTTGTACTATGGCCAGGGAGGAAGCCAGACTGGTGATTATATAACAAATTATTTTCCGTGAAGTATGTCATAATATGTTGTATGACCACTTTTTCGAAGATTTTGCCTAATGTCGGAAGGAGAGATATTGGTCGGTAATTTGCGGAATCGGCTGGGTCACCTTTTTTGAAAATAGGGATGACGTTTGCCTTTTTCCAGGTCATTGGAAACTTACCAAGATCCAATGATTTTTTATAAATTATTAATAAGGGGATTGCGATATTTTCGGCAGTACTATATGCACCATTTTTGGGCTGATGCTATCGCCTTATTTAAATTTAATGATTTTATAGCGCACACGATACTTTGATATATATGTGATTGGGATTTCGGATAGTATGTTATTGGATCTACGAGGGAAATAAGGGAGGTTTTTGGTATCGTCTTGTATAGTGGCATTAGAAATGAATCTTGCGTTGAGACACCTAGCTTTTTCGTAATCATCGGTTGCATATGATTTCCCTTCCATTAATACGTCGCCATTGAGGCTATACAGATGCGGGTTATTCGTAGATTTCTTTTTGTTAAGTAGATAATTCATAATATGCCAGAAATCGCGGGGAGTGGGGGGTTTCATTTATTTTCTCCTCAAGTTTAGTTTCGAATTGAGATTTCGCTTACTTTTTCATGTTGTTAACTTTATTTCTGATATCCTTGTATTTTCTCCAAGTGTGCTCTGAATTTCGTTTGAATGCTATTGATCTGAGTCTATCGCGACGTCGTATTTCTCTCCGTATATATGTCAGAATTAAACCAGAATTTGTCCTTTGTCCTTATCGTCACTGTAATTTTGGGGATTGATTCTTCCATTATTTTAATAAATCTCTCGGTAAATAAGCTTACTGCATCGTTTATGTCATTTACTGGTTGTAGCAATTCATGACATTTGCTCTCATTTATTAAGATATTCGCAGAACAGCTATGGTATATATTACAACGGCAGTACTAGAGCGTGGCACGTAATGGCCAGAGGCGTTATTTCGCTAAAATCCCGATTCAGAATCTGGATTCAGATTACAGATTGGTCCCCGTACGACTTGGTTCGGCAAAAGAACAGACCAGAAATTGGCAGAATCAGTAAACGAACAGACCGTAATCTCAATCTCGTGGTAATCCGAATATGGTTTCGGATTCCGATTACGGACTCAAATGTTCGTAATGTAAACAAACCGAGATTTCTCCACCTCGGAGTTTAAAAACACAATAAAACATAAGAATCCGTCTCTTGTGTGCAAATTATTGCAGAATATAAACGATCTATATCAAAGAATTTTAAATGCGGAGACAAATTTGTTTTATTGAATGTAAACTGGGAGAATATTACTGAAATTAGCCAAATAATAACGCTATTGATAGTAACGCTGGGGGAGCACTTCGGTTGATGGCGAAGCAAATCATTGTTGATTGTCACTTTCATATGTCCATTTCATAATTCCATCCATAAATTACCGCCCGAACGCATGTCGATTTCGAATTCGGCGGATACGTCGCCATTGACCGAATTCATATGAACCTGCATGGATATGTCTTCTGCTGTGTTCCTTATTATAATGTTTCTTCTTATTCAACAAATAGTAGGATTATATGATATCGATGGATTATCAGATACACGTATGTACTATTATCTAGTCTTATAGCAATTTCATGTTTAAAAGGTTTTGTTTCGTTAAATGCAGTCGTTTTGCACAATAGTCTCTGTATAGACAACATACACATGTTCTAGGGACGTGGCTAGAAATTCCTCAAATTTCCGGCCAACTGCACCCCCCCCCCCCCCATTGAACCAAACATCAATCTCACAGGTTCGCAGAATTCCATTTGCTCCCCTTGGAAATATCCAACCTGACAAACACTAAGATTGGAAAATTACCAACTTTTACTGGTTGAAATAAATCAAACAATGAGAACAATGCCAACCTATATATGGTGTCAAATTAATGTCCAACTATTGTTGTGTCATGCATGAAATTTCCGACTGCTGGAATGTACCAAAGTTTAGTTTAGATATATTTATTTCAAATATATGTCAAATTTAGATAACACATGATATATAACACATACATTTGTTTATACATACAAAGGAATTGGGGGACAAGTGCTGACTCACTTAAGGGTACCCCCTCTCCCATATGTTATTACACTGAAAAAATAAATAATTAGAAATGGCAAAGCAACATGACTACCAAAACAAGTTGAACATATATACAGATTACTGGACACCCCCTCTCCCGAGTTAGTCATAAGTTTGTATATGTATTTATTTAAAATCGGGTTTGTTTGTTGCTTTGCTGGCTTGTACGTATCATTATTTGGAACAGTTAGTCAAAATAATCCTGATTTTCCTCACATATGAATGACTGCACAGCTAAGCAAATTGTACCAAAGTTCGGGGTGGGGGTCGAGACACCCAACCAATCCCTGTCGTCACGTCCCTGTTCAACTGACAAGTTTCGTGTGTTCTTCACAACATCTTCGGAATTTTATTCAGGAGGCCTAGAGCTGTCACGTTTAGATATGCTTGCCCTCATCAATAAACACACTTTAACTTGAAAAAAAGATGCGATTAAGTCGGATTGGCAGCAAATTATGTGCCGTGTATATACACATAGAAGAAAAGCATGACTTTCACAACAAACATGAACTTTATAGATATAAGATACAAATGATACTTGTGTCAAATGCATGAGCCATGTTTGACGCTGGGAGAACATTAAACATAGTTTCGGAGACCACGTGGATTTCAAAATCTGACCTAGAATCGGGAATTAGCCCCGCCCCCGTAATCGGCTTCGGATTCTGAATCCGGATTTTAGCGAAATAACGACTCAGGTTATTGCAAATCGGGAAGATGGTGTAATTGGGACAAGAACCAGTCTAACGCGCGAAATGTTGACAACGACAGTTACTTTTTTCAGTTTCTACTTCATGGACGTAAAAGCAAATTTCAATAACACTCGTGACAGTCTCGTCTCAAAGTTGATCTAATTTCTCAGTGGAAGAAAATTACTATATAGTTGTCGTCTGTCATTGTTGTGACTCGCATGTTTGTTTATCTGCGAGCATTCAATGTCCCTTGATGAATAGACCGATTCCTAGTCCAAAACTGCAAAAATCTGAAAAAATAATAACCTGACTCTTCGAGCTAAAGTTTCTTGTCGTGTAAGAATCATGTCGAGCTGAGGATGTCAGACCAGGCGAATCAAACTAGATATTCTGATGGGGAAATTATCATGTCTACATGTCTAAATTCATTCAGCGGACCGGAAAACTTTTCATTGCATTGTTGTGAATTTTGCTGAATGAAATGGGGTGCTACGCTCAACAATTTGATGTTTGTTTTCCAAACTGCATACATTATCAACGCGTTGTTGGTGCCACATTTTGCTTGCTTCCCGTGCACCCCAACCCCGTGAAACAGATACTACGTATGGAAAGTTCACTTGTATATGCACCCCTTGTGTTGAACATTTTCTACAACCGGTACCTAAAAGTTCTCCAAACTGGCATCTATTTTGCTTCAAAACTGTTCTTCAACATTTCAGTAAAATAAATTACGAAGCGAAAACATTCACACTAAATATTGGTTGGAAAATCAAACAATCCTAACATATTTAGGTCTGAATTTACAAGTGATATTGACCCAAGTTATAGGTTCTCATCAACCTCCACCTACTCCATCCATGCTTGCATGATAATAACCGACCGTATCATCACGAAATAAGATTAATCGGCAAACCGGACCGAACATAGATTCCAATTTGACCTTTTTTTTGCATGAAAGCAAATAAATTATAAATTGTTGGACCGATCGCACAGCTGTAAATATAGAGCCAAAATACTCAGCAGATTCTAAGTTTTCAATGACCGTCACCATCATCATGACTGTGGAATGAATTGGCGGACCGCGACAATATTTAAAATTGATGTGTGCAGCAGAGACCAGAAAAGGGCCTTAGTTTGTATTAGTTGAATCATGTCGCCAACCACCAAGACGTATTATATATCAAATTGTTCGCACGGATATGGGGAATATGAAAACTGAGTGAAATCAGTGAAAACTGGAATTGAGCTGCAGGAATAACTTTTTGTTTGTTGGAAACTCACCTAAACTGTAGACTATGGTCATGCTCACATGTTGTAAGTGTTTCTTGTGTTATCGTAATGGTCTAGGGTTCATTTTTGGGTAAAAATCACAATTTTTTGTGATAAATGATAAAACATAATATACGTCGTCAATGGATGCAATTTTATAGCTTTATTTATATATACTTATGTTTTCAATGTGATTAATCTACACAATTCGTCAAGTGTTGTGGTTAGTGTAAACATATTTTATTGCATAATAACGCAACGGGCTGTATAATTGGACAGCCCTAAATATGTTTCGGTTTTTGTACTATTCAGAGTAGTAACTCCAAGGAGGAGTTTCTCGAAGTTAATATTGTGTACACCCAGCGTAGCAAGTTGGTCAAACAACAAACATCGTTAGTCTGTATAAAATGTTGTAGTTATTGGGATTTCGTGTGGAAATTGGGGTTTTAATAGAAAATTGTGATTTTCGCATATAAAACCAGTGGGTGGTCGTCCTGTTCGTCCGGCATCTATTGTTTCTGATATGCGTTGCGGTAGGTGTCATAATCCTCAACATCACAGAGTTGCCGACTATAGTTTTTATCATTCATCATGATCAGTGCGAACTGCGTTTTCTTTCTTTTTTGGGGGACCACTTTTTCGAATATAAAATCAGTGAAAACTGGAATCCAGCTCTAGGAATAACAGTGGACCTCATTTATGATTGCTGATTCAATTAGACAACAGTATATTGTGAGTTTCATATGGTATGTGAGGTTTATGGTGTGAATAAACATTTTAGTGTTTATTATGGCCATTTTGGGGCAAAAACACATTATTTTGTGTTGAAACATGAGAGAATTATGGAATCCATCAGAACTTAATATACATCTCTATATATTGCTAGTATGTTTGTAGAAATTATTTAGGGCTATCGAGTATCGAGTAACAGAGTGAGATTAATTGATTTAATATAACACGGTGTTATTGAATATTAAAGTTATATATCATTTTGCGCATATACATGAAAACACAGCTGTTATTGTTATATACATAAGTAGTCAATACACTACATCCATATACATACCATGCGATGCATTTCAAATGTAAAATAATACTTTTATGTTCATTTTCGGGACAAAATAACTAGAACATTGTCCATTCTGCGGATGTTTTTAGAAGAGAAAGTCGCGGAATAAATTCTGCACCAAATGTGTAAGTGACATAAATTAGCTCAACATCCGAATAGCGTGCGGTACTTTTGTGAGATCGAAATGGGTCGAACGCGGGTGTGATTTTCTCTGCTGCATGCACATGTATCACACCCCTGGTCAAGTGGTCCTGCAGAAGTGCTATGATCTGATGTTGGTGGGTCCTGCTGTTTTGCTATGATGCGGTTAGTACAAAGCGATGCTGGTGACCGCGTGATATTTCAAAACTCACATCGAGAGTTTAGACGTAATTTGAGTAATTTAAAATGTCGTATTGTTGATTCAAGTGGTGCAATCGTCTGCTGGAATGCTTCTGCAATCACACTCAAGTTTTTTTTGGCTTAAATAGGAATTAAATAGGTCATTTTAATCCAATGTGTGACATTCCTGTTATTTCGCCATTTATATCAAAATAATAGGAATAATTTATAAACATGACATGTAGAGAGGTACAAACAAGCATACTGAAGGATTTAGCCAGTGACAAGTGTTTGGACATGGCATATATTCGGCACAAGCAGGTGAAAAATAAATTGATGGATCCAAAGCGATGTTGTTGAGGATCCCGTATGAAGCTGTTAAATATACAAACCGATGTTGGTGGGGGTACCACATGATGTTGTTTGCGAAACAACATTCCATTGTTTCGGTCGCTATTTAGGTTAGTTATGGCCATCGCACGGTCGTGTGACAAATATTCAAGAACGAATGAAACACCTCTTCTCATCGAATGTCCTTCTTCGCGCTCAAGTGTGTTGGTCGCAAAAACAGAAGAATGATCATTTTCGTGCTTTTTCGTGTATTTTTATATATGTGTAGGCATATTTCACAGATCCCCAGAACAATAATTGACCCCATCCAATAGTACTTGATCATATTAGTACTATTGGGGTGGGTAAAAACAAATTCTGGTGAACTGTGTCATATATGCGCCTACTAGGACGTATAATTCCGCCATATTAAGACGGATATACATGTATACACAGTATTGTGATGTATACGTACGGCGGATATATGCCGTACCATTAGCGTAAGTACGTGGTACTATACATTGTGTTATTACGCCGTACAAAAGGGCGTATAATTACGCTATATTACGGCGAATATATACGTACTGAGACGTAATTACGCCGTATATTACATATAATATACACCACATTATAGGGCGTAAGTACGTCGTGCTCGACTTAATTCACCCCATGTATCCGGATATGCCCGTAGCGAAGACATGCCCGTAGCGGAATAACCACATGATGGCCCGCGATTTGCACATCGTCCTTAGTTTTCGTAAGTTATTTCATAAAAACACGGTTTACTTTACCTTGATTTTTTTTAAACGTTAACAGCGATAATCGGTCTACAGCAATGAGCGGTTGTGGTTTCCGCAATTTGCATATTACTGTTCGATAATCGGGTTTTATACGAAAATTATGACCTGAAATACTTACTCGATATAAGGTTTTATCAAATTTTAATGAATCTTTGCATTGACACATTATATAACATACAGTCTCTCAAAGTATGATATCTTAGCTTCAAAATGAACTGGACATGTTTGCGATGTCAATCATATTAGTGCCCGAAAAATTAGTTTCCATGGAGGCACTCACTTGATTTTGGGGCATGTCTATAGCAAACGTAAAACCACTGCTATAGACATAACATATTTTCTTGCTATGACCTGCATATATGGTAATTTTTTACTATTCAAAATGTAGAAACATGACTGAAAATGTTGTCTATTATATTAAGGGAATATCCGCGGAAATAGCAATGTATGCAAAGACTATGTTGTCTGGGCTGTTACCACAGAAATCGTAATTTTATGTAAGAAATGCAAATTTTGCCACAATGTTTGGCCTAACTTCGCTATAAAATAGGATTAAACTGCGTCCATGTTTAAAGAAGTTTGATGTACAGTTGGGTAAATTATAGCCACATATATTACCACCACCGCCAACCACTGGTATGTGTTGGTTTCGGTGCAACATGTGTCTAACCGTGAATGGTGTGCAAATCGCGGGCCATGTGGTTATTCCGCTACGGGCATGTCTTCCGCTACAGTCATATCCGGATGCATGGGGTGTAATTGCGGCGTATATATGTCGTATTATGTAGGGCGTAAGTACGCCGCACCATGGTGTAATTACGCCATGCTAGCGCTATATAGGTTTTTAATTCATCCGTAAAATATTTTGGTCTTCAAATACAAGGATGTGGAATTAAAATAGAATGTGAATACAGTGAATGGCATTAGAATATCAACTCAATTCTTCTAATACCACTTTTATGTAATGAATGGGTACCCGTGTTAAATCATGTGGTCAAGATTAAACGATAGAAAAACCGAAAACCGCACCCCGATTGTGCCAAAACGGTGCGATATGGTTGCCCACCTCAATTTATATTAGAAAAACCGAAAACCGCATCCCTCTAACCAGTGCGGTTGGCCCAGAAGGTGGCAAAACGGATATCCAATGCCGTTTCGGTATTTATGGACCAATTTCGACAAAATAAACGGCGCAGTAGGGTGGCCCACACCAAATTATACTATAAAACAGAAAACCGCACCTCCTCTATTCCGTGCGGTTGCCACAGGAGGTGGCAAAAAGAGCACCCATTACCGTTTCGACATGTATGGATCGATTGGGCCAAAATAAACGGTGATGTATGGTAGCCCACCTAAAATTATGTTGGAAAAAACAAAAACCACACCCATCTAGCCCGTGTTGTTGCCACAGGAGGTGGCAACACGGGTACCCATTGACGTTTCGACATTTATGGACCGATTGTGACAAAATAAACGGTGCGGCATGGTAGCCCACCTCAAGTTATGTTACAAAGAACGAAAACCGCACCCCTCTAGCCCGTGCGGTTGACACAGGAGGTGGCAAACTGGACACCGATTGCCGTTTCGATATTTATGGACCGATTTTGACAAAATAAATTATGCGGTAGTGTGGCCCACCACGAGTTATACTATGAAAACCGAAACCGCACCCATCTATAGCCCGTGTGGTTGCCACAGGAGGTGGCAAAAAGGGTACCCATTGACGTTTCGACATTTATGGACCGATTGTGACAACTTAAACGGTGCGGCATGGTAGCCCACCTCAAGTTATGTTACAAAGAACGAAAATCACACCCCTCTAGCCGTGCGGTTGACACAGGAGGTGGCAAACTGGACACCCATTGGCGTTTCGATATTTATGGACCGATTTTGACAAAATAAACGACGCGGTAGTGTGGCCCACCCCGAGTTATACTATAAAAAGCGAAAACCGCACCCCTCTGTCCCTTGCATGTGGTTGCCACAGGAAGTGGCAAAAATGCCACTCATTGCCGTTAACGAAATTTCGGTATATATAGACATATTTTGACCAAATAAACCGTGCGATAGGGTGGTCCATTCCAAGTTATACTATAAAAACCGAAAACCACACCCTTCTATCCCGTGTGGTTTCCACATGAGGTGACACCCATTGCCGTTTCAGTATTTAGGACAACAGCACGGGCTAGAAGGGTGCGGTTTTCGGTTTTTCTAACATAACGTTGGATGGGCCACGCTACCACACCGATTATTTGGGCTCAATCGGTCCATAAATACAGAAACGGCGTTGGATGCCCTTTTTGTGACCTCCGCTGGCAACCACACGTGCTAAAGAGGTGCGTTTTTCAGTTTTTGTAGTATAGTTTGGGGTGGGCCACCCCACTACACCATTTATTTGGTCAAAATCGGCCAACAAATACCGAAACGACAATGGGTATCCTGTTTGCCACCCACTGTAGCAACCGCGCGGTCTAAAGAGTGCGCTTTTCGGTTTTTCTAACATAACTTGAGGTGAACCACCCTATCGCAGCGTTAATTTGGTAAAGTTTGCATGCTTCCGAATAAGAAATAAGTAACTGAGAATAAGTGACCAATGTCACGGTATAGTCCAATTTGTGATATTTGGGTCATTGTTCTCGATTCTAAAGATGTTTCTGACTTCACGGTGTACTGTATTTTCTCTCCTTGTGGTACTTAAAATCGATTTGTTCATGATTTGAGTTCAGTAATATGGAAGAAAAATATTTCAACAACATCAGAGTGGATCCTCACCAACATCAGTGTGGATTCTCACCAGCATCACAGTGGTCCCACACCAACATCAGTGTGGATTCTAAAATACCAAATCGGGCTTGTCTCAAGGGTACTTTTGAATGAATGTGTATCTTTGTTATTAAAATCATCATTCCCGTCATATGGGATTATTTCAGCCTTGTAACGCGACAAAACGTGGGTATTTGGGCATAACAATAACTAGGTTAATACTCGCCAAAGAACGCCATTCTCAAGTCGTCCGCGGAGTTGCAGAATGTATGTATGTCCGAGGTTTTAGTGCATTCATGTGTGATCATCAGAATGTTTACATCGTGATGTAATTGCTTAGTTTCGATGTAAACACGAGGCGGAACGCGCACGCGGTCACCAGCATCGCTTTGTACTAACCGCATCATAGCAAAACAGCAGGACCCACCAACATCATAGCATTTCTGCATGGACCACTTGACCAGGGTTGTATCAATGGAATTAACAGCATTTATCTCAAGTCTCTGCATACATTTGAAGGCATTTACCTCTTTAGTCCCCACGGTAGCTGTGTAAGCCACCCCGCCATCTCGCGACCTGAGTTCCATCTTGTCCTATGTGCATTTTTTATGTTTTCAAGATAATCGATTTTTAAAGTTTGGAAAGCAAATGCTGCAACACCAGAGGGAATTCAAAGGTCACGCTTCTACCAGCATGTAGATAAATATATATTCTTTCGCGCAGTGTTACTGCCACTGTTGCTGAGTTGACGGTGTTTCGTCTATTTACAAGATTGTGACTGTGGGGTAGGAATTTTCGCACTTGGAACAATGTGGAACCAAACTGACACATGGCTTTTTTTTAAACATATGTGCTTTTAAAGTATTTTTCAGGGTTATACTTTTCTAAGTGACGCATAGAACATATTGTAACTGAATATATATACATTATTGAGATAATATAAAATGACAATCAGACATATATTATGGTCATATTGTCCCATATACAGATATTTTTCAATCAGTATTCACTTGGAAGAATTGGACTCTTTTTACTTCATTTCTAAGGCTGGCTTTAATACGCCCAGTCACCAAATCGCGGCCATATGGCGACAGTTTCCACCTGGTCAGGTTCCGCAGTTTCCGAGATTAATCAGCCCCGGTTCCGTGGTTTTAGTGCTACAGCTATCGGTGAAACTTCTGGGGTACCATTTCATGCATATACGGAGCTTTTGAATATTCATGACTTCCATATATGGATATGCTACTCCAGAACTTTGACATGTGGCAGTAAAACCACGAAACCGGACCCGGTGCATCCAATATGGACGGGAGTTATAGTGACAGGGCGTACTACATTGATTTCGACCCAAAGCAGTACATCCTTCGATCTGGAGACAGTGGTCGAAATTTGTATTCCAACTAAGTAAAATTGCAACTGAAGTTATATAGTATGCGCGACTCTCGAACTGTCGAACATTCATGTAAACTGTATACTATGCAGTACTGTTAGAACGACGAGTGGCACGTAACATGTGGCCGCTATAGGTCGCCACCCCTCATTGACGTTTTACGAGACGAATTACTCCGATGAACATGTATTCAAACACCACTATACATGTATGCATGTTTACACCTAATCGGATACTGACAACAAGGGGGTGTCAACCGGGATGAAATACATACTGATCACATACCTAGTCAAATATTTACAACATATAATCAAAATGTAAGACAACGTAACAATGTAACGGAGACAAGATCCATCTACAAGACTATCACAAAACTTTTTGAAATCCCTCCCCCACATTTATTTGATCGAGAAAATTGCAGAAATTACGCAAATTCCAAGATGTTGGCGGTCTATTAATAACTCCGATAAAAATGGTTCTATTTGGGAACTTTTTGATAAATTTTTCGGAGACGGTAGGGAGAATATACCGCTAAAAGAATATCGCAAAACGATTGCCGTATACGTTGACATTAATTAACCCACAGACGTGGGCGTAGCCAGTTTTTTCCTAAGACGGGTTCGTCAGTAGATTGCAACGCCATAATTGATGCAGGGAGTACATTGGATGGGGCGATTACAGCACAACACCTCGCATGACCTGCATGGTGACGGACTCATATCACACAACAAAACGTTCAGCCTTCTTGATGACGAACGTTATGAATCATTAACTTTAATTTCTCTTCCATATAAGCTGTAATCGAACCACTGCACGGGTGGTTCGTGTACGACATATGGATATACTATGCAAGTATTGTCTAAGTGGATTAGCGCCATTAGCTCAGTACGAACGTTTCTGGACGCCTGCTGATTACTCAGTTCGAGAACCAAACAAAATATTTAAAATCGCGGGATTCCCTACTAAGTGTAAGCGTCATTGGAGTAGACTCCAACTGTATCGAACTGGGATAATATTGTGTCCATTAATTCAGTTCGAAAGGTTCAGGGCCCTGTTTCATGAAGGCAACTTATGACATAGTTGGGACTTAAGATGGTCATAAGTTCAAACTTCAGTGATAAGTGCGTTTCACGAACAAGGTCTTAACTTAAAACGGTCTTAACTTTGGTCTTAACTTTAAGACTGCGGTGAGGTGTCATAAGATAATCTTAAAGTTAAGACCCACGTGATAAGTGGCATATCGATCAAAAGTATAGCGGCCTATGTTATTTTGCAATTACGGAGATATATGTACATTATTGGGTGGGCAATTCGTCGTCTGGTATACAGGGTCGTGGCTACAGAGTGAGAGGGGTTGTTCGCATCGAAATATTCAACTACACCCCCTTAAACAACACCAAATTGTCTTTGGGTTTAATCATTCCCCAACTGGTACCTCAACCTTTCCAAAACCAAAGTTTGGAGAGGGCAACCCCCCACCGTATAACCATAGGGTTAGTTTGGTAAAAATAATTCACAGGCTTATCATCGGGGACGTGGCGAATGGGGTTTGTGTGTTGTCTACCACCCCCCCCCCCCCCCGCACGCACACAAACACTTTGGTCAAAATGTTTAGCAATTGACAATGTTATGCCTGACAACAACATTAATCGTACACTACATATGTTTCAATTGTTTAAATTTCTAACTATTAAAGGAACGTGTTGTTTTAGATAAACAGCAACAACCGAAAAATCACCAACTTTAGGGGCGTCAGGATAGAAATTTCGAACTGTTGGAATGTTTGAGATACCAATTGGAAAGTTTAAATCCAACAGGTGAGGTGGACATGGAATTTCGCGAACATGGAAGTTTGGCCCGGTTCAATTAAGGGGCGAGTGCAGTTGGAAATTTCACGATGTACCCCCCTCCCACAGAGACCAACTAACCACCCGAGCCCCGTCGAATGTAGGATATAGTCAATTATCAGCTGTGTATGTGACCTATAGATAATATATATTATAAAATTGTATTACCCACGAATTAAAAGCCCAAAGCTCAAATTCTCCTCTATGTTATTCCATGTGTGTGTGGAGATGGGGTAAAATGAGATCAATTTATGTATTGATTATTTCCTGTTTCCAAATTTCCGTCGGCTGTTTACAAAGCAGATATGTCATATCGGAAAGGTAACACAAACGCTCTTTATCAAAATATGTTTGAGAAATAGTGAAAATTTTCCATAGAGAATATTATTTTTCAAGGCTGTCCAAATTTTTGTCATGTTTTATTTTTGCAGGGGTAGGATGACCGTTGTACAGCATACTGTATATATGATATACACACCCGCAACAATGACACCCCTTAATGAGATATAAGTGATATCCCACTAGTGAATGACATCAGCTTGAAATTTCTGATGTATTGAAATCCATTGGGGGCAAGTAACTAAAGTATATAATAAACAGAATACCCACACTTTTTCAGTGAATATGGGTTAAATCTCATTCGTGATGACAAAACATTTGAATTTCCACTCGTGAGAATTCAATGTTTTGTCATCACTCATGAGATATAACCCATATCCAATGGAAAAGTGTGGATATCCTCTATATATACATGATATGACAACCGATAGATAAACATCTGCATAAAAATAATAAAAAGTTATTCCAACAAATATTTTTCATTTCCCTTTGAATCGAAAAATGACCCATGTGTGCCCTGATGACATCGCCGATTTATTTTGATCATTGCTACACGTAGAGAGCGGTGGTCGATAATAAACGAGTTGTGTCGGCTCACACAAAAAAAATCGTCGTCTGAACATTGCTCTTAGTGGATTAACTCGGCATGAATGCATGGTCGCAGTCATGCATCGATCCATATAATTATATTGTCTTATTTCTGACACCGCCACTCGTCAGTAAACGCAAAGCTCGTCATTTTAAAAGCCTGCGATGTACTCATGCATGTTCGAATTCACATCGTGGAACTCATACAAGTCTAAGATTCATATGCGAATATAAGGCCACTGACTATAGACTCTAAGACACATGCGCTGATTCGCCCACCCCACCCCTGTCGCTATCCAGCATCCCTGTCACACAATAATGTCCAACTCGGACTCGGCACTTTCTCGATAACCTCTCAATGTCGTACATAAATATTGTACAAACCCACATTTTTTTGTTCCGGACTGTAGAAAGTTGTCGATAACCAGTCTAAAGGCGCGCGAACTTAAATTACTACTTAAGTATGACTTAATCTTGTTTTGTGAAACGCGTTTATGAAACGGATAAGTTACATCATAAGATCCACCTTAATTCTTAGATTAAGTCCATCTTAAGATAATCTTATGACATTGCTTCATGAAACAGGCCCCTGGACCCTGCCGATTCTTTAGTTCGAGAACCAAACATAATATTTAAAATAGCGCGACCCCTACTAAGCGCAAACGTCATAAGAGTAGACCCCCAACTGGTTATAACTTGGTTTATTTTTATCCAACAGTTCAGTACGAAAGGTTCTGGACGGCTACCGACTCTTCGGCGCGAGTCCCTACTAAGCGGAAGCGTCATAAGAGTAGACTCCAACAGCTTCGAACTTGGATTTTTTGTCTCTTCTGTAAATCGAAAATGTGTCACTAGAACGGGTAGGGTTCTCCATTCCGAAGGTTCATTATTCCGAAGGTTCATTATTCCGAAGGTTCGCTATTCCGAAGGTTCATTATTCCGAATGTTCGCTATTCCGAATGTTCGCTATTCCGAAGGTTTTCTATTCTGGGTGTATTTAATCAGAAATGAATCAAAATTTGCAACACCCCCCCCCCCCACAAAAACCAAACAAGGAATGAAAAATACTGTTACGCTAGTATTCAAATATAGTGCATTTATACACCCCATGCTAATTCCCAGATGTCGGTTATTAATAGCAAGAAGACAGTATCAGTTTATCGTTTATTATGGAAAGTTGAAAACACGATGACTGCATGCATGACTGAAATAAACTACACGTCAGAGATACAGTCTGTCCGAACTGGCAATCTGTATTTGAAAGAAACATCAACATTAAATGCCCACTTAATTTTCGAACCCCCAGAGCAGATATATAGACTAATAGCATGCAGGGTTACCCGGCGTTGCCCAGGTTAAAGTGATGTGAAACACTCTGCATGCTGTGGATATTTGTTGGGAATAGAGAATACTCTTGCTCAAAGTGTTACACGTATTCTCATAAGTTATATATTCAAATAGCATCACATAACATGATTTTTACAGTCATGGAATATAAGTAGTGGCTCACCTTGTCGATTGTCATTTGGTTTATCGCGAGTAATCCGTACCACCAATAATGAAGTATTTATTTATTTACAACTGCGTATACTTCAGACGTTATTATATGATACATGAACACGATAAACACATTAGTTCGCAAAAATAAAAGACGACAATTGGGTTTTACATATAGAGATGTATCAATCAATCTAGTGGGTTGGACTAAGATCTTGAGGACACTTGGCTAACATATCTCCATGAAGATACAGATGTTTTAAAGAAATTTACAGGTGCTCCTCTGTTCATGGTGCTTTATATGTGGCTAAATATTCTCAGTTCAAAAGAAATGTTGCTGCGCAGATACATGTGCCAGACACAGAGCGAGATTTTGAGTTGTTTATGTCAGTCGATGAGTCGGTTCTAAAAATTCCGCTGTCAGATACCCTTGTCAGATGTCAGTATTGGAGGATCCTGAAAAGTCATGTGCTACTGACTGCGTTTGCTTTTATATAAGAAGAAAATATATTTGACTGCACACTGTGACCACTATTTTTGAACAAGCCTTCGATACATTTCCATATCTCTTGACAAATTATAACTTTTTTTGTGGAAACTGTATTGAATGGAACAGACTCAATTGTGCTATCATATATATGCAATCCTCTGACGGTTCAATGTCTCTCAATTTGCAAGAATATATGTATCTCTTAAATAGAATGATAAATATACGTTTAATGCTTCTTCTATGTATCTTTTTTGCTAGCTCATTGCCATCCCCATCTAAATATGACAGTTGAGAAGATAAAATTGTTCAGGTGACTTAATTGGGTCACTATTTGTCGAGATTGTGAAATTGTAACGCTCAAAACTCCTTAAAATGATATGGAGATGGCCTGGGTGACTATATATAAACTTATATAGGTGGATATCGGCGAATAGCAATCTTATCAATGATAGTGCATATCCTCTCGCCATCCGTGACCCAAAACGACGCCAAATGTGATTTAATTAATCGTATCATTAGAGAAGAACGTGTATGAATTTGGTGGAAATTAGTGCTAAATATATTTGTATCAGCTTTGGTGCAACTGCCATCCTCATGCATGAATTTAACGGTGCCACTTTTGAAATATTTAAACCACGTCCATTAGACTCATGGATGCATGATATATTGGAGATGATTATATATAGGTGTGGTGGTAATTAGCAACTAAACAAATTCTTAGAATAGTTATGACCCCCCCCCATCTCTCACCCAAACTGCAGCAATTTGGCGTCTTTAAATCACACGATATCATAGAGAAGAATAATATATCAATTTTGTGGAAATCTGCGCTAAAAATAGTTTATTAAATTAATTGTTGATGCCCCCTGCAACGCTGACTCGAACAGCGCCATATCGCGGAGGTGATTATGTATGCGTTTGGTGGAAATCGGCGATAGAACTATTTCACAATATTTTTTTTATTTTTCCGACCTCCCCCTTTTCTTCCGCTGACACCAACAGCGTTACTTTAGAAAATTGTAACCTGCACCATTATCTTCCTCGTAAAAAGTTACCCTCTTAGAACGCCTTGGTGCCATCTCGGTTGTACCCCGTTAAGTTATATATAGAACGCATACATACAGACAGAAAGACAGCACGATGGTGAAAACTGTCGAGTATACAAATTCGTATCAAATTTAAGGTCCCCATATCCCTCACCCAGAGAGCACCCATTTGTTGTATCTAAACAACACGATAAGATTCCTCGTATCAAGGAGAAGAATATATATCAATCCGGTGGAAATCGGCGCTAAAGATATTGTTATAATTTTTGTGTCCCTCTCACCTCTATACACCACTGACTCGAACGGCCCCACTTGTGACATCCTTGAACCACACAATTACACTCGTGATATCATGGAGATGATTATTTATAAGTTTGGTGCTAATCGGCGACTAAACAAATTTTTATCAAATTTGGTGCCCACTCGTATCATGGATAAGAACGTGTATCAATTTGGTGGAAATAGGCGCTAAAAATATTGTGTATCAATTTTGGTGCCCCTCTCCCTTTCAGTGCACACTGACTCGAATGAGGCCATATTTGACAGATTTAAGCCACAAAATTAGACTCCTCATACCATGGGGATGATTTTGTATAAGTGTGGTGGCAATCGGCGACTAAACCCATTATTATCAAATTTAGTGCCCACCCCCCAATCTCTCACCCAAACGACAACAATTTAACGTTGTTAAATCGCACAATTAGATTCCCTGTATCACGAAGAAGAATATGTATCAATTTGGTGGAAATCGGCGCTAAAATTAGTTTTATCAAATTTGGTGCCCCTCTCCCTTCCGTACATCCCTGACTCGAACGACGCCACTTTCGACATATTTAAACCACACCATTAGATTCTTCATATCATGGGGATGATTATATATATTCTGCCCCTCCCCCTTTTCTGCCCCTGACAACAACGGCGTCACTTTAAAAAATTCTAACCCACACCGTTATCTTTCTCGTAAAAAGTTACCCCTAGTAGACCCCATTGGTATCATCTAGATGGTCCCCTGTGAATTTCTATAGAACACAGACAGACCGACATTCGCAAATATAGATATAGATATGCCATATTATATACCATTTGAAATAGGAAGCTCTCTAACAATGTATTATCAACTTATCCGGTACAATAAACTGTGAACATGTTGTCTGTGTTGAGTTGCCGATGTGTTCTTGTGCTTAAGTTTCGTCTGGTTTTGTTGCGCAAAGTGTATTATTTTCTGGAGGGGGAATAACTCTATATTTTAAAGATAGAGTTATCTATGGGCATCTTCTGAGACACAGACGTTTCAAATAGTGATAAATTATATAGTTTATTAATCATATTTTATGACTTAGATTGTTATTAAAACCGTATACAAAGGCACTGTAAAAAAAATAATCGGTTACTCGAAAATTATGTGGGCCTTTAAAGTCAATACAAAGTCTCAATTGCATTTAGGTTCATCTCATACCCTTCTATTCAGCGATATTCTGCCACGCAGTATGAATTCATTAAGCGTTATAGCTCCACTGTTATAATCTGCCTGTAGCTGGCGTATTCTTGCCTCAAGCTGCCGTCTGTTCACGTGTTGTTAATTATAAACGCTCTTGATTAGAAGTCGTTGATTTGGTTTTTATTAAAACATATATGCAGAATGTCGTTCAACGTAACGTACTTTCGAAGTTCATACGCAGTTTTGTTAATTATAACAGGCGTTTAGCACATTTGTCAACAGAACCAGAGCAAATGGCATTAACATCATCTATATATGGCTTCTACAAGTATGTCTCAGATGGGAAATAAGTCTATTTGGAGCACGATATGAAGTCCTATTCACATTATTGCAATATAAATAAAGAGCGTTTTGTGTTAGTATTCCATGAATGTTGGCAATCAATAAAGAGCGTTTAGCTCAGTGCTTCCATTGTGGTGTATTGTATGTGTATGCCTTCGTGGCGACATATTCGGTTTCCTGGTATTATAGATGCTTCAAAGACGTATAATGTATTAGAACCTAATATCAGCATTGAAAGGAGCGAACATATGTCTCGCGTCGCCTTAATGGCATGTTATATGGGTGAAGGTTCACATTCTGAGTTACGATGTATAAGTCCCTTTAATAACTGAAATAAAATATTTGAGCTCGTTACGTTGTATAAAATAGGCATTGGAAGCATGCAGCTATGTGTGGATGGGGTGTGACGCGAAAACACAGTTAAAAGGCGCGCTCGTGCAGTTAAGTATGCACCAGTCATTATACTGATTATCGCCCTTGCATTAAAATATCATAATTATTCTTAGACATGCCCTAGTATCTGTCACCAGACACTGTACCTAGGCGTATAACATGCACAGAACCAACATTTTCTGTGCATAGCTGTAATAAATTGTCGAGAGCCAGTCTAAAAGCGCGCGAACTTAAATTACTACTTAAGTAGGACTTAATCTTGTTTTGTGAAACGCGTTCTTGCAACGGAAAAGTTACATCATAAGATCCACCTTAGATCTTAGATTAAGTCCATCTTGAGATATCTTATGACATTGCTTCATGAAACAGGCCCCTGGTCATTAGATAAACGATCGCACATGTTTATGCAATAAATTATTCGAAATGCATGTATAATCCATATTAATGGAGATAATCGTTTACTGGCAGGGGTCTTCGATACACATGTATTATTTTACACCCAGGAATCAATATATAACTTGTTACACGAAGCTATAGACCTTATTTAACGGTTAGGGACCTCATATGGGCGTCAGCGGAGATGATATTAAGCTATGACATGTTGCATATGGGACGATGGGGTGACAAAATTCCTACCCGACACCCTTCGGAAAGGAGCTTCGAAATATGTAAAACTGAAATAAATAAACTTCTCCCGATCTAACTAAAGCCTGGATCATCGTGTGTTTGGAAAGAGAGCGAGCAACTGTTTCAAATATTAATGTGACTATCAATGGCTAGAAAATAACTGTCATCAGTGCATCAAGCCAATCAGTGAATTATTTGCATGTCTATAATATATATCAACTCAGACGATCTCTCACAAGACCTAAAGTTCTGTGACTGATTAGGCGCACAAACTGCTTGACATTTTTTTGGGGAATATTGCAGATTTGAATTCATATAGTACCCGTCTATCAGAATCAGTGCGACTAATTTTTATATTTTAGTCATTTAAGGTCGTATTGACCCTTTCCGCCGGACCGATATACTCCAATATTAGCGATGTATAGGGTACGTTCTGTCAGCTTAGGCGCACAAACTACTTGATAAATTGAAGGGAAGATTATCTACTTGAATTCATATACTTGTTTGCAGTGATTTGTGACACAATATTGAACGTTCAAATGGCAAAATCCTGAACACAAATGCTTGTAGCAATTTCCATCACCGGTCATCAACACTGCATCAACGTCTGCACATCATAAAATATCTGGAATACATCTAGACATTTCTATGCATTGTTGATGCTTCATGTTGAATTTCAGACGCTTGATTGCATAGCGTTTCACTTTTAGTGCATATTAATGGATTTCGGACAATGGCGTCATGACAACAATCGAAACGAAGTCAAAAGCACACCCTTATTTCTGAACAAACAGACATCTATATTTTATTAAGTTATTGCATCGATGACCAAAAATGCTTTAATCTGACGAGTAATCAGATATCGACGATCTGCTCTATGTGTCACTTTCAAAATAATGAATAATTTATATCTGATTGAAGTATTTGATAATATAATCTTGATTTCGCCAGAACAGATCGTTGATTCGGCGTATTGATAAACTAGGCGTAAACAAGATAAAATCAATTTATACTTGCATCATCCATAAAATATATGGATGACTCTGTTTATTCTGCTCACAGTCCTTGCCATATCTAATTTCTCCTTGAAAACGACCATCCGCAGGCAAAATTATGGTAGAAACCACCAAAAGTAGGCACTTCCCTCTGGGCGTTATTGCTGATATTCTCGAAATATCCCATCGCTCCGCTGAGATACCACTGCCACAAGGACATTTGGTAAGGATTTCTTACATGATCTTAGTTCTTGTGTTCTTATTCTCGAACATGCACCAATTAATTGACTACAGGTCGCACGTATTTACGGTGTACATGTATTTAAATCCCGATATGTATTGGTACACATTTATATTGAATAGGGTTTATATTGGAGCCAGATTCGACATAAACTTACAATAGCACTGACAGTAACTGTAGGCCACTGACTATAAGTGGTTGCCTCTGACAGTGATGTGTCAGTAACGTAAAATTTTGCCTTACTCCAAATCACCGGGGTCACAATGATAACAATTTTCGTCGAAACATGAATGACCAGCAACCAAATGTCGGTGCTAAATTTTAAATGTTGATGCCATAATCTGTCAACATATCCTCACGCAAATAGGTTCATATAGGACCTAAATATTCACATAGGTTCATATGGAACTTATTTAATTCTGAAATAAGCTATTTTAGGGCTCGTACCCGCCCATACTCATATTCCGTTGAATGGCGCGGGTCGCAGTTAAAACACATTATTAAGAGCATTTAACTGGTACGCCGTGTCGATGAAAAAAGTAGATTACGATTACGTGTACGTTTGTCACAACTAAACAATCTGATATCGCCTGAACGGTGTATATATGGCCCACTTGATCATCGAATTAGATAAGAAAATATTCGAAATAAAAAATATGAGGTACTGACCGTGTATTTATACCCTGACAATTCTTGAAAACTCTCCTTTTTATAAACCCCAACCTTAATGCGTAACAATCACGAACCGTGGTGTCACAAATTTGCATTATTATTGATTTTAATTTGCAATTAAAATGCGTTGAGCATAAATGGTGTTAACATTCCTATTGGTCCTTTTTTTTTTAAATAAACAAGATTCATTCCGCTCTCCGTCAACGGAGTCCCACAATTTAACCAGCAAAATAACGGGACATTAACAGCCCCCACCAGGAGTTGGTTTACCGACCTAAAACTTAATTGTTTAGTTTTCTAAACATCGAAGATTTCAACATAAAATGAACTGTCCCAACTGAACTATATGTGTTCAATTGAAGTTGAATAAATAGGTGGATAGCCAAACAATCCTAGTCCATAATGAACTTAAGTATATAAATATAAATAATAAACGCTGGATTCAACGTGGTCATGGGATTTTGACCGCGATAAAAATCCAGCAAACTCATTCAGGGTTCTTGCAATTTGTTGAATGTTTCTCGCAGTCAAAATCCCATGAACATTTTAATCCGCGCATTTTTGTTGTACATGAACACATTGGTTGTCCATCATTGTCATCAACTTATGGTACAAAATTCTGATACCGCCATTGGCATTTCAATTATAAACACCAATGTTCTAATCCAATTAGCATCACTAAATTGAAAATAATAGAATATTAACATATTTTGATCACGTCGTTCAATTTTGCTGAAGAATTAAAATTTCACAAATTTTAACAAATTTTATACAGAAAATGGAAATTTTATTCAAAATAACATAAAAAAATACCAACATTGGTCTATAAAATCAGAATGATCCTTTATTCCGAAAGTAGATGTAGTCTAGAACTATCTAGGGAATGTTATAAAATCAGAATGATCCTTTATTCCGAAAGTAGATGTAGTCTAGAACATTCTAGGGAATGTTATAAAGGTCAATACTATTGTTGTAGTAGATTGTCGGTTTGTATCGATATACTTTTCGTGAAATTTAAAGGAATTATACACACATTTATTCCGAAATATTAGAATCATTTCCATGACAACCAAATCAACGCCCAACCATATAAACCATCTAATCGGGTAGGACACATCAAGATCTTCAAAATGACATATCACAGTCCATTTGATAGTGTGTTGTTCTCAACCAGCATTGCGATTCCAAAAATCACAAATTTCTCACTAATAACCCTAAAATTACCCCAAAACGGCGCTCCAACCATCATACGGACTCATATCTCCAATAGGAACGTTCAGCTGCGTTCACATATCGTCCTTATACCAGTAAACCAGAATTGACTTAAAATGAAAATGAATGTTGAAAAATGCAGCCTTTCATTATTCGATCGATGGCATTTACTGACAATACCGTCGATATGTGACAATAATTTTGGGGGCCAGTTTCCATGACAACCGCACCACTTTCAGATCCGATAGTAAGTCATATCAATTAGCCTACATCCTCACCTTTCCAAAGATACCAAATTTGTCCTTAAGTACGGTGGGTATATTAAATCGATTTTTTTGGGGTCTCTGCCGCTCACCTACTAAGCTTGGACAAAATGGCTTAAAAAACACATTTTTCCAGTATTATTGACAGCATTAACCCTCCCTTACAAACTATTCTTCAAAACTAACATAAAAAAAAATATAAAACGGCGAAAAAATCCAACCCCAAATTTTTTCAATTGTTCATTCTTTTGCAGGAAGTTCGCATGAATCGCGCACATTAGTGGTTGCCTTTGTATTTGAACCAAACTCAGTATATACCATTAGTGTACTCCAAGCTGCATTGTTAAGGCCGCTTGAAACTAATAGCTCAATAATTTTCTCAAATAGGAGGCTGCTTCAATCCCATAATTATGTAATCGTTGTGCTTGTTTAGATGAAAACAGATTTAAAACCACGGAACTTAGTTCAACTTACCCACATACTCTGACTCTGAGAACAGGTAATTAGGCTGATGGCTAATATTGCTTTTGGTTTGAAAGTACACTAATCTGTATTGTTACCACCACTGTGATTCATTACAGTGTAGTTTAATTATTTTGATTTATTACAGTGTAGTTTAACCCTTTACCCAACAAACCGGCCAAAACCGTCCAAAACCGGCCAAATAAAGCTTCAACAGCCTATAATATCTTCGGTCTGTCTCAATAGAACCATACAAATATGGATATCATTGGAACCGGCTCCTTGACCACATTGTGATAGTTACAGTTATGCCCTGTGCCAATGCATTCTCTTATATATGCGAGTCGACCATATGTCGCCTCGCATATATAAGAGAATGCATTGGCCTAAACAAAATCTGTTTTTAACACTTTTTACCATTTTTTCTTACATTCTTTAACAATTTTATAATTTTTAATGTGTTAAGCCAATGCATTCTCTTATATATGCGAGGCGACCTATGGTCGACTCGCATATATAAGAGAATGCATTGGCATATGGCCCTTCTGTTGGGTAAAGGGTTAATTATTTTCACATATTTATGTCAGCGCGATGTAAGATGAAAACAGATTTCACACCCCGGAACTTACCCATACTCTGTGAACAGGCAGTTTGATATCTGTTATTCATAGTATATCCCATGTATACCAACGCTCAAACTCATAACCGGCGCGTCCATTGTAAAGAACACTATCACGTCGTGTAATATACGCACAAATAATGCCTCTTTTAGCTGAAAATCCCCTATAGCTCTTAGTAACGGAACTCTCTCTCTCTCAGCGCTATATTTAAGTTAGGCAGCTAAATATATGGACGGCCATTTGGTAACAAAATAAGATGTTAAAGGGGTACTGTACGCCATTTGCATTAAATTTCCGGTGACAACAACGATCTAATATCGATAATATATAGAAACATAAGTAATTTGAGTCGAAGATGTATTCTGTAAACGCTCAGGTTAATATGCTATCTTAAAATTTAATAATTTAAAAGTTAATAATTTGATATAAATTGAATTTATGACTGGAGCCATAAAATGGCGTCAATTAAATTACGAATTTCCGTAATCAAAATAAAGTAATTGAGGGATACTGGATGTTAAACCGATCGCACACACGATTGCTTAAAATATTATTATGATACGGGGAGAACACTCAAGTCACTCACTGACTAGCGACGATACAATAACTTAAATGATTATATTGGACTAGTATGCCTATAATATAACTTTTATTTGATTCATTTGGTTGAAAACTGTACAAAAATTACTCGACAACGACAATTTGTATTTTTGCATTCCGGTAAATTTGTCATCCGTAACACTACTTCGTACTCAACAGAATTTCAAATAATGAAAAAATTGTTACCTTATTCTCTGACTCGGAGACTATAGAAACCAACAACAACATTTGGCGTACAGTACCCCTTTAATAGAAGTAAAATGAAAACTAAAATATGTAGAATAACAGTCAACAAGTCAATTCCAACTAAACAGAAGTCATTTTAAATTTAGTATACGTCAAATGTAAATTAATAAAGACCAAATTACAGACAATGAGTCAATTCCAACTTAACCAAAGTTATTTTAATTATGTTAAGTTAATTGACTTATTGGCTGTAATTCTGCCTTTATTAATTTCAAAATGACTTCTAATAAGTTGGAATTGACCTATTGACTGTTATTCGACATCTTTTAATTTTCATGTGACTTCTATTAAGTTGTAATTTTGGAATTTACTTACTGATTATTAATTAACGATTAATGATTTAACTTCACGTATTTTGACACCAAATAGAGTTCAAGGACATAGGTCGAGTCTGACATACAAACGAGACTTATAAATACAAAAAAATAGTGTCATAGCCATAGTGGTAGGTAAATGTGATAAATCATAAAAAGCTAACACCATCAAGTAGTCATGAATTTTAGCAATGACCTTAACCTCTATATGTGACCTTGACATTTCACGTATAATATGTGGTTCAACGGCGAATTATTTATATATTTTCGCTGAATAAATAATATTAATTGTGACTCAACCATTACTGTTAGGGTGGATACACACATGCATGTAATGTCTGTATGTAAAATACATGTATTTTACATGGCCATACCAATAATTGACAAAATTAATCACCTGCGCGCGAGAGGTCAATTTCACCAGTGAGTAGTTATGAGCCATTATCAAACAAACTGCCATCAAGAAATTTCAGGCCAGTCATAAGCATGTCTTCTTTCATGGATGCCGAAATGAGTAATTCTTGTCTGATATATGTTGCTGTTTTTCACGAGTTATAATTCATTTCGAAAAGTGGATTAGAGCCGGTAGATTTTATACTTGATTGGTTTCTGTCATTTCTTGGAAACAGGGTCATCCAAAACAAAATTAAAATATGCAGAATTCTTTTATAGGATGATACCGGCTTGTTGAGATTTCTCTGATAATTTGAGAGCGAGCTCATGTGATAACATTAATTCAATTGGGATTGCAGATATTCATTATAGCGCCAAAAAATAATGCAGGTACAGCGTTGAAATTAAAAAGAGTGACACCCCCCCCCCCCCCATTTATATATATGTTTCTCAAGCCAAAGGTTGAACAAGCCCCTAACTGTCACAAGCTTGAATTATAACATTTTCGACCATAATCCATGATTGGGGGAGGGGCTGGTTCTCGAAAGCTTCCAATAACTAAGGGAGTTAATTGAATGTATCAGCCGGGATTATCTGGGCAAGAATTACAATATAATGTTTTACTTAAATATTCCATGGTTGTAAATTTTGCGTATACATGTATAACTGTATAACACAAGAGAGGAAAGGTGACGTAGTTGGGAACTCGTAGCTAGGCAGCCCTTTCGCCGAATGAAGACAAACAGCAACACCATGCATTCAAATTTAAAGCTGTATAATATGTTCATAATTATATGAATAGCATAAATTGCTGCATATTAGATTAATCACTCGTAGAAAACAGACACGACAGACATGACTACGATATTTATAAAGCAAGGTGTCAGGACTCAGGGTGCTGCATGCACACCCTGTCGAGGAAATATGCAATGGTGAATTCGGTAGCTTCTGGGATAATATATCTCCGTGCATGTTGGGGGGTCATAGCCCCCTGCGTTGGGGAAGAGGCCATCACTGGTATTAACACCAATAGAAGACTGACAATGATTTAAACAGAACGTCGACCATTTGAGTTATCGCGCGAATAATTATTTTAAGCGGCCTGACGACTTCGTCCCAATCAACGGCTCTTCAGCGGTTCAGAGTTTAACTCACTGTGGTCAAACACAGTCTCAATGATTGGGTTGTCAGCGGACACATATTACACGGTGTGTATGATCCATGTAAAACGCCAAATACACGATATTTACAGAGATTACATGCATGTGTGTATCCACCCTTAGACACATATGAATCGTCGATTTGCTCAAGTGTTTATAATCAGTCTGAATCGAAATCGATCGAGAACGTCTGGTAATCGTGAAACGCCCCATTTAACCCTTTGGCGAGTAGAACGACATATATGTCGTTTCAGGAAGGGTTATTTTATGTAGACATAACTTCAATAAATCATCTGATTTATAAATGATTTGTACAGGAGTTATTTTGATTAACATAATGTCCCAAATGTATAAGTGCAATCGATTATAACACACGTTAACAAAAAATGCACATTAAAGGCACGTGAGGCCTTAGTTGTCGAAAATATTCATATTTGTTCCAATCACCGTAAACAGGAAAACATTAAAGCGCATACAGTTTCGTTCATATATACCATGACCATCGCGTAAACAGCATGTTATCATAAAGATTTACTATATTTTAACTAAACAAGAGCCTGATTGTGTTACAGAAGACAACACAATGCTGCTGGCTAATCACACACAAATGGCATAAACGCTCTTTATTCGTTCCATATCAGGAATTCGCCCACAAAGAACGCTCTTTATGTTTACCATCATAATATAAACAAACACCAGAAAAGTAACTTTTTCTGCTTTTGTTTACATAACAATGGTCAAAAATGTGACAATAACATACTGTTTATGCGATATTTCTTATTTGTATACTGACAAAGTATGTCTACATTTTGTTGTTCTTTCTGTTTGTGGCGGTTTTTGACGGGGGGAAATATTTTCACAGGATACCCACCGCCAAGGCCAACCGTACCTTTAACTAAAACGAATTAGTGGACCCTTTTGACCCGAATTTGTTTTTTTTTGTTTAAACATATTTTATTTGTTCATAATGAATATGACAAAAGGGATTGGATGACAAGTGCTATATTCACTTAGAATACCCTCCTCTCCCTATAATACACTGACAATAAAGACACTTAAGACGAACAAAACAAGGTATACAACATGTAATGAACAATATATGAAGAAAAAAAACAAAACAAAAAACAGAATGGCGATTGTGGAGTAGAATCGGAAATTCGGTACAGTGACGAGATTGGTTGAGTGTGTATATGCTTCATCAACACGTCGGTGGTTATTCCATGCAACAAGTAAAAAAAAAAACGATAATACAGGCATGTATCAATTATTCAATGCCTTAACTGGGATATAAGTATATATTATATTATAAGTATAGATTGTAAGTGTAAATAGCATGGGCAGAGTGTTAGGTTCTCTCAAATCGACCGGAATCTCTGATATACGAGTGTACAGCCTTAAAAATATCACTATTCTCAGTATATGTTAGTTCGGGTTTCCCATAAAGAAATATGTTTACAGAGTTAATATTATATTGCATGAGCTTATTATTAAGTCTTAGACGAGATTCGGTATAATGGTTACATTCAAAGAAAAAATGATTAGCATTTTCTTCCCGAAAGCCACACGAGCATGTTGCGGAATCTGAGATATGATTGTGTAATTTATCAGACTGTAGGCCACTACATTTACATCGAAGTTGCGTGTGAATAATATTAAAATAACGACTCCCATTTGTGAAATACAAAGGTGGCTTCAACTTTGTACCCGCGTAGTACATATGTTTCAATTGCTTCACAAATTCATCATGGGCGAGATTACGAATTGTTAATTTAATTCCTTTGTACAGGCAGGGATAAAAGTGGATTTTAACCTTGCCGAGTCACAGCGCATGATAATGAAATCAGAAGCATATTTTGATTCTCGATCGGTCTTATCTCTGAAACGTTCGGGCAAGATGGTGCGTAAGTAACGAGGTGCGTTATTATTTATTATCTTGTGAAGGGTGCATGGATAACCGTTTAACGGTTCTTCTGTCCTCTAGACTATCCCAGCCAACCTCAGTCAATAATCTGGCATCTGATACGGAACGAGTGCAACCAGTCACGATTCTGGCTGCATCTAACTGAATATCATTAAGGTTTTTAAGGAGGTAATTCGGAGCGCCAAACCACACTGGGCTTGCATATTCGAGAAGTGGCCTTAACCCTTTACCCAACAGAACGGCCCTGTGCCAATGCATTCTCTTATATATGCGAGTCGACCATAGGTCGCCTCGCATATATAAGAGAATGCATTGGCTTAACACATTAAAAATTATAAAATTGTTAAATAATGTAAGAAAAAATGGTAAAACGTGTTAAAAAAAGATTTTTTTTCAGGCCAATGCATTCTCTTATATATGCGAGGCGACCTATGGTCGACTCGCATATATAAGAGAATACATTGGCACAGGGCATAACTGTAACTATCACAATGTGGTCAAGGAGCCGGTTCCAATGATATCCATATTTGTATGGTTCTATTGAGACAGACCGAAGATATTTTAGGCTGTTGAAGCTTTATTTGGCCGGTTTTGGCCGTTTTGTTGGGTAAAGGGTTAATTTGTTAATAATTATTGCTATGACGTTGACGTTAAATTTACTCTTGACGTTACAGATACTCTCCAAAAGGTTAACTCATTTTCTGATTTTTAAGTTGCATAAAAGGGGCTTTTAATGAGTAGTTTCATTTCCCCACTTATATCGCTTGCAGAATGTATTTCTATGTTTAATAATATAAACAATAAACTTAGTTGACGGCCGTATCGGAGTAACCTGGCCGAGTTATACGTGGCTCTGGAGATAGTACAGTCCTGTCCGGAGTTTTGTGCTCCGAGTGATATTCTGACTAAACCTTCTTAACTGGTTTTCATGAAGCTAACTTTGAAAACTTTTCTATTCTGCAAATTTTATATTTATTCATAAAAAAAAAACAAAAAAATTATAAATTAAACCAATCGATTTTTAAATTTTGTTTGTTGCAAAAATCATATAAACACATTCGCGAATTACTTGCGTCCATGATATAAACTTGCGTAAGTATATAACGAAGGTGAGCGCAAAGACCGTTAGTTGTCTAGTCAGGCGGAAAATATTATCTTCGAAGGGTTTTCAGAGTTATATATCCTGCAAATGCACTAGACTATATGCGATAACTGGCTGCGCCTTTCCGCGCGCATTTTATTTAAAGATGGATTATCTCTTCATATAACAATTTCGAAATAATTTCGTGGGTAACTAATAAATATGAATTGAAGACCCATGTCTGGAAATGCTTCTATCAATTAATATTGATTTTATTTCGAATACTTTATTATGAAATGAGATGATTAAATAGGGCCCTTTATTGTTCTATTTTTAGAACAGACCATTCAGGCAATACCATTTGTAGCGATAGAGATCATTAGTGTGTTCCCCCAAAGCTACGTTCCGAACTTCAAATGTCCCAGATTGATTGTATTATTTTATTCCATAGTATAGTTATAAGTGATAATGAGTCTAATTAAAGGTACTCAACCCGTAAAGAGGGTCCCCATCTCAACAGATTCCAACAACAACAATCCGATCAGAGGGTCCTATATTACTATTTCTTTGGCTTTGGGGGGTAAAAAATATTTGATTCGAGTCGAGGAACCCATCAAACAAAGCTCAGAGTTATTAGATATTGATTTTTGAAAATTCTTATGTTCTCGAGATGAGTACCCATAACTGCCGTCAATTTGGTAACATGCTCGAGATTTTACGCCAAAATTATATTCAAACAGACAAGGATGGATAACTCTATGATCAAGTGGGTAATAACAACGAATTTGTTACTGTCTTCTGGGCCAGAAACAATTCCCGATAATGAAAATAATAGATTTATAAAATCGATATCTAACAAATCTGAGCTTTGATGGGTGACTTCCTCGACTCGAATCAAATATTTTTGACCCCCGAAGCCATTGAAATAGTAATTGAGAGGAGTTTTATCGGGTTGAGTACCTTTAACGTTTATTTGTGATAAAATTACTCAATACAATTTCTGGTATCTGTCAACAGTAACCACTATTGTTCGTTAGCTAAAAACCACACGTTTTTAGACCAGAAAATATTATAAATAAATATTAATCGATAGAAGCATTTCCGGACAGGGGTGTTCGATTCATATCACATGTTTACAACACATGTTATATAACACATGTTTACAAAGAGATATAGGCCATCTTTAATAGTTCCAATTGATACGTCCATTGATAAACAGTTTTGTTGTATATTCCTCTATTTTTTTTTATAATTATATTACACATGTAAAGATGAGATTGGACCGCAAGGAATAACATATTTACAATTAAACAAAATGCGTGCATAAAGGCTCAGACGGCCATCTCGTAGGTTAGCGCGTTTCCATGTTTCCATGATACATCACTCTGACCTACATGTGTAGGCAGTTATCATTCCAGCAAAGTTCTGCAAAACGTACGGAAGTTGCACAATAGGCGTATCGGGAAGGGTTTAACTGCTTCTTTGACACGTGATTGGAGCATTACGGCCTCGGTCGATCCATTCCCTGAAATAATGTTCAGTTTTCAGCCATTATCCTATTCAGATATTTGTAAACAAACATTGCAAATAATGTTGTTTGGGCGAAAAGTCGCAAGACTTGTTCGGTATGATGATAATGATGCTGATTACTCTATTTTGACGATCTGTGTTCATTCTTTAGGCTCGTATCGAATTTATTACCGGCGAACAGACAACTGCTTGGCTCGAGTTTGATGTAGATGGCGCTGACAAGTATGGATGGTTCACACCCAGTAGACTGGTGAGCAGTAGCTGGTCTGATCTACCACGAGGATCTTATATCTATTTCGAGATGGAGCATTCCAGATGGCAGTAAGTTTCCACAATTCTTCCTATGATATGCATGCATCCACCACAAACACACCGTCACAAAAAAACAAAACAAAACAAAAACAGAAAAACAAAAAACAAAACAAAACACTGACATCATAGCAACCACAGTTACCACCACCACCACCACCACCACCACCATCACGATACCATCACTAACAGAAATAGGACAAGAAAACCATAGTCAGAAATGGTAACGCCATCTAGATCATATTATTACGCATATACAAAAGCTATTGGACCTTTAATGTACTGATTGTGAAAAATGTCTATATAGGTAATGCCTATGTATATACAGTTGATTATATGTAATTTTTGTATATATGTGTATAGTATGTGCTTGGTGAGAAAGCATATCAACACATTTTAAAAATCGGATGTGCTAAACTAAAGTTATGATAATTATGAAATATATACTCGCGTATGATGTATAGATTATTAGTTATATTCAAACACCCATTGCCAACAAAATGACAAACGCCTTGGCGATTGGCATGTTATATGTTGACTTGTTGCCAGCTCGCGGCAAATACACTAAACTCTTATTTTCTCTTATACGACATTAGAATTGTTTTCGGCTGGCATGTATCTTTTATTTGTTATTTGTTCTAATTTCTATCGAAATAGAGGTCTGAAATTGACTGACAGAATCCAATATACGCGGCTGAACACTGAATGATTTACAAACAATCTCGAGAGTCATTATGAAATAATTTCCGACAATGTTCATTCACCACCGATCATGGAGAATAATTAATCACAATGTTTTCAAGGTTTCATGAAAGCACCACCTCAGAATTCCGTTAAAACAACTAATCCTTCAAAACATTGCAACAACCGCGGCTAATCACTGAAAGTTTCTCATTCACAACACCAGAAAACTTCTAAATGCGGACCAAAAATCTACTAATTGGATTAAATACACTCCGGATACTTCGCAATAAGACCTTTAGTCTATATTCCAACGAAGACATAATTATGTTCACAGTGTTGAGTTGTCGGTGTTATTTCGGACACCACCAAGGGGTAATAAAAACAAATATTACAACATAGCTTTGTTGGCATTAAACATAATACAAAATTTGTACCTTCTTTAGACATAATTACAAGTCTGGACACATTTCATTTATAGTGGAATAGAATATATAGGCTATATTAGCGGTCGTGACGGAAGATGCTTATCCTAGGCTAGTGTCCGAAATCACCCCAAGGAATTTTAAGAGACCACAAAAGGGTGTTTACATTGTGAAAAATCCAAAAGGTTGAGTTTTATTTTTTGTCTCATTTTAGACCACATAATTGAACATGCATGTTTATCGGTCATAATTTGGTTTCAATATTTCATTCAATTAATGCAATTGTCAGGGCGTCAAGTTTTGACGTACATTAAAAAAAAACAAGAAACCCTTTCAACTGCGTTATATACCGTTCTTGGTAATATCTGAAACGTATTCGAGTTCAAACAACATTTAAAATGAAGGTCAGGATTGTATGGAATACTATTAGGGCCACTTCCTAATGGCGCGCGCCGAAAGCGACAAAAAGTGCGCCATTACGGCGCACATCTTGTCGCTTTCGGCGCGCCGAAACATGAGCTAATATCGCACTTTTTGTCGCTTTCGGCACGCTGAAACACGCGCGCGCCGAAAGCGACAAAAGTGCGATATTAGTGCATATTTCGGCGTGCCGAAAGCGACAAAATGTGCGATATTAGCGCATGTTTCAGCGTGCCGAAAGCGACAAAAAGTGCGATATTAGCGCATGTTTCGGCGCACTTTTTGTCGCTTTCGGCGCGTTACTAATGGCGCACTTTTTTGTCGTCATAAGAAAGCGTTATATGTTTGTACCCTTAGAGATTCATACTGTCCGAAGGAACCTCACTGTCCAAAGTCACCCTATTTTACGGTACAACAAAGTTACCTGAACATTATGTTATGCATTGTATATTGGAGTATATAGTATACCTGGTACGCATGCGTCGTGAATCATGGCTGTATGGTCAAATGTGGGGTGTACGGGTATACACAAGTGCGGCTGTATGGTCATGGGTGAGGTGTATGTGTATACAGTGTGGCTGTATCGTCATTCAAGTTGTGTGGTGTTTATTTATACATATAGTGACTGTATGGTCATGGTGGGTTGTACATGTATACTTTGGGTGGCTATCTTTTCCTACAATAACTCAAGAATATGTTAATCGATAGAGATGTCATATCAGAGAGTTCTCCATCTTGTTGGCATCTATACATCAAGTTTGATGATAGTGGGCCAGTGTAACCACATAGCATGGTCCCTCTCAGTTCCGTTTGAAAGTTCTGCCCATTTCAAAAAGAGAGCCGGAATCCCCAAAGAGGTTTTCGGCAAAATTCCAGACTGCAACCTTTAGAATTTGTCATACCTTATAAGGTACTGAGAATAATGTTCGGGATATATGTGAAAACTAAACTTTTTACCAAATTTGGTTGCCATTTTGCAAGTAATTTGGTCCAAAAACACATCAGTGTGACACATTTAACAGAGTTCAAAACAATAAACACCGTTGCTACCAAACACAGTTCCATTTTACTTTAAAAAATGGTCCAAACTGAAAAGTAAATTTTTGCTGATTTTGATGTCAAGTTTGTGATAGAAAAATCCAATATTTCTGGTAATGTCAGCGGTTACAATAGTAACAATTAAACAAGGTGCATCATAAATGTTAGTATTCAATGTATGGAAGGCACATTCATATATGGCACGAAACGTGAGCATCGAAAACTATATATCCATTTGCCGTACCTTGGCCGATCACTGGTACACCTGGGTACGGCTGTTACACGCCCAATCTAGCGGCCGGGTTCACGTCAGCCCTATACTTTTTGTTTTATCCAAGTTAGCCCAATAATTCGCATTACCGTTATCTGAATTATCATGATCTGAATCTCAATGGATACGCTGCAGATCCCAATTCTGGTAATTTCGCAGCGGGAGAGAGAGTCTCAGATCTTTTCCTTCAGCGCACTCTTGAAGGAATCCTTGAAGTGACAATTTTGGTTCCATTGAGTTTGAATATTCATATGTAATGGTATGTCTCACGCACATTGCACAGTTATGTTCATTTCTTGTTGAAATATGACTAGAATCCCAATGGTGATTTTTGGTGAAGTTTATACTGCGTTCTGTATAATCAAATGTTGGATCGGAAGGAGCTGGGACCCACATAATATCTTGTCTTGTGTGTGAACGACCACTTTTTTCGTGTTAACATTGCTTAAAAGTTGAGGGACTTAATAAGAAAGAAAACCATTGGGGTGAAGTCAAGTCCTGTGGTCGGGGTGCAGGGTACCGTATCAGATCCCAGACTATTATATGTGTTTTCCTAGCCGTAGTGTAACCTTTTTACCTATAATGACGTCATCATTGAAAACATCATATTTTGTTTGCTACCAGTGGATAGAGTATTCAAATACCTAAACAAAATGACATATCACCTGTTAAAATACAATCATAATTATATCACGTATATTGGATATTAGTTTTCCCCATTCCATCATAATCGAAAAAAAATGTTAATCGAGTGAGTCTAAACTTTGACCCAGTAGGTACAAACAATATGACCCAAACTGTTAACATCATTTTTCCTGACCAGTATATACATATTGGAGTACATGGAAATACCAAAGAAGTTGAATAGTGGGGGCGGACGAGGGGTCCAACCTTCCCATGGACTAGTACATATTTGTAGTTTATCTTTGCAAATGCATAGTGTACGTATTATAGTGCATATAGTTTATATTTGTAACAGTCTTATCCATTATATTATTCATTCGGTGGGTTCTAACCGTTCTATGAAGAACCAAACTTAGGATTTTGTTCCAGATATAACCAAAGAAGGTGGAACAAAAATGCTTGGTTCTATATTGGTTCTTGCCTATTAGGTTGTATATTTGTATTAGCCTATTAGGTTCTATATTGGTATTAGCCTATTAGGTTCTATATTGGTATTAGCCTATTAGGTTCTATATTGGTATTAGCCTATTAGGTTCTCTGGGGAAGCAAATTTGAAACTTATTTCTTAGAGTGTTGGCAGTCGAAATGTGATTTGACGTATTTTATAATCAACTTTCCATTCAACAGAAGATACTTCTTTATTTATACGGCTGTTGGTGGTTGCATTAATGACCAGATGTACATCGTCGTTAGCCAGGGAACAGCCAGTTGTAACTACGACCAGGCATACGATCCACCACTGTTCATGTACTCGACTCTGAATACTGCCGGCCAGTTCGACAACGGTGAGGTTTTGTTTTTACTCCACCCCCTAAACATTTTAACACAGGCAGCCCGTGCATGTGAGATAGCTGCGTGAAATTTTCCTATCTCACACAACAAAAGACTACCATCAGAATGTCTTGTGTAAACTAAAACAATGGTAACCAACCAGTTACGCTTCACGTTTGAAGACAAATTCGTGATCAACGCTAATAAAAATGGAGCTATGCATTCCAATGGTTAAACGCGTAGCATAATTATTCAGCATAAGCCCACTTGCAAACGCCGAGACTCATAACATGCACTACAAGAAAACCATAATCAGAATAGTAACGCGCTCAAGGTAATATATTATATACCCATGATTGTAATCTATATCTATATTTGCGAATGTCTGTCTGTCTGTCTGTCTATAGAAATTCTCAGGGGACCATCCAGCTGGCACCAAAGGGGTCTACTAGGGGTAACTTTTTACGAGAAAGATAATGGTGCGGGTTAGAATTTCTAAAGTGACGCCGTTGTTTTCAGGGGCAGAAAAGGGGGAGGGCAGAAAAAAAATTGTCGCCGATTGCCACGAAACGTATATATAATCATCCCCATGAGATAAGGAATATGTTGGTGGGTTTAAATATTTCAAAAGTGGCGCCGTTCGAGTCAGGGATGCACAGAAGGGGAGAGGAGCACCAAAATTGATAAACTAAGTATACCACCGAGGGACCATCTAGATGGCACCAGACTGGTCTACTGGGGGTAACTTTTTACGAGAAAGATAATGGTGCGGGTTAGAATTTTCTAAAGTGACGCTGTTGTCAGGGGCAGAAAAAATGTTTGCCGCCGATTGCCACGAAACTTTTATATAATAATTCCCACGATATGAGGAATCTAATGGTGTTGTTTAAATATGTCAAACGTGGCGCCATTCGTGTCAGGGATGCACGGAAGGGGAGAGGGCCCCCAAAAATTGATAAAACTAATTTTAGCGCCGATTTCCACCAAATTGATACACATTCTTCTCCATGATACAGGAATCTAATTGTATGATTTAAAGACGCTAAATTGGTGTCGTTTGGATGTGACATTGGGGGGGGGGGGTATGCAATAATTTGATAAGAATTGGTTTAGTCACCGATTGATACAAAACTTTATACAAAATAATCCACATGGTATGATGAGTCTAATGATGTGGTTTAAAACTGTTAAAAGTGGCGTCATTCGAGTCAGGGGTGCACTGAAAAGGAGAGGGGTGCCAGAATTGACACACAATAATTTTAGCGCCAATTTTCACCAAATTGATACACATTCTTATCCATGGTACGAGGAATCAAATCATGTGATTTAAAGACGCTATGTTGATGCTGTTTGTGTAAGAGATGGTGTGGGGTGGGCACTAAATTTGATAAAAAAAAAATTGTTTAGTCGCCGATTAGCACCAAACTTATAAATAATCATCTCCATGATATCAGAAGTCTTAATTGTGTGGTTTAAAGATGTTAAAAGTGGTGCCATTCGAGACAGGGGTCCACGGAGGATGTGAGAGACACACAAATTGATAAAAAATATGTTTAGCACCGATTTCCACCAGACTGATACATATTCTTCTCCGTGATTCGAGGAATCTAATCGTGTGGTTTAAATACGCCAAATAGGTGCCGTTTGGTGAGAGAAATGGAGGCCTTAAATTTGATACGAATTTGTATACTCGTCAATTTTTCAACAATTATATATATATTAATCTCCATAATGAGTCTAAGTTTGTGGTTTAATGATGTAAAATATGGCGCCGCTTGAGTCCGAAATAGGGACGGGTGGGTCACCAAAACTGATATAAATATGTTTAGTGCCAATTAACATCAAATTCATACAGGTTCTTCTCAAATGATACGAGGAATCAAATCGTGCGTGTTAAAACATCACATTTGGTGCCTAGATATATTTGCAAATAAATGCCTCTCTGTATGTGTTCTATATGTAACTTCACGGGGTACAATCGAGATGGCACCAAGGCGTTCTAACAGTGGTAATTTTTTACGAGGAAGATAATGGTGCATGTTAAAATATTAGAATAGCTCATGTTAATATTATAACACAATTGAGTCTGCCCCATTCAATATAGTTTCCATAAAAAGTAACAAGAGATATGGAAATGTATAGAAGGACTGTTCAACAATAGTGGTCACAGTGTGCAGTCAAATATAATTTCTTCTGAGATAAAAGAAAACGGAGTCAGTGGTACATGACTTTTCATGATCCTCCAATACTGACATCTGACAAGGTTATATCTGCCCAATATACAGAGGATATCTTTCATGTTTTTGAACAGACTCATCGCCTCACATACACAACTCAAAATCTCGGTGTTGCATAGCAACATTTCTTTTAAACTGAGAATAATTAGCCAGTATATAGCACCACGAACAGAGGAGCACCTGGACATTTCTTTGAAATATCTGTATAACCAAGTGTCCTCAAAATTTTAGTCAAACCCACTCGATTGATTGACACATCTCTATGTAAAACCCAATTGTCGTCTTTTATTTTTGCGAACTAATGTGTTTATGATGTTCATGTTATAACGTCTGAAGTATACGCAGTTGTCAATAAATAAATAGTTCTTTATTGGTGGGACGGATTAATCGCGATAAACAAAATGGCAATCGCTCAGATCCGAGAAGGTGAGCTACTACTTATATTCAGGGTGTAAATCAAGTTTTGTGATGGTATTTGGATATATAAATTATCAGAATATGTGTAACGCTATGAACAAGAGTATCCTCTATTCCCACCATATATATCCACAATGTCGTGATGCAGAGGGTTTCACATCAATTAACCTGGGCAACGCCGGGTAATCCTGCTAGTTATAGAATATAAAATATATTGGTTTCGCGAATGACCAACTCAGAATTCCGTTAAAATAACAATAACAACCAGCACCTAATTAACGAACCGGCGGCCGACTCCGCCGTCTCCGACCACAATCCCCGTGGGCTGCAGAACGAAAAATGTCTATACAAGTTGAAATATATATATAACACTTACAAATTATCTTTTTCATTTCTTTTATTTGTAATTGACATAGCTTGTCACAAAACAAAAATCAGCATTATTGACATATTATGTAAAGGACTATAAACGAAATTGAAATTCCCAACTACACATTTTACCGGACTCGGCCTCCGGCTCGCAGTTCGACTTTTAGTCATCCCAAAATTTCCCATTCTATAAATAAAACACTCATGTTAATGTCAGCGCCCGCAGCTATCTAGATTCTCCAGGACAGTATACACGCGGCGCGCGTAATAAACGACTTATTGTGTGAACACATGCTACCAATTTTCCACGGCAAACAGCTAGTCTAGTCCTAAAGCACTGGGTGCAATTGCGACGTGAGAATTTGTTGGCTTCCGATAAATGCTGCGGTTCCGGTACGAAAATGCTATGGTTCATAACCGAGAAATCGCATATAAAGTCAACAACAAATACAACAATGGTGAGTTCATGGATATAAAGCAGTTCTCCTTATATGATTGTTTTAATATTATATGTTATTAGTCACCACTGCTTCTAATAAATGTTTGTCGAGAAAAGCTTCACAGTTAATTAACCCCAAACAAAAGCATCACGAACATAGAAAAATACCTAATTCACGATCAGAATTTTTTTTTCATCGAGTTTGACTATCGAGCATTATGGTGACAACAAATAACCTGCTCAGTTGGACTTATGTCACAATTCAGTACGTGTTTTAGCACGCATATGCTAAGGTTCGCTCAAATCAAATGCTACGGTTCGTAGGTACCAAATTTTGATAGGCTACAGTTCCTATCTTGTGAAATCACTTGTTTTGGACTTTTGGAATCATTTTCCAATGTGTTGGCAATGCAATGGATTTTTCTATTGTTAACTGATTGTTGAAACTGGACAATATAGCGTGTTTGTTACCAACATAGATGTTATAATGCAGTCACATTATGTATTGCACAATCGCGTTGTGCAAAACGTGCACAAGTTCTTAACAGTTTCCTTTCATTTTTTTCTTCAAGAAATTCAGATGTTATCACTGTCGTGAGCTAAGGGAGAGTTCTGAAGATGTGATAATACATTCAAAAGAAAAACACGGAAAATGAGTTAATAGTTCTAGTTTCCGACACATTGAATGAGTCCGGGCGTATACGTAGACAGTATCGGGCTGTTCACTTCGGTGTAAATATCTCCGATTTCGGTGACAACTATACTCGTTTAACGAGCATGAAATAGAAATACGTGTATACCGTCGGACATAAAATAAAATTCGCCCGATGGCGATAGGTCCATGCAGTCCACGACTGAAAATGAAGCGGAGTGACACACCTATAGATATGCAAGATGTGCCCCGTTTCTTCTGTTGCAATAAGAGAATCATTCATTAAACGACAGGAGATCTCCATAAGAAGATCGGAGTCCTCCAGCGAAGCACGCTGCCATCAATCCCCACATTAGCGTCTTGTGAAATAAAAGAATGCACAGAAATAATATCGCCACCACCCATGCAAGCTTTGAAATAAAAAGAAAACAGGTATTCACATTCGCATGTTAGAGCCAGGCGTCGTTTATTAACAACGCTAACGGACAAACGCCCCAATACAATCACTACAAGAAAACCATAGTCAGAAATGGTAACGCCACCAATATCATATTATTAGCCATAAATATAAATTATAATACAATTATTCTATAAACTAGCTTTCAAATTTTATGTGGAAAATTTGCATACTTCCATATTTCAAGTTTTCCCGTTTCTCGTGTCATACATTACTTTCTTCAAACTGTCTTCTTTATTACACAAGCTGATGGGCCCGACTTCGCCCGGGCTGTTTCCGATCTGATTTCCGGAGAAAGGCGCGATTTTACCTTGAATTGATTATTTCGAAAGTCAAGGTCAAGTCAGGGTCATGATTTGACCCGTCCAAAACACCCCCACCCCGGAGAAAAGTACCCCTAGGTATCAAATTTCGTCGAAATCCGTCCGTTTTACCCGACTTGACCTTTAATTAAAAAAAATTGAAGGTCAAGGTAAGGTCTGAGTCATGATTTGACCCGTCCAAAACACTCCCCCGACAAAATTACCCATAGATATAAAATTTCGTCGAAATCCATCCGTTTTACCCGATTTGACATTTGATTGACCACATTGAAGGTCAAGGTCACGCCGAGGTCAGGTTTGACCCATTCAAAAGACTCCCCGGACAAAAGTATCCCTAGGTATCAAATTTCGCCGAAATTCGTCCGTTTTACTCAAATTGACCTTGCATTAACATTTTTAAAGGTCAAGGTCAGGTCGGGGTAACGATTTTACCCGTCCAAAACACTTCCCGGACACAAATACCCCTAAGTATCAAATTACGATGAAATCTATGGAAAGCCGAAGAGGAAATGTTAGTTGCCACTTGCTAGATATACAACGCACGACTTGTCGCAGTTTTTTAAAGGTGTTTCAAACTAGGAGATAGAAGTATTTTGCGTTTCAAATGGTGATGAATTAGAGTATTTTATTCAAATTTTATGGCATAAATTGTTTTTAAAACCGTATATAATATAACAAAAATGAATGACTCCAAAATTAAGTGGGCCTTTAAACAAAGTCACAATTGCAGTTAGGCTCATCTCATACTCGTCTATTCAGCGATATCCTGCTGCGAAGTTTGTTATAGCCTCCAGTATTCATTGAGCGTTATAGTCCCACTGTTATAATTAGAGGTGCCACGATTATTGATTTTGATAATCGATAATCGGTCGTCAATAATCGACTATAATCGATTAATCGTACATAATACTATTAACATCAGTTGAAATATTCGGTAATATGGTCTGTTGGCCAGGTGATGGTTAAGTGCTGTCGCGGGTTGTTTCATGCATCGGCTGACGTAAGTGTTATTTTAATAAAGTGTATCATAAACCAGCGGTAATGACTAATCAGCGCAGTTCTCGGCGATGTCATGGTTATAATATTTGTGAGTTCATTAGAACGAACATAGCAATTGATTTCAGCGTTATGAAATGAATAGCCAAACCGACAAACAATATAAAAGTAGGAATGCATGACGGACACCGGCGGTCCCCTAAAAAAATGGAATCTACATTGTAATGTTACGGAAACTATAAGTTTCAGCAAACTTCTAACGCGCAGATAACAATCACAAAGGCCGGACTACACCCACAAATTTCAGGACTCAGAAGAAGTTTAGTATTTGATGATAATAAGTTTCAGTCACCACACGATCACCGATAGTTTGTAGTGGTAACATCTGAGTATACTTTTGTAAAAATGAACTCGCAAATGACATCGCATGCAGAGAACATCGCTGATTAGAATACCGTTGGTTCTGATATCTTGTGATTTTGAGGAAGTATTATTGGAGAATTATTAAAGGGAATCGTCCACTTGCATTTGGGATCATCAATATGATATGAACAAAGTTATATAATTAATGTTTTATATATGAATTAAAGCGTTCGTACAGAACAGCTCTCCAGTCACCCGAACAAAAAATAATAATATCTAATGTTTATTCACAAACACAAGTGTCAGCTAGCTGCTGGTAGATAGTATACTCTTGAGCATATTATACGCGATCACAGGTGATCCATATTTCGGTTTAAGAAAACCAACATGTCAACCACATCATGCTTCAATTGGCTTCTTTTCGCGGATACGATGTTTCCTGATGTGGAGAAGACACGTTCTGATGGAGTTGAAGTCGCCACAATCGACATGTACTTTCTGGCTAGGATCGCTAGTTTGGGGTAGCGGTGTTCGTTAAGCTTCCACCATTGCAGTGGAGACTCTTGGAAATCCAAGGGCCTTTCCTTGCGAAACTGCGTAAGTTCACCTTTAAGGTCCTTAGGAGATGGTTTTTTCGGCATCACGCCAAATATCAGTTCCAGCGCTGATAACTTACGCTTTTTCTGAGCGGGTTCAGATACAGATGATCCAGTAGGGCCAGCACATTCTACATTTTCGCCACAGTTATCGGCGGATGTATTTCCCCTGACTCCGGGTAGAATAGATTCACTTGCCAGAAACTCTGTGTTTAGCACCAACGCAGTGGAGGTAATTCTTGCATCACGCTCTGTGAGGAAAACTAAATCGTGATGCCTGGGATCAACCGTGCATGACATAAGGTGCATGTCGTTAAGAGAACCGCCATCGTTTAGTCCGAAACGCCGCGATATATCGTTTCTGATAGTATCCTTCAGAGCCCCGATATCTGCTGTATCATCATTATCCCGTTCCAATCGATCCATCAAGCCATACATCATAGGCAGCACACTTGAAACACTTGCCTCCGTTTCTGATGAAAGTACCGTCGTTGCTGCTTCTAATGGTTTCAAAATGGCTATCATATCTTCAATCAGAACCCATTGGTCGTTTTTCATATCCAGAGTACGTGCATCGCTGCGATCAGTCACTGCATCGTCAGACAACACTGCAACCACGGGCCACCTCTCCTCAGAAAGGCGCTCTATCATGTAGAGAGTTGAGTTCCAGCGGGTCTTCACTTCCTGGACAAGCTTCCGTTTGGGTTTCCCCATTAGCTCTTGACGTTTGTATAATTCGTGCGTTGCACGTGCACTATGGCTGAAGTGTCCAACCAGCCTCTTGCATGCCCCGAGCGTTGTTGAAACTTTGCGAACATCCAATCCGGCCTTTACAGTCAACTGAAGAGTATGCGCCTCACAAGGAATACTGATGATATTGATGTCTGCTTGGGATGTCAGTTTTTCATTCAAAATTTCGTTCAATACCCGAATGCAGGCGACCGCATTTGAAGCATTATCATGCACAACTGCCGTAACATATTGTGGGCGAATCTCAAAGCGTTCCATAGTTTCGACGAGTCGTTGGGCTATATTTCGGGAAGTGTGTTGCTCCGGCATGATCTCGGTTGATAATACATAGCTTTCAATTTCCCACTGATCTTTTGGGATGAAGTGCACAGTGGTTGTGATGTAAGGGTCATTTTTCCGGCTAGTCCATATGTCCGTGGTCAACGAAAAACACTTTGTCTTAACAGACTCCTGTACATTCTTTAATTTCTCAATCAATGACGTTTTGCAAGCATCATATTTCCGAACTACAAGATCTCGAACATGCGTGCGACCAGGAACCTTGTACCCTGGCAGAATACAGTTCATTAGCTCTCTAAAACCGACACCTTCCACTATGCTCAGTGGCATCATATCGCGGGCGACAAATTTAGCCAGCTTAACGCTGACAATCTGCTTTTTAGCATCGCTAACTTTTCCGCCTGAAGCTGTAGCAATTGAAGCATCAATTTTAGGCTGTTCACCAGAATAGTCTGTACTATATGTTTCCTTGTGAAATGTTCTCAAGTGACTGATCATCACAGTCGTCGACCCATGGTAGGCAAATACCTTCATGCATAATTTACAAGACACCGCCTTGTCAGAAGTTTTTACAAAATTTTTCCAAACGTCAAACTGTTTGCGAGACATTTTCGTAATACGCAAAAGTTGACTTGGAATCTCGATCCCATATCCGAGAGAATGTCAATCAACCCCCCATTGGTCCAATCAGGATGAAAGGCTTGCAAGTGCATTCAGTTCATTGAACACGATGACAGTCGGCACATTTCAAAGACGTAGTGCCGCCTTTCTTGTAGAAATATACAACGACGTCGCCATAAGTTAAAACTTCAAAGCTGCTGTGCCGCCAGTCTCAGTAACCATGTCGCATCATCAAATGATCTGCCGACCGTTTGCAACATGTTGCTATTAGTATATTGTGACATTATGTCGGAATCTCTTTGATACGTGATCAAAGATCTGTTAACCCTTCAGGTGTAGATTAAACTGTGTAAAACAAACATGGTACTCAATAATACCTGACATTTTAGGACGTCCGAAATAACACAGATTAATCGATTACGGAAACTGTAATCGATTATCGGCTCTATCAACGGTTCATCGATTATACGATTAATCGTGGCACCCCTAGTTATAATTCGCCTTTAGCAGACGTACTCTTGCCGCAGATTATTGAGACATTAGGTCACACGTAATGACATTAAATCGCAGGAAACATAGCAATTGTGTGGGCTGCTTGGCGTGAATATGTAATGAGAAATAAGATCATACGTAATGACATTAAACTCAAGAAAACCCGCGAAAACAAAACAAAATCACATTTAATGTTATATAACTTATTTCCTTCATAAAAAGAATCTTCGTGATAATGAACCCTTTCAATACTTTATAAAATAGAATTAACCTTAAAATAACAAAAACCATTGGAATAGAGAACCTTCGGAATAACGAACCTTCGGATTGGTGAACCTTCGGAACAGCGAACATTCAGAGAAATTTTAGAATAGTGTACCTTCGGGATAGTGAACCTTCGGAATAGAGACATGCCCCCCAATATTCATATTATATGTCCAGATTTCAAAGGTATGGGCCCATAAAATTCTAAATTTGGCCCTTAAAATATTGAACCCCAAATTGGAGCCCGCACAGAACAGCACTTAAGTCAACTGTACCTGTGTCATGTCCCAATGCAGAAGGGTCCATATATACCACAACATTCATATTATATGCCAAGAATTCAAAGGTATGGGCCCACGTAATCACATTAAATCTCAAGAAAACATGCGAAAACAAAACAAAATCACATTTAATGTTCTAAGTTATTTCCTCCTGTATCTGTATCGGTATGCGCGCAGGATCAGTTCGGATGTGAGCGCACACTCCATGAAAAGAATCTTCGTGATAATGAACCCTCTCAATACTTTAGAATATAGAATTAACCTAAAAATAACAAAAACCTTCGGAATGGAGAACATTCGGAATAGCGAACCTTCGGAATAGTAAACCTTCGAAATAGCAAGTATTCAGAATAGAGAACCTTCGGAATAGTGGATCTTCGGGATAGCGAACCTTCATAATAGAAACATGTCCCCACAAATACACTGGTGACGTAAATACATGTGCTAATCTTTGTTGAACTATCGTCACTCTATCGGAACGATATTACTCAAGTACGAAATACCTAACCATAATACATTCACCCAGTGGATTATCGATCGTCCGCTCGAACATGAAAATCTGCGTACCAAGCAACACCACGATGTGGCGTAATGAGCGAACTACTTAATCAGAAAAATCCAACAAGCCTACGACGACTATGTGATTTTATTAAAATTGTTAACAGCGAACTATCGAATATTGAATGATTATAATATATAATATTGAAGCGATTGTAATACTCCATATGGTATTATAAAGATAACTCGAATATGTAGTATTGATACACTGATAACTAACTCTGTGTGTGTATGTGTGCACAAAATGTATATGTTCACTTCTAGATATATTATTACTATTAATGAATAATGTTATATATATAGCAATGACAGTGCTATTATATTTATTTATAATGTGTTTATTGGTATTTATTTATAATGTGTGTATTTATATTTATTTATAATAATGTGTATAATATGCTTATATATGTACCATGATATATGTAAATAGTGTACACATGTTATCTCGATACCTATGTATTATAGGTCATGAGAATAAAGAATTGAATTGGCACGTAGTCTGATTATCAAATTCATTTTGGTAATGATAACTGATCTCTGAAATAGGTTTGAAAAAAAATGGAGATAGAAATTACATGACAGTGGAAAAATCAGCACCACAGGCCTCAGACAACACTCACTCGGACCTTGTGTCATTTTGTTTTGCGACCAACCAACCCTGATAGCATAGTTATTACAACCAAACAATGTTAATTATTATAAATAATATTGTAAGTCTAGAACGTCAGAACGGTGATTTAACAGGACAATTTACCTCGTTTGTCTGCACCGATGTCCTTATCAATGTTGGCATGTCGGAAGTTTCAGTAATGATTGACCGAACAATGGCATTCGCCGCGGATAATTTCATTTTAAGTTGTCATTATACATCATATTTCAGACAGATGAACTTAATTGAATTAAAAAAGAAATATATATAGTATTTATTGAAATCACACGGAGTAAGACTACGTTAAAGGTACTCAACCCGTAAAGAGGGTCCCCATCTCAACAGATTCCAACAACAACAATCCGATCAGAGGGTCCTATATTACTATTTCTTTGGCTTTGGGGGTAAAAAATATTTGATTCGAGTCGAGGAACCCATCAAACAAAGCTCAGAGTTATTAGATATTGATTTTTCAAATTTGTTATGTTCTCGAGATGAGTACCAATAACTGCCGTAATCTGCTCTGGATGTGTACTCCAAATCTATTCAAACAGACAAGGATGAATAACTCTAAAATCAAGTGGTAATTTTAACGCAATTTTGACTGAGTTCTGGGCCAGATAGTATTCCCGATAATGAAAAATAATAGATTTCTAAAATCGATATCTAACAAATCTGAGCTTTGATGGGTGACTTCCTCGACTCGAATCAAATATTTTTGACCCCCGAAGCCATTGAAATAGTAATTGAGAGGAGTTTTATCGGGTTGAGTACCTTTAAAGTGGTCTGACCAGCGATGATATATTGGACGGTCCTCTTTGAAATAGGATATAAATTACGATTGCTCTAGGCTCCCATCTGCAGAAGGTATTGTTTTTAATTTGGTAGGCCTTAGATTAGAATAATCAATATTCATAATCGAAAAAAAACGTGCTCAGAACGGAAGTGTCTATTCGCCATCGGATGGCGAATAGCGATTCTACCGATATGCGCTATTTGCCATCTGATGGTATTTAAAAAAAACAACATATCATATAATCAAAATACACCATTATAATGATGATTCCTACCGCCTTCCTGGTCATTATGCCCAGTTGACCCTCGGTTGACCACCTACAGATATCCTGGGGATGGCAAATAAGAAATCGACAATTTTTGAAGGAAATTTTGCATAGTTTCAGTATTTAGTGGCACAAGCGGTCGCTATATGGCGACATAATCACGATTCATACCCACCTTACCGAAAACTGGGCCCAGTTGACCCTCGGTTGACCACCTACTGATATCCTGGGGGGATGGCAAATAAGAAATCAACCATTTTTGAAGGAAATTTCGTATAGTTTGAGTATTTAGTGGCATAAGCTGTCGCTATATGCCCACATAATCACCATCCCTACCCGCCTTACCGAAAACCCGGACCAGTTGACCCTCGGTTGACCACCTACAGATATTCTGGGGGATGGCAAATAAGAAATCGACCAATTATGAAGGAAATTTCGTATAGTTTGAGCATTTAGTGGTACAAGCTGTCGCTATATGCCCACATAATCACCATTCCTACCCGCCTTACCGAAAACCCGGACCAGTTGACACTCGGTTGACCACCTACAGATATTCTGGGGGATGGCAAATAAGAAATCGACCAATTTTGAAGGAAATTTCGTATAGTTTGAGCATTTAGTGGTACAAGCTGTCGCTATATGCCCACATAATCACCATTCCTACCCGCCTTACTGAAAACCCGGACCAGTTGACACTCGGTTGACCACCTACAGATATTCTGGGGGATGGCAAATAAGAAATCGACCAATTTTGAAGGAATTTCGTATAGTTTGAGTATTTAGTGGCACAAGCGGTCGCTATATGGCCACATAATCACGATTCATACCCACCTTACCGAAAACTGGGCCCAGTTGTCCTCGGTTGACCACCTACAGATATCCTGGGGTATGGCAAATAAGAAATCGACCATTTTTTAAGGAAATTTCGTAGAGTTTGAGTATTTAGTGGCACAAACGGTCGCTATATGGCCACATAATCACCATTCCTACACACCTTACCGAAAACTGGGCCCAGTTGACGCTCGTTTGATCACCTACATATATCCTGGAGGGATGGCAAATAAGAAATCGACCATTTTTGAAGGAAATTTCGTATATTTTGAGTATTTAGTGACACAAGCTGTCGCTATATGCCCACATAATCACCATTCCTATCCGCCTTACCGAAAACCCGGACTAGTTGACCACCTACATATATCCTGGGGGTGGCAAATAAGAAATCGACCAATTTTGAAGGAAATTTGGTATGGTTTGAGTATTGTGCCACTAAATACTCAAACTATACGAAATTTCCTTTAAAATTGGTCGATTTCTTATTTGCCATCCCCCAGGATATATTTAGGTGGTCAACCGAGGGTCAACTGGGCATAATTACCAGGAAGCCGGTAGGAATCATCATTATAAGGGCGTATTGTGATGCTATGATATGTTTTCTTTTCTTTAAAATACCATCGGATGGCAAATAGCGCATATCGGTAGAATCGCTATTTGCCATCCTATGGCGAATAGCCGCTGCCACTCAGAACAGTTACAAGAGAGCGAAATTCGAAGTTCATATCGACGCGGAACCGTAGCGAAAATATCGGAAGCGAACAGAGAGAGTATCGTGTTTTCGGACCTGAACAGTGGCGATTTTCATGTGGCCATTTCGGGAGCTAGACACAGCTTTTATTGGAATATGTGACCAGCCATATCAAATCCAGTCGTAAGTCGGGATTTTTTTTTACCCTGTGCCAATGCATTCTCTTAGATATGCGAGTCGACCATAGGTCGCCTCGCATATATAAGAGAATGCATTGGCCTAACAATTTTTTATCATTTTTTTTTAAATAAATGTTTCTTACATTTTTAGGACATAAAATAAAAAACAGCCATTACCCTGCAGGGAGCCCCACACATATATAGAAGCATACAGAAGAGTGTCGTCTGCTCATGTTTGTCTGGGGCTCTGTATGGGTGAAATTATAAAATTGTTAAAGAATACAAGAAAAAATTATTAAAATTGTAAAAAATTGTTAGGCCAATGCATTCTCTTATATATGCGAGGCGACCTATGGTCGACTCGCATATATAAGAGAATGCATTGGCACAGGGTAAAAAAAATCCCGACTTACGACTGGATTTGATATGGCGGGTCACATATGAGCTTTCTTGTAGTAGATTATTAGCTAGGGTCAATTGTGGTCAAACTTAGTTCAATATGATGAGATACAATGAATAAAATAAAAACAGAGGTTTGGAAGCTGATAAATTCTTATCAGGATGATGAAAACTTTAATTTTCACAGATTTGGGAGCCAAGACCTGCCCTACCTTTTAAATTAAGGGTTATGGCAATAATATAAAATAATTTATGGACAAAGTTATTTGATATTCGTTTAGTACCACATCTCAGACAGTTTTTTTAGCAGTATTGAGCCACATATAGAGTTAATCTAATCAAGGAGACCAAGTTTTCCCTGCCTTATCCCACACCCTCCCTACCTCAAAATATGAATTTCTGGTCAACAATTTCCGAGAATGGTCTCTATCTGGGTCAATCGTGGTCAAACTTAGTTCAATATGATGAGATACAATGAATAAAATCAAAACAGAGGTTTGGAAACTGATAAATTCTTGTCACGATGGTCACTGCAAAATTATTCCCCAATATCAGTCAGGCACGGAGTCATGAAGTATATTTCCATACATCAGATATGACGACGGCCGTCGAAATAGCTACATGCCCGTTGACGTTGTCTGATATTCCAGTCAATGTTATTTCTGTGTAGCAAAGACGTCAAAGGCTGGAATACATGTTTGCTACATCAAAGGACACAGGCCGCCCTTTGATCAGAACTTGATATGGGCTGCATCAGACTGCATGGTTCTTATCCCACGGGGGTAAGGGGTAGGGCGGGGTGTTTATATGGGGCATTTGGAGTGAGGGTGGTGGGGTTCTAGGGTTATTTGGTAAGGGCCACCCACCCATGCTGAAAGAAAACTGAGACATTTTTGAGAATAGGGAACAAGGAATCGGGAATAAGTTCCAAAATGTCATGTTTGTACAGAAAGTAACTCGCAGATAGGAGAACATGCCCGTAATTACCGATTAATTTAATAATTCACAATGGGCATCCTGGAATTTGAACCGAATCAGTGGTGCAGGGCATTAAGAATCTTATAAAACAATTTGACAACCGTACTCAGAAAAACAACAGAAACACAGATAGAGCCAAGTTACTGCATTATAATGGGCTGTTATATATAATTTTATGTATACTATATACTTATGTCTTTGTTCGGCATTTTGGTTTGCGTTTAATCCAGGCGCATACTATTCTAAAATTGTGTCGGGCTATATTCCTTGGCATTAATTTCAACAGACTCTTCATATGACCAAAGTTACAATGTATTTGTCAGACAGAAGCACCAGCCGGGGTATTGGGGTGTGAACACCCCATACACCACCAGAGTTAACCCTTTACCCAACAGAACGGCCCTGTGCCAATGCATTCTCTTATATATGCGAGTCGACCATAGGTCGCCTCGCATATATAAGAGAATGCATTGGCTTAACACATTAAAAATTATAAAATTGTTAAAGAATGTAAGAAAAAATGGTAAAAAGTGTTAAAAAAAGATTTTTTTTAGGCCAATGCATTCTCTTATATATGCGAGGCGACCTATGGTCGACTCGCATATATAAGAGAATGCATTGGCACAGGGCATAACTGTAACCATCACAATGTGGTCAAGGAGCCGGTTCCAATGATATCCATATTTGTATGGTTCTATTGAGACAGACCGAAGATATTTTAGGCTGTTGAAGCTTTATTTGGCCGGTTTTGGCCGGTTTGTTGGGTAAAGGGTTAATGGCCCTGCATGTGTGCGCGGTAGATGGCAATGTAGAGTGTTGCATTAATCCTCTTTTTATTAGATATGTCCAGATTTGGTGCAAAAATATACGTTATGCATTTGTAACCGGGTTACAGAGGTTAAAAGTCAAAAATATCAGACGTGTTTTTTGTCACAAAGTTACATTTGGAAGTTGTTTCAAAAATGCGACGTGCTTTTTGTCACAAAGTTATATTTGCAAGTCGTTTAAAAAATGCGACGTGTTTTTTGTTACATAGTTACAAATGCTTATCCGAGAATTACTCCAACTAGGAAAATGAAAATATTTCACCCATCCTTGTTTAAAAAGGGTTACAAGTTACATAATGCAAGTCGTTTAAAAAATGCGACGTGTTTTTTGTTACATAGTTACATTTGCAAGTCGTTTAAAAAATACGACGTGTTTTTTGTTACATATATTTACAAATGCTTATCAGAGAATTACTCCAACTAGGAAAATGAAAATATTTCACCCATCCTTGTTTTAAAATTGTTACATAGTTACATTTGCAAGTCGTTTAAAAAATGCGACGTGTTTTTTGTTACATAGTTACAAATGCTTATCAGAGAATTACTCCAACTAGGAAAATGAAAATATTTCACCCATCCTTGTTTAAAAAGGGTTATAAAGTTACATTTGCAAGTCGTTTCAAAAATGCGACGTATTTTTTGTTACATAGTTACATTTGAAAGTCGTTTAAAAAAAAATAGGGCGCATTTGTAATCGGGTTACGGGTCGGAGCTAACAAAAAAAAAATAGGGCGCATTTGTAACCCAGTAACTGGTTACAAATGCGTCATATTTTTTTCTGCACCAAAATCTGCCATATATGCTTTTTATTGTTCCAATTTACAGATCCGTCGAGTGGAGCATACGCTGATGTCTTCGCGATATACATGGTGTAATTGTAATTAGCAGAGAGACAACACGATGCAGCCAGAGTAGCCTCGTCGTACTCAGCCCACACTTAGGGCCGATCTGTCCTATATGCTGCAACGGAACAGATTCATCAACAAAATATTTCTCCATGTTTTAAAAATGCATAATCCGAATTAACGCTCGGAAATTACTATTCCCTTGGTTTCGGGGGTAAACAAAATATTTGATTCGAGTCGAGGAACCCACCCATCAAAGCTCAGAGTGATCATATAATCGATTTTTGAAATCTATTATTTTTCACCACCAATAATATTTAGTGGCCCAGTAAAAGTCGACGAGCAGACCAAATTGCGGATGAGGATGGATAACTCTAAAATAAAGTGGCTTTTTTAGATATTTGAAAACTGGCAAAATTTCGTTGAACAAAATGTTGATAAATAACAGGTTTTTGGCAATGTTATACTGTAGTTGACTGTGGGTAGCATTATTTTTTGGCAATTACCTGATTCTGATAACTGAAGCGGTATTTCAAAAAATGATTGTTGTTGAAATCTGATGATATGGGGATCATCGAATCGGATTGAGTATCTTTAAATGTCACAACTGTTAGAAATTGGACGTAATTATTTTTATCAAATATCAATATTTTATTTAAAAATAGAAAATCGATCCTAATTTCATTAGGATCACCATTAACCCTTTCAGTGCCAGGTCCGATTTTTGTATCAACCCATATACCCTGTGCCAATGCATTCTCTTATATATGCGAGTCGACCATAGGTCGCCTCGCATATATAAGAGAATGCATTGGCCTAACAATTTTTCATCATTTGTTATTATTTTTTACATTTTTTTACAATTTTAATTAATTTTTTCTTATAATCTTTAACAGACTTATTTTGTAGGTTTAGTGGCAGGGAATCTTATGTTTTTCATGGGCATAAAAATTATTACTATGAATACTTGGTGATAGTTTTGAGTTATAACATGCCCCTAACGTTTTATCCAGTTTGTTTTTAAATTCGCTATAGCATGCGTAAGCATACCCAAAAAAAATTCAACCCAAAAAGACGGTCCCCATACCACGAAGACACAACAACAACAACAACAACAACAACATTTCTTCAAAATAAGCTTTAGTTATCGGAATCGATTTATTGCAACAAAATAATGCTAACCACTGTCAACTATGGCATCAAATTTCCAATACTTGTTATTTATGAACATTTTGTTTAACAAAATAAGGCCGTATTATCACTCAAGTATCATGAAATTTGACCGTATTACACTTCATTTTAGAGTTATCAATCTTCATCCGCAATTTTATCCGACCACGTGTTTCTGGGCCACATATTATTACACATCTCGAGAAATAACAAATTTCAAAAATCGATATCTGATCACTCTGAGCTTTGATGGGTGGGTGCCTCGACTCGAATCAAATATTGTTTACCCCCGAAGCCAAATAAATAGTAATTTAGGAGCGTCTGATCGGATTGAGTACCTGTAAGCACATATTCAGCTTTGAAACAGTACGTCTTGGAAACAGTATGCTGAAATCAAGTAAAATGTTTTCAGAATTTCAGTAGATCCAAACTTTACCCCACCACCCCTCCCCACATGGTGAAACATAACTTTGGAGGAACAAATGCTCATGCTTCAGTTTTGGCAAACTGTTACCACATATTGTCGACACATCAAATTTACGACAATCCACGTTATATTGACGCATTGTCAAATCACTTCGTATATAGTAACTGATGTGAATGGTTCATCGGCCCTTTCTTTAACGAATATCAATATAATCTCATTTGTGAGAGTTTTACGTTGGACCAGGTTGGACTGGTATGTTTTTTTTTGGGAGCGGCGTTAGGGATCATAGATGTGCATATACAACATGGGAATCACACTAATTCATTTGGGGGTTGGTTATTCAGCTATTTTTTTCAACAAACAACCTAGTGTGATCATGGAACCGATTAAATGAACATCAAGTAATGTTACCCGTCGTCGAGAATCCAAGCAAATCAGCAGCTACAGAACAGTATTCCAAGTTAGATTCGAGTGTAATACATTGCGAAATTAAAACATGGAAATGGTAACCAAATCATCACCCCCCCCCCACCATTTTAACCAAACTTGTGTAGCCTTTCAGTGCCAGGGGGCGATCTCATCGGCCCTAATTTACGGTCTGTAAAATCGACCATAATTCTGCTGTGGTTAAGGAGTCGATTAATTAGAGCATTACTGTACATGCATATACTACATTGAGTATCGCATCACATGCCTTCAGGAAATGTGTTGCAAATGGGTTCTAATTCCCATTTTTGCTAAGCTGGGATATATGTGAGGGTGGACATTTTTTCACTTCGGCACCTTAACCTTTGTATTCTAAATGGATTCTCCCAATCGTGGTGATATAAGTATACGTTTGAATGCATGGCCTACTATTCATCTGGGGGGGGGGGGGTGTTCAGGAAAAATGAGCAGACGACAGAATGTATGACCACAATGTAATACAAGTGATGCAGGTGTCAGCGTCTTCGATCGGAAATGTTCAGACTAACTTTGTCGAACTTATTATCTGAACATTTCATAAGAGAACTACGCGTCATTGAGTATTTAGTATAGATCAATACAAAAATGCCATGTGTATTTTGATTGTACATATCATTTCAATATGCTTATGTTATTCACATATGTGTGTGTTATACATGTACAGTGTTATAGTTCATTGTAATTACAGTTTATATTCCCAGATAACTCGGTCGTATTGTGATTGTTTCTACTCATATGCTATTAATGTGATATATCACTATTTCTCTGTTAGACCATCAAATTTTACATGGCCAATTATAGACTATATATATGCTATGTACTTGGCCATTTTGCAACGAAGTATAACAACATAATTTTTCCGAGATGGAAATTCTTGATGACCATGACTAACATTTTGTTGAAAATCGTAGTCATATAAAGCAATTGACGATGATGTTGTGGCTATTCGAGTTTGCTTATGAATGGTGTTCAAATATGTAACCAAAGCATTGATATAAAATTGTCTGAATACACCACAAACAATACCTTAATTATCCGCGATGCTAATTGTGGGGTATTTTTCGCGAATATGAATTAGATTTCATTTCAAATCTATATCTAATGACTTAAGACTGCATTTCTGATACATTGAGCATCGTATCACATGCCTTCAGGAAATGTGTTGCAACTGCATGGATTCGAATTGTGCTTAGTTGGGATGTATGTGAGGGTCGACATTTTTTCACTTCGGCACCTTAACCCTTTCTATATACTAAATGGATTCTCTCAATCAGTTATATATAAATATACGTTGGAATGGCCTATTATACATCTGGATGGGTGTTCAGGAAAAATGAGGAGATGACAGTACGACCAAAATGTAATACAAGTAATGAAGGTGTCATAGTCTTTGGTTGGAAATGTTCAGACTAACTTCGTTGAACGTATTATCTGAACATTTCCTAAAAGAACTATTCGTCAATGAGTATTTAGTAGAGAAAGGGTTAAGATCAATACAAAAGACCATGTGTATATTGATTGTATATATATATATATCATTACAATATGATTATGTTATTCACCTCTTTGTTTGTTATACATGTACATAGTTCATTGTATACAGTTCATATTCTCAGATAACTCGGTCTATTTTTTTTATTTTTTTCGACTTATATATGCCATTCATGATTATAACAAAGGGGCACAGCGACAGATTATGTGTGTCGAACCACCCCATCCAATCGTAGGCACAGTTTTTTCACCAGTTGCATATTTATTTCATAAACTTCATTTTGTTTAAAGTTGAATATGAGTCGTTAAAATGCACATTTTGATTGGTCGAGTGTTGCTAACTAGTTGTCGGTTCACAAGCATTGTCTGCTGAAGTGTTAACATTAATTTTTGAATAGGGCACGTTGCTAATGACAGCGGACATCAAATACCAATGTGTATTTCGGTGTCTCATGGACAAAATATCTGCAAAATTCACTAGATACTATATAACAAAGTTAATCTCCTTAAACATCCATTGGAACTTTTTTTTCAGGAAAATCATGACATATGCACTCTCAGTCTCATGAAGGGTTTGGGATATGTTGCATTGAATTTATATCTAGCTGTGTCATGGCGAACATGACACAAGAATTGACAGTGAGACACTTAAAGACAGTTCAATCAACGCATCACAAACCCCATGGAATGGAAGTCACTTGTCTACATTATTTAATGAAAATAATAAAGATTTGACACAAGTGGACATGGGTACACCATTCAGCTATACAATGTATAATTGTTGTAGTCCGATACCAATGTTAGTTATCTGTTAAACTGTTCACCCCACAATAGATCAAACACCCACATCACATATTCACAGTAGTTGTCTTCAGGGGGTCCCAGAAAACAGGCACAAATTACAAGTGTTAAATGTTATCAACAACATTCAACCGATCGAAACTCACCGTTTCTGTTCATTCCAATCTATGTTTTGTCGCTCATAACGGCGGCTGACATTGAATTTTTTTCATATAATCTGAATCGGATATATGAATATCTAAACATAAGGTAATCAAACATATGCGGCGATTGATCACCGTCATGGTTGCGATCGAAGCACACAATTTGCATAATGCGCACGTCTATTCTGAACGGCATACATTCAAAATTACCTACGTTGGCTAACTTGTGCTTTAATTTGTGTGAGTTCAGGTCATTTGGCATGTGTTATCTAGACGCAAAAAAACGAGAGTACACCAAAGTAACACCGATTCGAAAATATCCGAATCAGCTGACCGATTCGGTGTCGATCTCGAATCGGGTGCCCGATATCGACATCGAATCTCGAATATTCGCAGGTCCCTACAACACGATTCACAGGAAGTTGAACGCACCCATATCTGATCACCGGGATGTCTCATTACAGAGCATATAATGCCGCTATAATTAATGCCTGTCGTGTAGTTTCTAGTTAAATGTTTGGTCGACTGAATTACAATTTAGACAAGAAAACCATAGTCAGAAATGGTAACGCCACCAAGATCATATAATTAGCCATAAATATAAATTATAATACAATTATTCTATAAACTAGCTTTCAAATTTTATGTGGGAAATTTGCATACTTCTATATTTCAAGTTTTCCCGTTTCTCGTGTTATACATTACTTTCTTCAAACTGTCTTCTTTATTACACAAGCTGATGGGCCCGACTTCGTCCGGGATGTTTCCCATCTGATTTCCGGCGAAAGGCGCGATTTGACCTTCAATTGACTATTTCGAAAGTCAAGGTCAGGTCAGGGTCATGATTTGACCCGTCCAAAACACCCCCACCCGGAGAAAAGTACCACTAGGTATCAAATTTCGTCGAAATCCGTCCGTTTTACACCACTTGACCTTTAATTAACAATTTTGAAGGTCAAGGTAAGGTCGGAGTCATGATTTGACCCGTCCAAAACACTCCCCCGACAAAAGTACCCATAGGTATCAAATTTCGTCGAAATCCATTCGTTTTACTCGATTTGACCTTTGATTGACCACATTGAAGGTCAAGGTCACGCCGATGTCACGATTTGACCCGTTCAAAACACTCCCCGGACAAAAGTATCCCTAGGTATCAAATTTCGCCGAAATTTGTCCGTTTTACCCAAATTGACCTTGCATTGACAGTTTTAAAGGTCAAGGTCAGGTCGGGCTCACGATTTGACCCGTCCAAAACACTTCCCGGACACAAATACCCATAAGTATCAAATTACGTTGAAATATATGGAAAGCCGAAGAGGACATGTTAGTTGCTAATTGATAGATATACGACGCACGACTTGTCTCGGTATTTTAAAGGTGTTTCAAACTAGGAGATAGAAGGATTCTGCGTTTCAAATGGTGATGAATTATAGTAATTTATTCAAATTTTATGGCATAAATTGTTATTAAAACCGTATATACTATAACAAAAATGAATGACTCGAAAATTAAGTGGGCCTTTAAACAAAGTCACAATTGCAGTTAGGCTCATCTCATACTCGTTTAATCAGCGATATTCTGCTGCGCAGTTTGTCATAGTTCCCAGTATTCATTGAGCGTTATAGCCCCACTGTTATAATTCGCCTTTAGCAGGCGTACTCTTGCCTCAGATTATTGAGATATTAGGTCACACGTAATGACATTAAATCGCATGGAAACATAGCAATTGTGTGGGCTGCTTGGCGTGAATATTTAATGAGAAATAAAGTCATACGTAATGACATTAAACTCAAGAAAATCCGCGAAAACAAAACAAAATCACATTTAATGTTTTAAGTTATTTCCTTCATAAAAAGAATCTTCGTGATAATGAACCCTCCCAATACTTTAGAATATAGAATTAACCTTAAAATAACAAAAACCTTCGGAATACAGAACCTTCGGAATAACGAACCTTCTGATTGGTGAACCTTCGGAATAGCGAACATTCAGAGAAATTTCGGAATAGTGGACATTCTGGATAGTGAACCTTCGGAATAGAGACATGCCCCCAATATTCATATTATATGCCCAAAGTTCAAAGGTATGGGCCCATAAAATCCTAAATTTGGCCCTTAAAATATTGAACTCCAAATTGGAGCCCACGCAGAACATCACTTAAGTCAACTGTACCTGTGTCATGTCCCAATGCGGGAGGGTCCACAATATACCACAACATTCATATTATATGCCAATAATTCAAAAGTATGGGCCCATGTAATGACATTAAATCTCAAGAAAACCCGCGAAAACAAAACAAAATCACATTAAATGTTCTAAGTTAAGTTATTTCCTCCTGTATCTGTATCGGTATGCGCGCAGGATCAGTTCGGATGTGAGCGCACACTCCGTAACAAGAATCTTTGTGATAATGAACCCTCTCAAATTAGTCTCAATACTTTAGAATATAGAATTAACCTAAAAATAACAAAAACCTTCGGAATAGAGAACCTTCGGAATAGCGGACCTTCGGGATAGCGAACCTTCATAATAGAAACATGCCCCCACAAGTACACCGGTGACATAAACACATGTGCTAATCTGTGTTGTACTATCGTGACTATATCGGTACGATTTATACTCAGTACGAAATAACCATAATAATACAGTCGCCCAGTGGATTATCGATCGACCACAGAATATGAAAATCTGCGTACCAAGCAACACCACGGTGTGGCGTAATAAAGGCGGTCTTGTTTCGTAGGCTATTTGGGCATGCGATTGTGAAAACATTTTGTGAACTCGCAGGGAAGCGGCCTCGGTCATTTAAGGGGAACTGTACACTAAATCCCGTAATTTATTGGACCATCTCCTGTTATATACTCAATTGAATATTTGTGAACTCGCAGGGAAGCGGCCTCGTTCATTAAAGGGGTACTGTACACTAAATCCGGCCATTTATGGGACCATCTCCTGTTATATACTCAACTGAATATACATGTATGCAACAGCCATTTTATTAATTTTAGAGGGGAACATTGAAAATCCAGATCCACACGAACGACTGATATCCAACTGAATATGTCTTGCTAAAAATCCTTAAATTGATTATAGTCTGATGATTCCTAATGATTTTCCATTTCTATATAAATGAAGACTGGATCAAGCGTTACTTTTTCGGTGTGTGTGTGTGTATCTGGATTTGATAAGCTCTGTTCCCTGTGAGAGAATTGTCTATGCAGTGAAAAATCAGAATCTCTTGGAGATGACATTTAATATATATTATATCTATCCATTTAGGTATAGGTTTAACATTATGTGCGATACTGATTTCAAGGGCATGGGGTGTCTCTCAGCAAATGTCAAACATTGGGTTTGGGAATAAAGGGAAATTATCTGAATGACGAAAGAATCCCATAAAAGCGCTCAATATAAGTGGCAAGTTAAATAAATACCAAGGAGACTCTTTATATTATTGTTGAGGCCGTTACTTATTGCACAATCAGAACATCCTTGTTTAATGCCCATTGAAACATATATCCAAAACATATTCAAGCATCAATTCAGTCTGAAAAACCGACGGAAAACCCTAACGGATGTACGTCTCCAAATTGGCACATCATATTTCATTTCTACGACGACGCAGCATTCCCGACATGACGTAATAAACCTTTTCCAAATAAGGAGTGCATTCCTGGCGTAGTAAATGTTTGTGAGAATCGTCGTATTTGTAGAAATAGTTATAAATACAACACGGTGCGAAAGGATAAATCAGTCATAAATACCGTTGACTGATAAAAAATGCAATCAACTAGGTGTAGATTTAGTCAGGTCTCTTTGAAAAGTCGACGAAAAATCCTAACGGATGTACACTGACCTCAATCTACACCTAGTGTATTGCACTTTTTGCCATGTAGGTTGATTAATATATAATATTTTATATATACACAATAATTATATTACAACGTTTTCTGAGGCAGTCGATAGAAATAAGACAAAACATTATATATTTTATGCCACATCAGAAAGAAATGAACTTTTGATTCATTCATACTCAGATGAGAACGAGGTTGTATTATTTAAAAGACATTAATTACAATAGACACTAGATACGGTATATCACATTCACAGCACTACCACCTGAATTTATGATGCGCACAAAGTACTATTCCATTATCAACTTATCTCAGAAATACAATAACAACGTCTTAATTATTATATGTTAATACTAGGTTTGGTTTGATGACTGAACATTTTGAGATTAAAATTTGATTATTCGTTCATTTTATTAAGGGTCAGACGCACGTTTTGCCAAAATTTCCTGGTATTTAAAAATGGAACTTCTCAAAATTTGTCTGGAATTTCTTCGTGAAATTTGGTTCAAGCGATTACTGTGACACAATATTTACGAACCATCGACCCATTGGATATCAGAACCTCATTTACTTGATTTTATGGCATGAAAAATATTTAAAATTGCACTGTTTTCAGGTACCAAGAACTTCTGTAAAATATATTGATTTCAAAAGTGCAGTTCATATATCCATGACATCATATATCAAAATCATGAGAGGAGACTTGATTATTCTTGATTTGTGAAATTTAATGATTATTTTCATTAACAAAAGCAACTACCCATAAATAATTTTCTATATTTGAGAATTTCCATCTCATGCCTGTTGATCAATGAAAATTTGGGCTGAGATGAGTTGTGGGTCACAACCAATTTAAAGCTGACAACCATATCTCTTAACACTGTGGCCTAATTCCAGTTGATTGCTCCCTGCTTGATTGGAACACACTGCATATCAACAATTGTTTCCATTTGGCTGGAATATTTGCGACTGCTTTATTCTTCATTTTAATATAGGGGGTATGATGTTATATTATGCAATTAAAAATATAACTCAACATTATGATACAAAAGTACCCTCTTATAGAGCCAAGACAATACGCTACTTGGTGATTGGAGTTTTGTGTGGAATTATTAATTATTCTAGGAGTTCTTGGTAGCGAAAGCGACAAAAAATGAAACAATATTTTCGACAATGTATTAAAGACATATTATGTACTTGTTCGGGTGGGTGAAATTGATGAGTTAGTGTTCAGGCGCTATGCCAACTGGAGGAATGTAACATTCAACTAACATCGCCGAAAATCTGAAGCAAATTGAGCATACCACTACATAGAAAACATCATCTGAACTACTCTCAATTGTAAATATTTACTACTCGATTCGGGACGCATCTATCGCCGATAAACTAACGAAACCCATGTTTCCATCGACAGTTGCTGCATTTAATTAATATATAAGAATGACAGTGTGTTGTCAATTTGGATATAATACTTGTAAAAATAACTATACTTTAAACAATATTTTTCTCCGTTTCAATTTGATCACCCTACCGGAGTGTTTTACATCAGTTATGTTGTCTCTTAATAATTGCTCAGATTAAAAATACAATGAAGATGATTATATGAGGAAGTCAAGATTTTTTTGCCAGGTAGATCCAGAGAAATTCTTTGTTGAAATTCTCTTGCCATTTTTGGCTGGATTTATACAAAAACGTTGTGTCATGGCGAACATGACACAAGAATTGACAGTGAGACACTTAAAGACAGTTCAATCAACGCATCACAAACCCCATGGAATGGAAGTCACTTGTCTACATTATTTAATGAAAATAATAAAGATTTGACACAAGTGGACATGGGTACACCATTCAGCTATACAATGTATAATTGTTGTAGTCCGATACCAATGTTAGTTATCTGTTAAACTGTTCACCCCACAATAGATCAAACACCCACATCACATATTCACAGTAGTTGTCTTCAGGGGGTCCCAGAAAACAGGCACAAATTACAAGTGTTAAATGTTATCAACAACATTCAACCAATCGAAACTCACCGTTTCTGTTCATTCCAATCTATGTTTTGTCGCTCATAACGGCGGCTGACATTGAATTTTTTTCATATAATCTGAATCGGATATATGAATATCTAAACATAAGGTAATCAAACATATGCGGCGATTGATCACCGTCATGGTTGCGATCGAAGCACACAATTTGCATAATGCGCACGTCTATTCTGAACGGCATACATTCAAAATTACCTACGTTGGCTAACTTGTGCTTTAATTTGTGTGAGTTCAGGTCATTTGGCATGTGTTATCTAGACGCAAAAAAACGAGAGTACACCAAAGTAACACCGATTCGAAAATATCCGAATCAGCTGACCGATTCGGTGTCGATCTCGAATCGGGTGCCCGATATCGACATCGAATCTCGAATATTCGCAGGTCCCTACAACACGATTCACAGGAAGTTGAACGCACCCATATCTGATCACCGGGATGTCTCATTACAGAGCATATAATGCCGCTATAATTAATGCCTGTCGTGTAGTTTCTAGTTAAATGTTTGGTCGACTGAATTACAATTTAGACAAGAAAACCATAGTCAGAAATGGTAACGCCACCAAGATCATATAATTAGCCATAAATATAAATTATAATACAATTATTCTATAAACTAGCTTTCAAATTTTATGTGGGAAATTTGCATACTTCTATATTTCAAGTTTTCCCGTTTCTCGTGTTATACATTACTTTCTTCAAACTGTCTTCTTTATTACACAAGCTGATGGGCCCGACTTCGTCCGGGATGTTTCCCATCTGATTTCCGGCGAAAGGCGCGATTTGACCTTCAATTGACTATTTCGAAAGTCAAGGTCAGGATTTGACCCGTCCAAAACACCCCCACCCGGAGAAAAGTACCACTAGGTATCAAATTTCGTCGAAATCCGTCCGTTTTACACCACTTGACCTTTAATTAACAATTTTGAAGGTCAAGGTAAGGTCGGAGTCATGATTTGACCCGTCCAAAACACTCCCCCGACAAAAGTACCCATAGGTATCAAATTTCGTCGAAATCCATTCGTTTTACTCGATTTGACCTTTGATTGACCACATTGAAGGTCAAGGTCACGCCGATGTCACGATTTGACCCGTTCAAAACACTCCCCGGACAAAAGTATCCCTAGGTATCAAATTTCGCCGAAATTTGTCCGTTTTACCCAAATTGACCTTGCATTGACAGTTTTAAAGGTCAAGGTCAGGTCGGGCTCACGATTTGACCCGTCCAAAACACTTCCCGGACACAAATACCCATAAGTATCAAATTACGTTGAAATATATGGAAAGCCGAAGAGGACATGTTAGTTGCTAATTGATAGATATACGACGCACGACTTGTCTCGGTATTTTAAAGGTGTTTCAAACTAGGAGATAGAAGGATTCTGCGTTTCAAATGGTGATGAATTATAGTAATTTATTCAAATTTTATGGCATAAATTGTTATTAAAACCGTATATACTATAACAAAAATGAATGACTCGAAAATTAAGTGGGCCTTTAAACAAAGTCACAATTGCAGTTAGGCTCATCTCATACTCGTTTAATCAGCGATATTCTGCTGCGCAGTTTGTTATAGTTCCCAGTATTCATTGAGCGTTATAGCCCCACTGTTATAATTCGCCTTTAGCAGGCGTACTCTTGCCTCAGATTATTGAGATATTAGGTCACACGTAATGACATTAAATCGCATGGAAACATAGCAATTGTGTGGGCTGCTTGGCGTGAATATTTAATGAGAAATAAAGTCATACGTAATGACATTAAACTCAAGAAAATCCGCGAAAACAAAACAAAATCACATTTAATGTTTTAAGTTATTTCCTTCATAAAAAGAATCTTCGTGATAATGAACCCTCCCAATACTTTAGAATATAGAATTAACCTTAAAATAACAAAAACCTTCGGAATACAGAACCTTCGGAATAACGAACCTTCTGATTGGTGAACCTTCGGAATAGCGAACATTCAGAGAAATTTCGGAATAGTGGACATTCTGGATAGTGAACCTTCGGAATAGAGACATGCCCCCAATATTCATATTATATGCCCAAAGTTCAAAGGTATGGGCCCATAAAATCCTAAATTTGGCCCTTAAAATATTGAACTCCAAATTGGAGCCCACGCAGAACATCACTTAAGTCAACTGTACCTGTGTCATGTCCCAATGCGGGAGGGTCCACAATATACCACAACATTCATATTATATGCCAATAATTCAAAAGTTTGGGCCCATGTAATGACATTAAATCTCAAGAAAACCCGCGAAAACAAAACAAAATCACATTAAATGTTCTAAGTTAAGTTATTTCCTCCTGTATCTGTATCGGTATGCGCGCAGGATCAGTTCGGATGTGAGCGCACACTCCGTAACAAGAATCTTTGTGATAATGAACCCTCTCAAATTAGTCTCAATACTTTAGAATATAGAATTAACCTAAAAATAACAAAAACCTTCGGAATAGAGAACCTTCGGAATAGCGGACCTTCGGGATAGCGAACCTTCATAATAGAAACATGCCCCCACAAGTACACCGGTGACATAAACACATGTGCTAATCTGTGTTGTACTATCGTGACTATATCGGTACGATTTATACTCAGTACGAAATAACCATAATAATACAGTCGCCCAGTGGATTATCGATCGACCACAGAATATGAAAATCTGCGTACCAAGCAACACCACGGTGTGGCGTAATAAAGGCGGTCTTGTTTCGTAGGCTATTTGGGCATGCGATTGTGAAAACATTTTGTGAACTCGCAGGGAAGCGGCCTCGGTCATTTAAGGGGAACTGTACACTAAATCCCGTAATTTATTGGACCATCTCCTGTTATATACTCAATTGAATATTTGTGAACTCGCAGGGAAGCGGCCTCGTTCATTAAAGGGGTACTGTACACTAAATCCGGCCATTTATGGGACCATCTCCTGTTATATACTCAACTGAATATACATGTATGCAACAGCCATTTTATTAATTTTAGAGGGGAACATTGAAAATCCAGATCCACACGAACGACTGATATCCAACTGAATATGTCTTGCTAAAAATCCTTAAATTGATTATAGTCTGATGATTCCTAATGATTTTCCATTTCTATATAAATGAAGACTGGATCAAGCGTTACTTTTTCGGTGTGTGTGTGTGTATCTGGATTTGATAAGCTCTGTTCCCTGTGAGAGAATTGTCTATGCAGTGAAAAATCAGAATCTCTTGGAGATGACATTTAATATATATTATATCTATCCATTTAGGTATAGGTTTAACATTATGTGCGATACTGATTTCAAGGGCATGGGGTGTCTCTCAGCAAATGTCAAACATTGGGTTTGGGAATAAAGGGAAATTATCTGAATGACGAAAGAATCCCATAAAAGCGCTCAATATAAGTGGCAAGTTAAATAAATACCAAGGAGACTCTTTATATTATTGTTGAGGCCGTTACTTATTGCACAATCAGAACATCCTTGTTTAATGCCCATTGAAACATATATCCAAAACATATTCAAGCATCAATTCAGTCTGAAAAACCGACGGAAAACCCTAACGGATGTACGTCTCCAAATTGACACATCATATTTCATTTCTACGACGACGCAGCATTCCCGACATGACGTAATAAACCTTTTCCAAATAAGGAGTGCATTCCTGGCGTAGTAAATGTTTGTGAGAATCGTCGTATTTGTAGAAATAGTTATAAATACAACACGGTGCGAAAGGATAATCAGTCATAAATACCGTTGACTGATAAAAAATGCAATCAACTAGGTGTAGATTTAGTCAGGTCTCTTTGAAAAGTCGACGAAAAATCCTAACGGATGTACACTGACCTCAATCTACACCTAGTGTATTGCACTTTTTGCCATGTAGGTTGATTAATATATATATATACACAATAATTATATTACAACGTTTTCTGAGGCAGTCGATAGAAATAAGACAAAACATTATATATTTTATGCCACATCAGAAAGAAATGAACTTTTGATTCATTCATACTCAGATGAGAACGAGGTTGTATTATTTAAAAGACATTAATTACAATAGACACTAGATACGGTATATCACATTCACAGCACTACCACTTGAATTTATGATGCGCACAAAGTACTATTCCATTATCAACTTATCTCAGAAATACAATAACAACGTCTTAATTATTATATGTTAATACTATGTTTGGTTTGATGACTGAACATTTTGAGATTAAAATTTGATTATTCGTTCATTTTATTAAGGGTCAGACGCACGTTTTGCCAAAATTTCCTGGTATTTAAAAATGGAACTTCTCAAAATTTGTCTGGAATTTCTTCGTGAAATTTGGTTCAAGCGATTACTGTGACACAATATTTACGAACCATCGACCCATTGGATATCAGAACCTCATTTACTTGATTTTATGGCATGAAAAATGTTTAAAATTGCACTGTTTTCAGGTACCAAGAACTTCTGTAAAATATATTGATTTCAAAAGTGCAGTTCATATATCCATGACATCATATCTCAAAATCATGAGAGGAGACTTGATTATTCTTGATTTGTGAAATTTAATGATTATTTTCATTAACAAAAGCAACTACCCATAAATAATTTTCTATATTTGAGAATTTCCATCTCATGCCTGTTGATCAATGAAAATTTGGGCTGAGATGAGTTGTGGGTCACAACCAATTTAAAGCTGACAACCATATCTCTTAACACTGTGGCCTAATTCCAGTTGATTGCTCCCTGCTTGATTGGAACACACTGCATATCAACAATTGTTTCCATTTGGCTGGAATATTTGCGACTGCTTTATTCTTCATTTTAATATAGGGGGGTATGATGTTATATTATGCAATTAAAAATATAACTCAACATTATGATACAAAAGTACCCTCTTATAGAGCCAAGACAATACGCTACTTGGTGATTGGAGTTTTGTGTGGAATTATTAATTATTCTAGGAGTTCTTGGTAGCGAAAGCGACAAAAAATGAAACAATATTTTCGACAATGTATTAAAGACATATTATGTACTTGTTCGGGTGGGTGAAATTGATGAGTTAGTGTTCAGGCGCTATGCCAACTGGAGGAATGTAACATTCAACTAACATCGCCGAAAATCTGAAGCAAATTGAGCATACCACTACATAGAAAACATCATCTGAACTAATCTCAATTGTAAATATTTACTACTCGATTCGGGACGCATCTATCGCCGATAAACTAACGAAACCCATGTTTCCATCGACAGTTGCTGCATTTAATTAATATATAAGAATGACAGTGTGTTGTCAATTTGGATATAATACTTGTAAAAATAACTATACTTTAAACAATATTTTTCTCCGTTTCAATTTGATCACCCTACCGGAGTGTTTTACATCAGTTATGTTGTCTCTTAATAATTGCTTAGATTAAAAATACAATGAAGATGATTATATGAGGAAGTCAAGATTTTTTTGCCAGGTAGATCCAGAGAAATTCTTTGTTGAAATTCTCTTGCCATTTTTGGCTGGATTTATGCAAAAACGTGCGTCCCCCTTAAGATAAATGCAATTTATCTTTGTACTGATATCTGTACTTTCTATGTATTTGACCCTGTGTCTTACTACAATTGACCAGTTAGCATTAATGTGACCATGCACATATATATAGTCATATATTGAGATAAACAATTAATCATTTCATGACGGGAGATGCGCTGTTACAGCAATAAAGATTCTGTGCCAGTGCATATATTCTCTAATATGAAAGTATGTGAGTCTTCCTGGCTTACACAGTCAAGGTAAATACTGTTAAGCCAATGCATTCTGGCTTTGATGAATTACTATGGACAATTTCTGAATGGGTTACCCGCAATTTTGCATGATTTGTATATATTTTTCTCCGTTTCAATTTGATCACCCTACCGGAGTGTTTTACATCAGTTATGTTGTCTCTTAATAATTGCTCAGATTAAAAATACAATGAAGATGATTATATGAGGAAGTCAAGATTTTTTTGCCAGGTAGATCCAGAGAAATTCTTTGTTGAAATTCTCTTGCCATTTTTGGCTGGATTTATGCAAAAACGTGCGTCCCCCTTAAGATAAATGCAATTTATCTTTGTACTGATATCTGTACTTTCTATGTATTTGACCCTGTGTCTTACTACAATTGACCAGTTAGCATTAATGTGACCATGCACATATATATAGTCATATATTGAGATAAACAATTAATCATTTCATGACGGGAGATGCGCTGTTACAGCAATAAAGATTCTGTGCCAGTGCATATATTCTCTAATATGAAAGTATGTGAGTCTTCCTGGCTTACACAGTCAAGGTAAATACTGTTAAGCCAATGCATTCTGGCTTTGATGAATTACTATGGACAATTTCTGAATGGGTTACCCGCAATTTTGCATGATTTGTATATATTGCTTGGCAAAGATTTCTAAATTTGAGTGGACTGAAGAATGTGAAAATGCTTTTATTTCAGCAAAAAAGTATATCCGTGAGTCAAGGTTGTTAATGCACTATAGCTTAGAATTTCCAGTTGCAGTAGTTTGTGGTGCGTCCCATATGGAATTAGCGCGGTTATTAGCCACATTCTACCAAGTGGCGAGGAAGAAGTTGAGGAACGTCCCATAGCTTTTGCATCTCATCTCATACTCAAAGCAAATCTGAACAAAACTAAGCACATATTCATCGCCAGGCAGTATTTGTATGAAAGAAAATTCACTCGCATATCTATATTTGCGAATAACTGCCTGTTCTGTAGACATTCACAGGGGACCATCTAAATGGCACCAAAGGGGTCTAACAGGGGTAACTTTTTACGAGCAAGATAATGATGTAGGTTAGACTTTTCTAAATTGAGTTGTTGTCAGGGGCATAAAAAGAAGGGGGAGGCCAGCACAAGTTTTGGTCGCCAATTTCCACCAAACTTATACATAATCATCTCCGAGATATGTGCAATCTGATGGTGTAGTTTAAAGATGTCAATAGTGGAGCCGCTCGATTCAGTGGTGCGCGGAATGGGGAGAGGGGCATCAAGTCCAAATTGGTTCCTTTTGGATGAAAGATTGGGGGGGGGGGGCACTAAATTTGATAAGAATTTGATTAGTCGCCGATTACCACCAAACTTATACATAATCATCTCCATGATATCAGGAGTCTAATGGTGCGGCGTAAAGCTGTCAAAAGTGGCGTCATTCGAGTAAGGGGTGCACTGAAAGGAAGAGGGGTACCAAAATTGATAACAATATTTTTAGCGCCAATTTCCACCAAATTGATACACATTCTTCGGCATGATACGAGGAATCCAATCGTGTGATTTAAATATGCCAAATGTGTGTGATTGGGGGGGGGGGGGGGGGGCACTAAATTTGATAAGAATTTGTTTTGTTGCTAATTACCACCAAACTTTTACACAACAATCTGCATGATAGCAGGAGTCTAAATGTGTGTTTCATTCCTCAGAAATCTCCAAACAACAAGAGCACTGCCACTGAGACGAGGCATAATACTAGTATGTTGGTTTGTTTCAAATTGTGTTTGAGAAAGTTATCATCCGGAGGGCAATCATTGGACCAAACTCATATTTGGAACTTAATTCATCACCCAGAAGACTAGATTCTATTTCAAAAGAGACCAAATACCATATTTGAATCAGCCTATATTTTGAGCTAATTCTTTTACAAGAAACTGATGTTCCCATCCTTCTCAAATGTCAAATTAGGTCTACACATCTGGCCAAAATCATTGGAATAAACCAAATCCAGAGTCATTAAAACTGAAGTTCTCATCTAAAAACAATGTGGCCAGCATGTACAGCATTTACATAACTCAATAGGGTTTTCACATGGGCAGCTGATGGGTATATAAAAGAATGGGAGGAATGAAACAGCATGAGGCTAATTTAAATTGTTATGAATTTTAATTTATCCTAACTTATGATCATCAAGACATAACATGAATGACTGAAGGATTCATAACCATTAATGTGGAATAATAATATAAATGCAATTTACAAATTGTTAGAAATATGTCTGCTGAAAGTCATTAATTTATTTTTCAGACAAAGGAAATGTAAAAAATATTGAAACAACAGACTGACGATGATATGACAGACACAAGTCTTGAAATACTTTATCTGTGATTTGCAAAATGAGGTCCCCCAGATGGGCTAGCATATCCAATTTCACCCTCTGGGAACCTCAGTTCCCCAGTTGAAGTTGCTGATGTTCACCCATTAGTCACCTCCATTAAGCATTTTATCTTCTGCAAGTTAGGGGATAGAAACTGAACAGAAGGGAAAAAGTAACTAAAAACAATGTTAATTTGTGACAATAGATATTTCCCAGATGAGGCCTAAGCAGAATGAGGTCCCCAGAGGGTGAATTTAGTGACGCTAGTCCACTGTGTGTGGTAGCATCACTAAATTTACCCTCGGGGGACCTCATTGACACACATTGACAAATGAGACACACTATTTCAAAGCTTGGACAAACACAAATGAGTGCATATATTCATTACCAAATGAAGAATTTTTCAGGCGAATCTGGTTTAGGATTCAAGATTTTCCAGGATCCGGCAACTGAAAATTCAAGTACAGATCAGATTTGAGATGGGTTTGTTTGAGACATTTTGACAATTAACCCTTTACCCAACAGAAGGGCCCTGTGCCAATGCATTCTCTTATATATGCGAGTCGACCATAGGTCGCCTCGCATATATAAGAAAATGCATTGGCTTAACACATTAAAAATCATAAAATTGTTAAAGAATGTAAGAAAAAATGGTAAAAAAAGATTTTTTTTAGGCCAATGCATTCTCTTATATATGCGAGGCGATCTATGGTCGACTCGCATATATAAGAGAATGCATTGGCACAGGGCATAACTATAACCATCACAATGTGGTCAATGAGCCGGTTCCAATGATATCCATATTTGTATGGTTTTATTGAGACAGACCCAAGATATTTTAGGCTGTTGAAGCTTTATTTGGCCGGTTTGTTGGGTAAAGGGATAACTTCTCTCAGACAAATGTACAGGCTATAAAAAAAAAAGAAGAAAAAAAAGGTCACTAGGGCACACGTCCCCTGAATAAGGTGGCTTTATTTGACCGGTAGCTTTTTCAGAAATGAACATTTTTATTCTGGGAACAAACTTTTAATAAAATTTGTTTCCAACTGTCTGTTGTTAACACACCTAGTTTTATTTGTCTATCAACTGGAAACCAACATAGTCAGGATATTCTAAGTTGACAAGGGCCATAACTCCAGTAAAAGTTAGGAGTGGACCTAACCCAAATTCGAACTTGACATGTATTTTCGTGTGGGTAATCCATATACCAAATTTGAAAACAATCAGCTAACTAAATCTAAAGTTATCACCCGGAAACAAAATAATCAGCAAGTTCTAAGTCGACAAGTACCATAATTCCATTAAAAATCAGTGGACCAAACCCAAATTCAAACTTGACCTGTATTTTCATGTGGGTAATATAATGGAAATGGTTTTTTCTGATGTTAAAAAAACAAACTAACAATTATGTTTCGCCCATTCTAGGTACTAACCTCTTCACTGCTAAATGACGTCATGACATCGTGTGCTGGGTCATTGACATTATGGCCATTCTCCAGTGGAAAAATATAACGGGATTATACACAAACCCTAAAACTGACTCTGTTGAAAGGCTATTATCCTGCAATATCATACACTGTTTAAAACCTCTTTGATACAGTGGTTCTGATGCAACAATCTCTGAGTTCCAGTTATTAATAATGGTCGGCTGCTAGAGTGCTGAAATAGGTCCATATACTCAGTAGGAATGCATAGCACACAGCATGACATTTTACGTCCGTAGTCAGTTCAGCAGTCAAGAGGTTAATGTACCTACATTCAATGGAAAAAAGTTGTCTCTTAACCCTTCTATGACTGGAGCTTTCTGAAATTTTGCGAAAACCCTGTGCCAATGAATTCTCTTATATATGTGAGTCCATAGGGAGCCTCGCATATATAAGAGAATACATTAGCCTAACACTATTTACCATGACTTGTAAGCCATAAGCCAGTGCATTCTATTATATATGCGAGGCTCCCTATTAGGGAGAATCACAACTATATAAGAGAATGCACTGACACAGAATCTTTAATGCTGCACCAGCACAGCTCTCAACCTGAAAGGGTTAAGAGGCATATGATAACTAAATATAGTTTTTATAAAACGTCATTTTCCAGACTATTCAAGGTTGGTCCATGAATTTGTCATACCTTTCAAAAGTATCATCAATCATCGATAGCCAATCAGCTTCTGTGATTGCATGCGAGGGTTGGCCTTTTAAGGTGATTTTGTGGCCATTAAGAACATTTGAACAAAGTCTTGTTCGATAAAAAATTAAAATAAACATATCAGTGACATCTAGGGCTGCAATGATGCAGATGGTTTAAGATGCGATACCCATCACAATCAGTGTTCACGCTGTCGGTAGCCAAATTAGCCAATGGCTAATCTTTTTCGAATTTGGCTAATAAAAATTTCATTTGGCTAAACTTTTGGCTAAACTTTTTTTTACCCCAAATGGAGACTGAAAGCATGGAGTCAGAAAGCTAATTAATAAAAGCGCTCAATAGATCGACATTCAAGACGAAGTTAGGTGACGAAAGTATTTCATTATTTTCGTACTTATGAAATATCGTTCCGTAACAGCAAAAGGTAAGCTCTAACAATTAGTGTATATACCGTAAACATATTTTTATTTCCAAATCTAACATAAATTTTGGCAAGTGGGTTTTCAATTCTGTGATATGAACGATCCAGTCGGAAAATATCGAAAGTGGGAATATATTGCCGACTGTACAAAGGGAAACCCGATCGCGGACAGTACAAAGGGAAACCCGATCGACAACTCTATCAACCAAGCGATCACACAGTGATATGCAATCATCTTTAGTTTTCACAAGACGGACATTCAAAGACGCATGGACATTAAACCGACCGTGGTTGAATCATGACAATGTGAAGAAAGCAATATTTTGTAAAGTGTGCATTGACGCTGTTATATAAGCAATTTGTTCGTAACAGGCTGTTTTAATCTGGAGAAAGATTACGTCACTCTGCACGAAACAGCAAAAGGTTATTATTTTACATTTAATCCCCTAATCCCCCATTGTCTGTCTGGTCACTCGCGGGACTCCCGCACAATGCATGTTTATGATGACATTGTATTTATGACGGTCGAGGTTTATGAGCACCAAGTGTAAGACAATAGCTTAATCAGCCAAATGTGAATCACGACAGATATTTTGTGGCTATTTGTCGTCAATACCGATACCGTCAAAATAATATGAATGCTTTTATGACAGATTGTAATTTGATAATGGCGTAACAATATTAAGTTATTAGTTTCCAGATGTCACTTAGATATTTTCGCAAAGATATATATTTAATGATTTAACAAAAAAATATTGATATAAAACAAAAAAATAATAACATTAAGAAGGACAATCCCGGGTTACCCCCCCCCCCCCCCCCCCCCCCCCCCCCCAAATCACTCTTTCACATAAAGATAATATATTTTTAATAAATGATATATATAAAAATACTTCTAGTTCATAAAAATTATGTAAATTATTGTGTATTTTACCTGTGTCTGTTAGATTTTACGTTTTAGTCATCAATTGTGAACCGACCAGAAAACGATGATTTAATTTGGCCAAAGTTTTTTTTAATTTGGCCAAAAAACATTTGGCTAAAGTTTTTTTCATTTGGCTAATAAAATTTTCATTTGGCTAAAATTTATTTTGGCTAAAGTTTTTCTCGGTCCAGCATGAACACTGATCACAATCCCCTCCTACGATGCAATGCGCGTCGTGATGCAAACTTAAGTTATGAATCTGATCAAATTAATGTCACTGCAGAATAATGAATGACGGACAGCTCTACACACTAAATATGTGTTCCTTGAAGCTAACTTCTCTTTATCTGTTTGTTACAATAGTGTGTGATAAATTGACAAAACTACTGAAACTAAGAGTTTTACAGCTTGATTGTACCAAACGTGGTGGTTGATGGGTTGGAAATGCTAAGTAAGACTTCAGTCCACACATAGTATATATTGTAACAGTAAACTATAGTGGTAGAAATGTTAATTTTTTGGCATTTTTTTACACAAATTTCCAACAACTGTGATGAGTAGGAAGCTGCTATTCAAAACATGAATCATGTTGCATCATGGTAACATCCTGGCAATGCAATGCAAAGAGAGAATCACGATGCATTTAAATTGCGATGCATCCTTGCAGCTCTAGTAATATCGGCACCTTTAATGTAAACCATGTCAAAATAGAGCACAGATCTTGACCTCTGACCTCAGGGTCTGCAGATCGATGAATAAATAAATGACAGGATAAGTCTTTTACATCTTTGTCATCACATGATCATAATATGAGGATAAAATTGAGTCTGACTTAACATCCTTGACATCTTTCCTGCCACGCGATCATAAGATGAGCATCACGTGTCTGGCTTCCCGCCACTCAGGCTGTGGATTAACTTAGCGATCTCATTGTGCTTATCAAGCTCAATTTTCTGCCGCCGCATTTCGTCTTCATACTTGGAGAGACTAGTTGATTTGTCACTACAAATCTCCTCCAGATGCAGTAGCTGCAAATGAAAATTATTTATATTGATGAAAAAACACTACGCTGGGATGCACAACGAATAAACTTGCTCAAAGCAGGTATTTAATTAATTTTGAATCAAAATTGCCAGAACACAATGTCATTCTATAATATGAATAAAATATAGTGACTCTCGTTAGTGAAATCATTCTCGTTAGTTTACATTTTTGTGTAGTTCAGATGCCATGTTTTACGAAATGGTACATTTATATTGTTGAATTTTTCAACACTAATACAGTAATGCCCTAAATAATCGACTCCTTAACCACAGCAGAATTATGGGTAATTTTTCAGGATTTTGTCGGAAATATGGATTGTTGCCATTCATCGGAAAGCTCTGAGTGAGAGCTTTCCGATGAATGGCAAGGATCAAGTTATTTAGGGATTTTTTTTTTTTAAATTTGTTTTAAAACAACTTGTTTGGAAATTAGCGAGTGAGTTTTGGGGTGTAAACACCATGGAAAAGGGGTATATTACTTATTACATGGAAAAATTTCTTGACCGGTATGATGTTTCCCATGCATGGGTAACCAACCAAATTTAATTTTTCTCTCATTTAAAGAACAGTATACATGAGAATATGTAATCAAAACTACTAATTTTTTCTTTAAAGCCAATTTGTTGTTTGCTTTGGTATGTGCATATAAACCTTTTCTGTGGAGTTTGCACTCTAATCCTTGCCAATTAGTTTTAACTGTTATAGCATAGCATGTAATACATTGGGAATACTGTAGTATGAAATATAATGTTACCATGCAGGTTTTTCCGTAAATAGTTAAGGCACCATATGTATGTAAAAGAGTATTTCGATAAAAAACAAGGGGTACGCATCTAAGATGCTATGTCGAGTTTATTGGCAGTCGAAAAAAACTTCTTCCAATAACTTGGTAATAAGGCCCATAACTCCGGGGGACAAATTTGGACAAACCTGGTTTTCGAACTCGTCCGAGATATTGTTGCAAGAGACTCATATATCAAATATGGTTTGAATCAGTTAATATTTTATTGAGTTATCGCGCTAACAGTGAAAAAAAATGCTAAAAATAGACAAACTAAGGCACATAACTCCGGGGAAAAAATTCGGACAAACCTGGTTTTCGAACTCGTCCGAGATATTGTTGCAAGAGACTTATATACCAAATATGGATTGAATCAGTTAATATTTAATTGAGTTATCGCGCAAGCGGTGAAAAAAATAGACAAACTAAGGCCCATAACTCCGGGAAAAAATTCGTACAAACCTGGTTTTCGAACTCGTCCGAGATATTGCTGCAAGAGACTCATATTTCAAATATGGTTGTAATCAGTTAATATTTGATTGAGTTATCGTGCTAACAGGTGATAAAATTGCAAAAAGTCATCAAAGATGGATAACTCTTGTCAAAAAGTTCGGACGTGACCCATTTTCTACAGGCAGTAAATAGTCATTGGGAGCAACTCACATACCAAATGTTTTTTGAATCCGTTCACAAATGTCAAAGTTATAACGCATTCTTTAGGTCCGTTTAATGACTTAGAGGGATAAGGTGACAATATAACAAATCCGCTATTGATGTAAAATTAGATTATGAATTCATTGATGTTGTTGATACTGGAGGTTAACAATATCTTAACTCTTTGACCCTTTCTTTACTAAATACTCATTGATGACCAGTTCCTTGAGAAAAGTCCAGATAATAAGTTCAATCGACTATGGTCGTTTTTTAAAACTTATTATCTGAACAATTCCCACCATTTAAAGGCCCACTTAATTTTCGAACCCCCAGATCACATTATATAAAAAATATGTCATATTATATACCATGAACCCCCAGATCACATTATATAAAAAATATGTCATATTATATACCATGAACCCCCAGATCACATTATATAAAAAATATGTCATATTATATACCATGAACCCCCAGATTACATTATATAAAAAATATGTCATATTATATACCATGAACCCCCAGATCACATTATATAAAAAATATGTCATATTATATACCATGAACCCCCAGATCACATTATATAAAAAATATGTCATATTATATACCATTTGAAAGAGGAAGCTCTCCAAAACATTGTATTTTCAACTGATTCGATGTAATAAACGGTGAACATGTTGTTATTGTGGAGATACTGATGTCTTTGTTTATGCACAAAGTCTATTATTTTCAATGGAAGGGGAATAACTCTATATATTTAGATATAGAGTTATTCCCCTTCCATTGAAAATAAACTATAGTTTGAATTATGTTGCATTCTGGGAGCGATAACGGGGAAAATGATATTGTGATTTCAGCTATTTTCTATTACTCTATGGGCACCTTCTGAGACACAGACGTTCCAAATGGTGATGAATTATAGTATTTAACAAACAAAAATAATACGTGACTCGAAAATTTAATAGAAATCTATCAGCACTTGTATTAGCATTTCATCTGAAAGTGAGATAGCATTAAGTATAGAAAGGGTTAATTGCACATTCTACAAGTCCAGTCATGTATACTCACTCTCTTTTGGTACTCTTTATTTGATTTATCTTCATTTGAAAGGTCTTGCCGAAGCCTGTCAATTGCGAGTTCGAGCTGTTCTCTCTCTTTCTCTCTTTGGTCATAATTTTCTTGTAGCTCCCTCAGTGTCTTACTTACGTCTGAAATTTGATTCAGATCATAGAAAAATGGTTATGGTTATTGCTATAACTTAATGAAAAAAGATCAGAACACAATGCCAAAAAGACCTGCTGAAATAAATGACTTGACTCATTTATCTTTCCAAATTCTACAATAGGGATGGAAAGTTTGAAAGTGGTAGCCCAGCAGTTAGAGTGCCGGACTTGTAATGGTGTCAACGCACCAGCATGTGTTCGCGCTGGTGGACTATTGTCTACACAACAGTGGCTTGAGCAGTGTGTGTGCTATATATAGCCACACACTGTTTCAAATCTTGCGCCAGGTTGTGACCCTTGGGCAAGGTCACTTGTACTGTGCTCGCTTTGTCATGCCTAGATGAGAAATAGGGACCTGGTTGCTGGGTATGTGTAAGCCGCTCTTGTGAAGCACCTATAAAAATGCATGGCTGCATGCTAAAGACTCGGCATCGCTCAACAGCTGGGGTAATAATGTGAAGAGCTTAGGGCCCTCACGGGGATAGGTGCTATATAAGTAGGCCTACCATTTTTATTATTATTATTATTAATATTTTTATTATTATTATAAAGTGAATAGGGTATGCCATGTTTGAATGTCGGAAGTAGATTAAAGAATTAAAAAAAAAAACTCAATTTCAAACTTTCAAATCAAAGGGGAAAATCATTATCCTCTATATAAACTCACTTTAAACTATACAATAAAGAGCCGCCAGGCCACATGCCCACCCAAATAAGGTGGCTTTATTACAATGGTGGCTTTTTTAGAAATGAAATTTTTTATTCTGGGAACAACCATTGCTTCCAACTGTCTATGTTAACTATTTCTGAATCACGCAATGATGGATACAAAATTCATGGCATGTATTCTCAATTATAAGTCATCAAGAAAAATTCATCGGACTTAGTCCAGATTCTAACTGGGCCCAGATTCTCAAATTATAATTAGGCAGGGACCATAACTGCAGTAAAAATGGGCGAACTGAAGCCAAATTTGAACCTGACCTATATTTTCATGTCTGTAATCCATATACCAAACTAATGTTATCACCCAGACACCAAAATAATCAGCAAATTCTTAACTTGACCTGTATTTTCATGTGGGTAATTCACGTACAAATTTTTAAAACAATCCGATAACTAAAACTAAAAACCAAAATAACCAGCAAATTCTAAGACGACAAGGACCATAACTCTGGCAAAAATTGGCGGAACGAATCCAAATTCAAACCTGTAGTTTCATGTGGGTAATCCACGTAAAATGTTTAAAACAATACAATAACTAAAACTAAAGTTATTATCTGGAAACGATCTGGGACAGACAGATGGACCCCGTTGATTTCTACAGACACCTTTTGCTCAACTACATATTACAGTGTTGATACTTTTTTTGTGCTATATTCTAAACATTTTCTGCATATACTTACATTAGAGAGCATATAACAAAAGAATTTTTTAATTCTGTTTTGCAATCAGTTGATTAGCAACAGTAGGGGTGTCACGATTAATCGTATAATCGATGAACCGTTGATAAAGCCAATAATCGATTACCATTTCCAAGTCGATTAATCTCCGTTATTTATTTATGATGTCGGAAAGTGCCGGGTATTATTGAATACCGTGTTTGTTTTACACAGTTTAATCTACAACCGCGAAGGTTTAACAACCTTTGATCGTGCATCAAAGAGATTCTGACAACATGAGTATACTTAGATGTTACTAGTACAGGCTATCACTTATCGTGTGGAGACTGCTGAATGAAACTCACTATTACTATCACAATTATTTAACTGGTTCTGAGTCCGTCATGCATTCCTATTTTTATATTGTTGTATGTTTGGCTATTCATAACACTGAAATTAATGGATATGTTCGTTCTAATGAACTCACAATTATTATAACCTTGACATCGCCGAGAAATGTGCTGGTATTGAATACATTGTGCTCATTAGTCATAACCGGTGGTTTATGGTGCACATTATTAACGTAACAATTACATCAGCCGAGTTTTTTAACCAACACCCAGCCAATAGGCCATATTACGGAATACTTCCACTGTTATTGATATTAGGTACGATTAATTGATTAAAATTGATTATTGACGACCGATTATCGATTATCAAAATCAATAATCGTGGCACCTCTAAGCAACAGTCATGAAAAACACCTGATATATTAAAAACTAACAAGAGTATCACTAGGGTGTGGTAAAATACGCCTGTGGTAATTCTAACAAAGGACCATAACTCTGGTGAAAATTGGCGGGCAGACCCAAATTTGAACTTGACCTTTATTTTGGGCTAGTAAACTCACATATCAAGGTTGATTCTATTCATTTCAGACTTACTAATGTTATCATCCGGAAACAAAAATTTAATGCAAATTCCAACAAAAAGGGCCATAACTCTGGTGAAAATTAGCAGACGGAACCCGAATTCGAACATGACCTGTATTTTGTGATAGTAAAACTACATACCAAATTTCATTCCATTCAGTTGAGACTATCTAAATTTATTATCTGGAAACCAAAAGCGAACGGACGGACAGACTGAATAGACCAATAACATATAAATATGCCCCATTTTTTTAAACGGACAAAAAGAAACATAATTTCAATTCACTGACTGGCATGGACTGATAATTTTGCCCAGTGGCTGTAGGGGTAAGAAACTCTGCAAATACTCTGACAGACATGATTCGATTTGACGTTCCATTTAAAGTGTGCACGATACAGAGCACCACCCAAAATAATTGTAGGTTGATTAGGGTTTTTAGCATCAATTCAGGTGTTTACACTATATCGCATCCTTTTCTGATGGACGATAGACCACCGAGGGTTACTTTGACCCTCTCGATACTATATACTCATTGGTGATTAGTTCCCTAAGCAAATCTTCAAATTGAACGAATTATCTGAACATTTCCAACCAATGAATAGGAATCATTCTGCACTTTTTGCTATCTGTCATCTGCTCATATTTCCTGAACATCCCTCCAGATGAATAATAGACCCTTCCAATGTATACTTTTATGACTGAATGGGAGAATCCACTTGGCATAGATAGGGTTAACTAGGAACTCACACGGCTGCATTTAGAAACTACCAATCCCCAGTAAGCAACAAATAAACTTGCCCATATACATGAGTCAAATTATTCTCCCTGTGCTTTTGCCAATAAAAAAATAATGATGTTTCATGTAAATGACCCACCCCTGGTCCAGACTTCCACCCAAACTAATTTTATATCTGCATTATTTACACTGGAAGTCGGTTTTTGTAGATAGTGACACCCTTGTGTATACAAGCCAGTTGATGTCATAATTTTTAATTCAATAAATACCACCAAGTCTTCATTACCCACAATAATGTGCTCATTGTGTTCTGTTATATTACTTATGCTGGCAGGGCCAGGCAGGGGCATATATTCAGAATGAATATATTCCATATATTGATGTTTAAAAATGAAAAAAAAAATTAATATCTGCCTGCCACCCCTTCATTTTTCCCTCCATTACCAGAAACGTCACTATTTGTTTTGGGCCTTATCAGAGTGTAAACCAGTTTTATGATTGCATAATACAACCAACAGACTGACCATTATCTCTTCCATGGCTGGAGCTTCTGAAATTTTACGAAAACCCTGTGCCAGTGCATTCTCTTATATATGCGAGGCTTCCTATGAGCATCGCATATATAAGAGAATGCACTGGCACAGGATCTTTACTGCTGCACCAGGGCAGATCCCGTCATGAAAGAGTTATTACCCCCTAAATTATGAATATATTAGTTCTCGGCTGATTTGGCAGGAGCGAGAAGATATACAAACCTTTCAGCTCTGTTTCTTTCGTCTTCAGCTGTTTGTTAGTCTGTTTCAGTTGTTTTATTGCCTGCTGTCCCTCTTCTGTTGCTCTGTTAATTAAAGACAGGCAGCTTCATTATTAAAGTCCTAAAGGCATTCAGAGAGCTACAACATACCTCATAACCCTAAGAAAATCAAGGTCTTTAAAGGCACGGGTGGCATTCGTTGCAGATATATTCATATTTGTTCAAATCGCCATCAACAGATCTAGAAGGAATATTAAAATATATATAGTTTTGTTCATATGCCAAACATAATCAGCGCGTAAATAGTATATTGTCGTCAAAACATACAATGTTGTACATGTACATAAACAAGAGCCTGCTCGTGTTACAGAAGTTCAGCTTCTGTTTACATAACACAGCGCAATTCTATTGGTTAATCACACACAAATGATATAAACGCTCTTTATTATTTTCATATCAGGAAAACAGTAACAAATAAAGCTCTTTATGTTTACCATATCCGGATCTAAACAAAATCCAGGTTCTGTAACGTTTTTTGCTTTTGTTTACATAGCAAAGGAAAAACATTTGACAATAACATACTGTTTATGCCATATTTCTGATTGGTATTAGAACAAAGCTGTCTATATTTTACTATTCTTTCTGTTTATGGCTGTTTTTGACAGAGCTGAATATTTTAACAGCATACCACCGTCTGTATCTTTAAACCTTTATATACTAAAGAATTATTGACGAGTAGTTATCCCATAGGAAATCTGCACATGATAAGTTCAACATTGGTCGTTTGTTGAATTTATTATCTGTACATCCCTCCATATGAATAATAGACACTTCCAATGTGTGATTCCATTTAGTACAGAAAGGGTTAAAGTTAATAAACATTTCGGCCCTGGGATTCAAAATCGATAATACTGTAGCAAATGATCAACAGATAGATCACCCTATCTCATAAGTCCCCTTGGACTGCGGGGTGGTAGGAATTGCATGTGATATGGGAGTTATATTCAAGATCATTTGGCAAAACTCGTCAGTCTCCATTTCATATACATGTACTGCCAAATGTCAAGGACTTCAGAATGACACAAAATGGCAGATTTCAGAATACAGCACAGAGCCTGACTAAGTTTGCCGAATATGAAGTTCGAAATCACATTATATATAATTACTCCCATCCATCACTCATAGCATTCACATCCGTAATGTGAAAATTAGTAGCAAGTATATTCTGGCTTACTCTCTACACATTTATATTGTAGATGATCTATTGCACAAAAATACATTAATTAGTTTTTTTATCATTATGAGGTTTCCGGTTCATTATTGCTACCAATTGAACAGTTCCTTTAATGGTTCCACGTCTTCACTTCATTTATGGTACCGGAAATAAGGAAATCCCGGTCATTTGGGAAATCCCCGCAATTTCACAAATTTGAAAAATAAGAAAACATCGCTTTTTTTTGGGGATTTGAATGCGGGGTTTTGTTGAATGCGGGAGATACTGGGGGTTATCAGTATTTGCGGAATTGCCGTGGCAATCCGGGAGTCTCACGGACAATCCGTGAAACTTAACAGCTCTGATCATGATACACTCGAGACAATGATTCGAATCTAGATTCAATGCAATTCCAAATCTTTTGCCCGATTCTATTCGAGATTTGAAATGAAATATGATGATATGATATGGCAAAACAATTGCTAAGTTTAATTGAAGCTTGAACATTATGAGTTGTTAAAATGTTAAACTGGATAAGGTACATAGTACATAGCTATATATAGAATGACTAAATGAATGGAAGAGAGAATGTGAGAGGGAGATTGATGGAGTGGCATTCATACCATTGAGTAAGGGAGCATGTCAAAACCTCTTTCGCATACGCGAAAATTATGTCAATAATGCCGAAAAACTTTTAACGTAATCTGACGTAATTGTGCAAAAATAAAATGTCGAAAATGACGAAAAATAATGTGATAACGTCGAAAGCGACTGGCCATAAAAACGCTATAACGTCGAAACCACAACAGGCTAAACATTTTAGTAAAATGTCGAAACTTTCGACAATGCGAAAGTCGCGACGTCGAAACATTGATCGATATTCGCAAACAACGACAAGTTAAAACATCGATGCGATGTTGTTACACTTCATAAATCCGCGCATTTATTTTTGCTTCTGCGAAATCAGATGCCAGCTGAATTTTGATTGGCTGAACTGTGTGAAGGAAAATAAAGTTCAGCCAAAGGCCATAGAACAACTCTATGCGGTTAACATGCAAGTACAACGACTTGACAGTTCGACTGTTTTGATAGCTATGAGTTCGCATAAGGCCTAATTAAACAATAGTCAACACATTCCAAATGTGTGAAGTGGTGACATTTAGCGAAAGGCTATACAAACCTATGACATATACCGGTCCCTCACAACTATGCATGAACTATGCGACAGATTTTTGGTGTTGTGATGTCTTCTGAATTAGGGAACAATGGTTTAACTCGTTGGCCAAAACAGCACGTTTGATATGTAAAATCCCAAATCAATCGACTTGATGTCATAATAATATCAGTTCAATCATGGCTACGAAACCGTGATGAAATCGAATAGATCTATCGTTAGCGGGCATATACGCAGTTGGGCAATTATTAGATCAGCAGTTTACACAGGTCGAACTTGCGAAGTTAGGGTTTTCAAAACCCCAGGTATCACACATCCAACAGAAAAAGGATGAAATCACACAGAAATTTGAAACCAGCTGCACCAACTCACAACGGGAGTGACAGCCGTCCATCCAGCAAAGCATGGGTCCGATATAGAACAAGCCCTCATCATGTTGTATCAACGCCAGGCATAGAGCCATATCCCCTAAGTTCATTGTTTTATAATGGTATACATGTATATCATTATCCAAGTTTTAATTATTTATTCAATAAAGAATCGAGAAAAATATAACATTCAACTCCTCTGCCAGTCAATGGTACCCACAAACGAAACTAGGATTGGCCTGGGAAATTACAGTGCTAAAAATAGCACAACTTAACAGGACAATCTGAGCACGTGCAATTCGTGGAAATTCCAACTTAACAAACTATTATATTAGGTTTTGTATTAACTTTATAGCATCTGATCGCTGATATATATTGAATAAAATGTGTAGATTTGAAATAAAAGTCGCCGACGAATTCATAGCGCGCGCTTCTGATATCTATCTAACAATGATTTCATACTTATATTGCGAAAATGAAAGCATTGTTTACGACACAACTATCACCGGCTTTACGGTATTCTCAGAATCCGACGAAGTTGCAAATTAAATTCAGAGCTTTGTCACCTTTTACTGTAGTGTAAACCCCTTGATTTGCGTCCACATTAAAATGTGGGTTTGATATAGAAAGACAAATTGAAACTGTAGAAACTCTACGTGGCACACGGAAAGTATACTATAAATCGCGGTTGTGGAATAATTTATTTTGGTCAGGACTGTATTCTTTTATACATAATAGTTCGCACAATTAAACGGTGACCGTTTACACAAAAAGAGGACAAGTTACATAATCACACAAAAAAACTTATACGAAATCAAAATTTGCATTGTTTACGGTACCACTACAGCACTCATAATTCGACATTGTAGCAATTAATAGCCTTGCTTCACGAGATATTGGGGGCTTCAACCATTACTGTAAACCCACGGATTTGCAGCCACATCAAAACGTAGTTTTGAAATGTTACACGGAAAATAGCATGTGTATCCTATTATATAAATCGGGGTCTGGGAATAATTTATTTGGGACTTTAATCTTCTATTAATAATAATTCATTAAACAAAGTTTGAATTGTCCGATATTAACCAAATCGGAGATTTTAGAAGATCGGAGAAATTTACTAATATACAGAACTCCGATCAAATCGGGAGTTTTTTCATATCGGAGAAAACTCCGATTAAATCAGAGTTTTTTAAGTGTTCATTGGAATTCTTATCGGAGAAAAAGCACGGACACCGACATCTTCCCGTTCGCGACACATCGGTATAAAACTGTGACCATGGCGTAACACAAACTGTGCTGCCGATCATATCGACACTACAGCAATATTGACGGAAACAATGCTGCGATCTTGGCGAAAAAAAACACTGCGAAAACACGTGGAACCAAAACAGCGAACATTTGAGCAAAACTCCGAAAATACAAAAAAAAACTGCGATAATTGCGAAAACATCGAACTAAGATGGGGAAAATGTAGAAAAAGTACAATGTTACGGCGTGAGATAATGACGAAAAAACTCTGATAATGTCGAAAAATCAACGATAATGACACCACATTTTTCACACTTTTATCGCATTTTTTTTCGCATATGCGAAAGAGGTTTTTACATGCTCCCAAAGAGAACCATACAATATTCATGACTTGAAGTGTCATTTAAGTGGAGTATGCCTAATGCTTAATCCAAAATCACACTCCTTCTCATGAGGAACACAAAGCAGAGCACTTATTTGCTCCCGCAAGTTAGAAGATGGAAGGAATTTCACCTGTACTATAATCCTAATTTGGATTTTCTCAAACAAAATATCATTGTGGGGTAGATTTATATCGAGTTACACTTTCACATGCCCATATTGTATTGAGACGGGAAAGGACTAAATAAATCTTCAAATAGTTCCATATTGTATCAAATGATTACAGTCACCATAAGAATTTTGACAAGAGTGAAGAGTTCAAATATTAGCACCAGTGAATTGAAAATTGCAGGTGCGTACATGTGCGAGAGCAATCTCTCTCATCTCCAGGGAAGGCCTGTCTTAACATTTAATTTTGAAACATCAATTTTTGTTATATATATAATAAACGTTCAAACATGCACAAATGTGAAACAGTTGCTAATCGAAGTGGCACTAACTTGTCATGTTGCTGCTTCAAGGTTTCATTGTGTTTCTGAAGCATCTGATGCATTTCTGTGAGAGACGTCAGTTCTGTCGATGTTTTCTTGTACTGTCGTTCAAGGTTCTCAAACCTGCAAAAGTACATGTCACAACTCAGTATATCACTCAATATTAGAAAATAAAATTTTCAATATATCTGTGAGTGATGTCAGTTGTGTCTACGTCCACTTAACGAGTCATATAGGATCTCAAATAAGAATAAGTAATGTATGTCCAAAATCAGAATTATCACCAAATATAAAACAAAACAATGATCAATCAATATTTCTGTGAATGATATGAGTTCAGTAGAGTTCTTTTACTAACACATAGATTCTCGAATGTGAATAGGTAAAGCCTATGACCAAGCAGAATATCACCCAATTTTAAGCAAGATAAATTCTATCAAAAACATTCAAATTGCCATCTAGACAACAAACATTTCGGATGGCTGGGCAGACAGAAAGTTGGACTGAATTCACTCGTAAAGTCATCTAAAAATAAATATAATATTTTTAAAACAATAACCGATTATTATGCATGTGAGTTTCATAAATGTTTTCTAATACTGTCATTAAGTTCTCAAACCTCAAAACGCAATGCAAATCACAACCTAACAAGCAGTTGCTGACAGCAGTATCCCCCCGCCAAAGTAGGCAAAGTTGGGGATGGGCATTTTCAATCAAAGGGCCGTAACTCTGGTAAAAAAGTATGGCCGGGCCAAGTTTGCGAACTTGTTTCAGAAACTCTTCTTGTGAACTCCTATACCAAAAATCTTTCAAATCCGTTGATAATTGTTCAAAATAAACCATGGACAACTTTTCGTGGGTGCTGAACTAAAAATGACAATCAAAGGGTGGTAACACTGGTGAAAAAGTACGGCCAGGCCTAGTTTGTGAACTCGTTTTAGAATAGACTCAGATACCAAAAATCTTTAAATTCTGTTGATAATTGTTCGAAATAAACCGGAAAACTTTTCCTGGGTGCTAAACGCCAAAACATTACAATCAAAGGACCATAACTCTGGTAAAAATGTACAACCTGGCCTAGTTTGCAAACTCATTTCAGATATTCCCCTTGTGAATTTATATACCAAAAATCTTTTAAATCCATTTTTAATTGTTCAAAATAACATCCGGACAATTTTTCTTGACAGACAGACTGTTGGAAAGAACCCATTCCTATATTCCCACCGAAAACTTTTCGGGTGGGGGATAATAAAAGTATTAAGACCTTTTTCACAGAGAGCAAAATATTAATTTCCAAAAAAGATATCAATTAGTTAATAACAGAGTATATCCAATTACGAAGGCTACGCAGAGTCAATTTCATGTCTCTCAGGCCCACGCACAAGGTCCCGAAACCCTGCGTGTGCAACCTTTTCATTCGCGTTTAATCTTCGGGGGAAAGTTTTAAAAAGGACAAAATAATTGTGGTAATTTTTTATACAAACACCTGGAATTGAGATCGAACTGACCTGTTTCCCCAATTCAGATTTCCGATTACTGTAATTTGTAACTATGCTGAAACATTTGTTAACCCTTTCATGATGGGAGATGTGCTCGTGTAGCATAAAGACCCTGTGCCAGTGCATTCTCTTATATATGTGAATCTCCCATAGGGAACCTTGCATAGATAAGAGAATGCACTGGCTTACAAGGTCAAGGTAAATATTATTAGGCCAATGTATTATCTGATATATGATTGACTCCCCATGGGTGACTAGCATATATAAAAGAATGCATTGGCACAGGGTTTTTTGCTAAATTTCTGGTATCTTCTGTCATGGAAGGGTTAAACACATAATGGATTTGACTGTAATCGCAGAACAAAAATGTGTCAGCCACACAGTAATGCTCTAAGTAATCGACTCTCTAACGACAGTAGAATTATGGGTAACTTTTCAGGATTTAGTCGGAAATATGGCTTGTTGCCATTCATCGGAAAGCTCTCCCTGAGAACTTTCCGATGAATGGCAACAAGCCATATTTCCGACTAAATCCTGAAAAGTTACCCATAATTCTGCTGTCGTTAAGGAGTCGATTACTTAGAGCATTACTGTACTTGATTGGGCAACAGGCGACAGGCAACTGAAATTAGACCCAGAGCTAGCCAATGCAGAGGTGAAAAGCTTCATTGTCGTGTGCCCCATAAATAAATAATAAAGAATATATATAAGAGTAGGATCTGTCTGTCTGTTTGTATGTGTGTCTGTTCGAATTTTTCTCCCATACCCCTGGACCGATTACAACCAAATTTGGTATGGTACCATGGTGGATGTCATAATGTTGTTTAATAGTATAAAACAAATTTGAGTTAAACAAACTGAATTAAAATAATACAATTAAAAAAAAAGTTAAATTGAACAAGGAGCTCAATCTGAAACCAAAAAATATAATTTAATACAAAAAATTAATTCAAATATTTTGTTTTCTTTATAAAACGATTTAACTCTTTTGATGTCAAATGCGCATTTATGCGAATTGGCTTATAATGGCAAACTCGCATTTATGTGAAATTGGAGGGTATCCATGGTCTAGGACAGGCACACTGTTATCTATTTATTTTCTATCGATGGACCTGATGTACATGTAAGAGGACAATATTTTGATGAAATGTGGTCAAGGTCATTGTATTCGGTGAAGTCAGTCTGTACAGTCAGAGCCAGAACAATGTGCAATTATTTATATGACTCGCAACGGTATACTTGGTTATATCAGAATGTCAAGCTAGGGGAGGTGGGAGGATGTATACTGGAGTACTATTTCTAGGGTGGATAGTTTGAAGTCATACAAGCTTATTTATTTGGTTATGTCATTATTCTGTATTCTGCTGTTGTCTTGACTTGGAAAATTGCTTGGCAGACATATTGTATAAATACAGGGTCTATATATCGAGGGTCTCATGCAGAAAGGGGCATGAGACCCTCGATATAGGAGTCAGTGGTCATTTGACCTTTTCAAAGGTGGTCATGAGAAGATAAGTCATGTCATGTGCTAACCAATTACCAACAACTTTGACAGTGAACAAAATACAATATTTTCCTAAATAAGTAAAATATATATCTCCTAGAAGTAACTTGCCCACTGAACTATATGGTATATTATCCCAAGTAGGAGGGGTTAACTCTCCAAGTTGAAAAAAAAACGTACGAAATTCTATGGTACATATCCTCTGTCATGTTCATGACCCGTGTAATCACGTGATTTCTGACACGTAGTGAAGAATTCGCCATATTTTTATCCCCAGTAGGACATTCCTCGTGAGCGGGATGGGTGCGAAACCCTGGGAGGGGGCTCAGCGTTCAGTGGGCAAGATACTTCTAGGAGATATATATTTTACTTATTTAGGAAAATATTGTATCTCCGTCAAAGGTATCTTGCCCACTGAACTATATGGTAAAGAATAGAATTTTCTAACAGGTGGAGGCCACGAGGAAACAAAAACACTGCTATGCATCTGAATCAAAGAACTGGATTGACCTGATAACCTACAATATATACATATACATGCACAGACATATAGATATATATGTATACACATATATATACACATGCACAATAGGACCATAAGCCAATGTAATATTCCATCCTAAAACTAATACCTGTCAGCAAGCTCAAACGAACAAAAAGTGGCCACTTAAGAGTTTAAGACCCCTGCAAGTAAAGTAAATAGCTTCAGAAGACATGGAGACGGATACGACATTCGCATCGGAACTTAGGGCTAATAATGTATCAGCCGAGTACTTGCCGGGAAAGGTACGGGTAACACCCCCCCCCCCCCCCCCCCCCGAAAGGGGAGAAGCATCCATGTTCTAAGGAAATGGAAATAAACAGGCTAACCCAGGCAGCAATTTTTTATAAAGAAGACCCCCCTTAAAAACAATAGAACCAACCCCCGAACCAAATCTTGAGTGGGTTGGGCCGTGTCCCAGTACACGATGAGAGCCCGATGAAAATTCAGCTGCAAGCTCCCAAGAAAGGGCCCGACACCAACTACTTGGAGACATGCCTTTGTCGATAAGGAGGAGGTATCATTGACCAATAGTCTGACCGGGAAGCGAATGGGTATTACACAGACATACGTTGCAAGGCTCAGGCCGTATGAAGAACAGGGCTCAGAATTGGAGTTTCACAGCAGAAAACTTAGTTTGAAGCCTGGAGTTCGAGATATGACCGACTAAGATGCAATAAGCCATGTCATTTTCCCCTGATGACGTTCCCAAATGTGGAAATGCCCACCAACACAGTTAAATCCAACTGACCAATCACAGGCTACTGAATCCATGACAGAAAGGCAGCCAGGAACCGAAATGCAACGATGCATCAGGCTTGTGGCACAAGCCCAAAACCAGCGGAAACCGACGGCAGGTATGTAATGAAAAGCAGACCAAGGGCCACCGCGCCCCAACTGTTCGAGCTCTGCTGACGGTCCCCGACGAGTCGATGGCGCAAGATATCCCTTCTGGTAAGGATGGGGTGCCCCTCCAATGGGACCCTGTTCCGGAGACAACCATCGCCCAAAGTGCGAATCGAGATGGCGGATCATATGATCTGGCATCCGACACCCAATGCTAATGAATCTCGCACGAGGAGAAGCATCTGGCAAGAATTTTCATCCTGCTTTATGAAGTGTGCCCAACACGATTCATATGCTGCCCCATAGGTGCAACATTATCCTGCCTTGGCAATCGCTGAGGTCAGCAAAGGACCTGGCTTAGTACGTTAAATGAGCACTAGGCGAATCAAGCACTATCAGGGAAAACAAAACCATTATGTACCGACAACCGAGCCCATAAGAAGAATGACGTATTAGACGCAAAGGCCGATATCACAGAAGCCATTTCGTTCTTCTTTTCCACCCTGCTAATACGCCGTGTTGCCCATTAAGCCCGAGTGGGGCTTGCTGAACTAGACCTCATGTCAACAGTGTTCTGAAATTGAGCATATGTCGAACCATGGATAATGGACTCATCTATGTATGACTGGACAACAAAAGTGAAATCCATGTTGAGTTAGAACTGAAAGCAACCTGAAGACAAAAGATATGTCATTCGTATCTATTACGGAAACACAGCGAGGTCGGAGATAAAGCATGTATGCTTGTTTATCTCTGATTCTTGCGTCCCAAATCGAGATGTAAATATTTACCCTTTCGAGCACCCTAACCAGTCCAGAACACGTCTTAAAAGTCAGGAAAATGTAAGGGCGAGATTCATATACTAATCTAGTGATATGAATGACTGTAGACATTCTCCAGCAAAGCCCGTGACCATGAAAGAGCTGGATGGAACATGGAAAGAAGCAACAACTTATAAAGCAAGAAGTTGAACACATCCCAACCCGAGAACAGTAAAATGGTTGAATACCTCTCAGGATGGTCGAACCCAGGTTGCCAAGTGTGCAGTCCGATGGCATAACCACCCAGCTCTGACGACGTTAGGCAGGGTACAAATTGACCGGCATCACAGGGCAAGTTGCTACCCAAATGCTAACAAAAGCCATGCAACTTGGATCCTATTTCCTCATTTGACTGTCCCAGGGTATGCCAACCGTCGTCCCGAGTATCCGACTTGGAGTCCCTGTCGATAGTCCAGAAAGCCCACCAAATGCGGCCAATGGGTTCGATGGGTAGCCCCAACCCACGACCTGTTTGGTGAGACTATCATCCTGAGTGCTAATTACGCCAATGAAGGGAACACTATACATCGACAAGTGACAGTGTCCTGGTCGTAAAGGTTTCCTTGGAACCCTCGAAACAAGGGAAAGCACTCTGATGTTCTGTTAAATTGTAAATGATTGTAGAACAATGCTATCAAATCATGTCAATCTGAGGTTATTTGCTAATCAAAATTCGACATTAATTTTCTTCCTGTGCTTGGCTGCATCAGAGAACACTGAACAACTAACTGAGCTCCCTCGTAAGCGCATGTAAAGGTGACCCGAAAGGAATGTCGAAAGCCCTTTCACCTCGTGCTGGAGCGACTGCTCGATCTGATCCTGATCTCCATCCGTCGATGGGGTGTTAACAGCACAATACACCACGACAAGCTTCATTTCTAATTGCATGTGAGGTCTGGTCATTGGGGACCCCGGAGGAATGTCCAGAGCCTGTACATCTCGGGGTGGAGCAGCAGCTCGACCGATCCCGATATTCAACCGACCGAACTGGCGATGGGAGGTTAGTAGGTACCAGTTCCCAAGCAAGCTTCCTGCTATAATGGCGTCAGGGAATAAGATCTTTTGTTTTCATTTAAAATCAAACCCGAAGTTACTGGCAGCTGTTGGCCAGAACGCGGCCAGTAACCTGTCTGCCAAGCCTCCGGAAGTGGTGGCTTATAATAAGGAGGAAACAAGCCTGTGAACTGTGATCCCATTCCAAGCCCAGCTGGGGCAGAAGGCATGGAGGATAAACTTTCAGGTGCCAAATAATAGCGTAAATGTAATAATTTGAGAAAATGTCTCCTAATTTGAATTGAGACAAAGTAAAAATGGCCATTCGACTAGTAATTTTAGCCCAAATTTCCACACACTATGATCATAAGGCACCGGAGAGCATGGTCAGGGACCACTGAGGGTGTATCCCCCAGCCGCGCTGACCCCGAGACGACGACTTGTAGCGATGGACGGCGTGTGTCGAGTGTTAGTAGAGCTCAGTGGTCACAGCCGTCCGGGGCACGTCAACCGCCAACGGTCGACCCGAGGAAGCAGATTGACGTCCCGTTCGATAGTCCAGGGAGCGCACCAATGTGACTAATGGGTTCAATGGGTAGCCCCAACCCGCGCCCTGTTTGGTGTAACTATCGCCCCGAGTCCTAATTACGCCAGTTAGAGGAACACGATATATCGGCAAGTCAGAGAAAGATCCAGGGATGTTTTGATACCTGTTACAGGTTTGGGTGCCCAAACTATAAGAGACCCAAATGTCCCCAAATTCCATGTAGATAGTATTTATTCCAGTTGGATCTTCCATATTTTCAAGGAATTTTTCTACAATTCAACCAAATGTACTAGTAATGCAAATCATCAGCCCGCAGATGATATATAACATCCAAATTTATATGGACACATACTCAAATACAGAACAGGTGTCCCCACACAAAAATTCTCTGGATCCTTCCCCGCGAGTTTGTCCGTGTCCTAGGGGAAGCAACTCGTGTGAGCTACGGGTTCAATGGGTAGCCCCAACCCGCGTCCTGTGTGGTGTGACTATCGCTCCGAGTGATAATTACGCCAATTAGAGGAACCATATATATCGACTTTCGTTCTCTATTCTTGGGACCTCGAAACGAGGGAAGCGACTTCAAGGGGAGCTACGGGGAAGGCGATTCATGAACCTGTTCTTACCTTGATGAGCAGTCCTGTGAAAGTAATTAATGTGATTACGAACAATCACAAATACACCTGTTGTGTTATGTTACCATGCCTGTGTCAATCAAGGCAGTAACGGCTCCATTGTTAATCATTCAGGGTTAAAAAGGTTAAAATTGACATTCAGGATTTTACAATCCTATCAGCCTATTTCACATGCGTTAAAACAGTGCTTTTGTCTTCAGTTGTACACCAGACGGTGATTGTCAACGTCTAAATAAAGCCGTAAAACGAAAAAATTGAACTCGAAAGTAAGTCACCTAATTTCGTGATACCTTTAAGGGGATGGCAAAGTCTGTTTCATAAATAATGTCTGGAAACGGGCTGACAAAATTGGTATTTTTCACATAAAAACAGACAGAAATAGATATAACAACATAGAGATAATATATAGAGCATATATCGTTAAAGGAGGTGCCACGAATAGATGTGAGCTAAAAAGCTTTTTGTACCAGAAAAATGACTTTGAAACAGAGTATATCTCCAATATTATGTCATTGTTTTGGCATTCAAATGTGAAAAACTATAACTTCAACAGTATCATTAGGCAGCCCATTATGATAAGTGACATACCGTTAAGAGCCAAGGAGCTATGCTTTAGATTAATGTTCACTGTATCGTTTGCAAAACGTCCGCTAAAACGTGTCAGTTTTTCTTGGGAGCCAGTCGCCATATTTCAATTGTAAACACATGTTCATGACGTTGTTGTCATTTTTTAATTCGCGGCAGGTACATGAAAATCGACCAGAAAAGCAATCCGATCCTGCAATCGGGCAAGTTTATGATATGAAATCGATGCTTTCAGTTTATTTAAGTTGTTGGAATTAATTTAGTTGCTTGATTACCCACGATTTATGAAGTTTTGTGCTGTTTACAGATGGAAATGTTGATATTTTAGTTTTAGAATTACCAGTCTATAGTCGAAAGCGAGATTACAAGATGTCGTATTAGTACGCAAATCACATAAATAGAAAACTTACATGTTTCAGAATATTGTATTATTCTAAAATCAAATAGCCTATATAAAAACATATTTATGAATAGGAAAGTACCGTATTCCGACGAAATATGTCATATTTTACGACGGACTCCTTGTGCGAGTTCACTTCCGGTCAATTCTATTTTGGTGCACTGGGATCAACAACATTGTGGAGTAAAATACGTTTAATAACATTTGAATGTAAATTAATCGAGAAATTGTCGGTTATCAGGTACAATCATATTGCTTATAACCCATATCTATTGATGGGCATAATCAAAAGCTTGATCCCATGCGCGATTGTCTATACTGATCGATTTCCATTCGTAATCGTATTCTAGTATTGACGGATGGGTTTGTTTGTAATCATGGCCGCCCCGCCTCCATGGCATGCGTATCGGCTATCGCAAAATAATGTTAGGATATTATGGTCTCCCATACCAAGAAAAATAGTTCCTAAGAATGTAAACAATGCAAATGGAGGACATTTTGCCATTATTCAGGATGACAGTACTATTTTCACAGGCAGGGTATTTGGGAAAGTTGTTGTTTTTCCTCAAAATGATGTCTCCTTGTCTCTAGCCAGATTCTTATAGGACCATTTTGACTGTTCAGTTTGTACAAAAAGTTAACCATTGGAACTGGAGAAACGCCGTTTGGGGACATGATTTTTTGTCACTCTACCGCGAGTAAATTCTAACAGCTATAATTTCTCTACTAATGACAAGATCTTTGTTTATTATTGATTATTATGTGTGAAAAATATGAAGTTTATCCATTCTATGGCCGGTGAGTAATTATTGATCATCTGGAGGTAGGGTGCAATCCGCGGTGGCCATCTTGACCAGACTTTACCATCCCCTTAACCACCGTCAACGCACGTGGTAACTTAAATAATACGTCACCTGTATGCCATAGATTTGTTATAAAGAAAACGATCAGCGTCTTTAGTCATATCCAATGGTGCCTCGAATGTTCTGCCGTTAATAGGCCAGAAACTCGGCATAAACACGGATATTAAATCATTGACCGATTAAAATTATGGAAGACAAAGTCCGTTAAAACGAAACGAGTCGTCTGCTTCCAAGATTATATTCGGAACAACCGCGTAATCTTTATGTGAATTGTACATAATTTTCAACTATAAGCAAAGAAATAATGTTGTTTGTATAAAACAAAAACAAAACTGTTTTTGCTATACAAACTGCAACTTAGCTTCGTTGGAGAGATTCTTTTTGCGTCCTTCCTAGTCGAGGAGGGATAAAAATATGGCGAATTCTTCACTATTTGTCAGAAATCACGTGATTACACGGGTCATGAACATGACAGAGGATATGTACCATAGAATTTCGTACGTTTTTTTTTCAACTCGGAGAGTTAACCCCTCCTACTTGGGATAATATACCATATAGTTCAGTGGGCAAGATACCTTTGACGGAGATACAAAAAAGCTACTGCATAAAATATTTATATTAGCCACTTGTTCCATTGTAAGCCTGGTTATATTTGAATTGCAGACATGCCGGTGCAAATTCAAGATGGCCACCATGACCACGAAAACCCAATGGGTGGTCAAAATTGGCAAACCATGGCACATAGAGGTTATGTGGTGTTTGTATCTGGACATAAGTCACATAACACGAGAAAAGGTAGTAGATGTGACAAATAAAATGCAACATCCCTGCATAACTCCACATAAATTGGATCATATATATACTAGTTGGTCTGCGCTCGTGGTGATGAACATGGTCATGTGACCCCCTTCAGAGGTGGTTATAATATAAATTATAGAGGTAGGATGAGTGTCACCGCCTACAATATATCAACTGATAATAACAATAATATTCAATGCAACATACCAGAGGTTGCTTTATTTTATCGCAGATATTTGCCTGTATACACCTGAATATACCTGATATATAGGCATACAAGTAGAAATCCAAGATGGCCACCAAGGTCACGTGATCTCCATATGGTGGGCAGAGCCACTACATATGGCCCAACCATATGTCCACTCACCTGTGAAGTTTGAACAAATTATACCCCAACAATACCTGAGATATACCACATTAACAATATACACCCACAATCTATGAATACATGTACAGAATGCGTGGCACTGGGGCATCCGTCTTTGTTACTGCGTGGCATCAAAAGAGTTAAACGATCAAAATATGCACAAGTGCACAAAAGGGACACTGCTGAATAATGGCTCTGTCTAAGATCAAAATGTACATGATGTATATTAATAAGTAGGAAGTTGAGTTTGCATGGCCTAAAGTAAACTTACTTCTCACATAGTTCACCGTGTGATGAGGACAATGCCTGGTGCTCTTCTGCGACCTCTTGTAACCTGAAAGAGAGTTTTATAATGATAATTCCATTTCTCATTTCTAATAGATGTAGCATACCATTTCATGCCTATGCTTATATAGTCACACTGAAACAATTGAATTTATCCTTTAGCTTTAGTTATACACTAGGGTTGAATGCTAGATTTATCACTCACAGCCACTAAGGAACTGTACAAGTAGTCAACAAAGTATAGTAAATGTGGGAATAAGCTCATCGAGATACATCTATTAAAATGTATCATATGCGATTCTTTCTGAAGAATGGCGATACACATATGTATCGTCATCAATCGTTACACCCCTAGCAGATGGATTGTACTGATTATGACGACAAAGAGCCATAGTAGTCCAGTGCATTTATGGTTTTACCCAGAATTATTTGCAATAGAATTTTTGTTTAAGTACATAAACAAAATACTAAGAATAACAAAAATCGGAAAAAGGGAATTTTTTTGAAATTAATACAGTTGGGTCACAAAATCGAACACCTTTCAGACAGGCCTTTCTGTTAGGTTAAGAGAGCTGTTCGGTTTATGGAAAATCATGTCATCATCGGAATATTTTGCTGCCATTTAATACATGTACCAAGAATGACCGAGGTAATTTTTAGTGATAATGCACTTGGGTGAATTCGGTACCAGACATTTCGTTCGGCATTGGCAGTGATATGGTTTATAGAGGGTCCGGTTTGGAGAGGTTTTACTGTATGGGAAAATTTGGTAAATCATCAATTTATGGATTTTTAGGGATGAATATAAAATGATTAAATACACTAGTCTTTCCAATTTCAAATCAGTTCCTGATTTCAGAACAGAAAAGCATTCCCAGATTTGTTAACTATTTTTCAGGTTGTGTGCCTTCAAACCAGGTGTTAACCTGATTTTGGAGCCTAAATTTCTCAGAATGAGCCAAATTTCATACTTTATTGTCAAGTATTTTTAAAACTAGAGAAAAATGAAGGGATTTATCACTGTTTTAGTGAAATGATTACTTTATGGATCTATGGTTGAAAAGACAAAACTATTCTTAAACAAATTGTGGGTTCCTTTGTATGGCAGATGGATTGTACTGGTTATGACGACAAAGAGCCATAGAGTCAGTGTCTATCAAACAACACTTCTACTCACATTTTTTTTTTTTTTTTTAAATATTTTTTATTCGGGTCTAAACAAATAAATACATACAGACATGTGAGGAATCAAGGACACAATACATGCACTTGGTTAAAACATAAAAAAAAATAAAAAAATATTTTAAAGATATTGGTATGAGTGGGATAAAATATAAAGTGTTTTGTCCTAAGCTGAAATAAACATGTTCAATTAATTTTATATGATTGAGTATATATTAAATGGTATAAGATATTGATCAATTTGGACTCTGCACCGTTGATACTTTTGTGGGTTTTTCGTCTCTTATGTTTATGTTAAAAATAATTCATTAATTATATTCCATCTCTCTTGAAAAAAGATATCTTTTTTTGTAGAATAGCCCTTTAATGGCACAGTTTCAATTGTCTTATAAGTTTTTAACCATTCTGTAAAACCATGTGAATTAGGGTTAGTAGCTTTTATCTTACAAGAGTAGATATATCTCTTAAATAGAAGTATGGCAATTTCTATTATTCCTTCATTTGGATTTCCATCAGGTACACCAAATATAATGTTATTTTGTGACACTTCAAATTGCAGGTTACATTTATCTTTAATAGTCTGCTGAAATTCTAGTAATACAGATTTTGTTACATGACATTCATAAAATAGATGTAGGCATGTTTCTTTTCCTGTGTGACAAAAAGAGCACATTTCTGTTTCTGATATTTTACATTTCATAAGTTTGGAGTTAGTATATAAAATATCATGATTTATTTTGAATTGAAAAGACAATAGACTAGTGTCATTTGTAATCCTACTTGCCATTTTATAAATTGATTTCCATTCAGTGGGCATGAAAGTTTGCCCAAGTCTTTCCTGCCATTTTTTTGGGGACATTTCAGGAACTGTGATGACATGACTCAAAAAACTGGGGTAAAAGGTTCTGCATGCTTTCTCGCAAATTTTTCAATTTCTCGACATTTTTTTATGTCACGGTGCAGAGTCTTAATTGATTTTCCTTTATACATGTTTTCCATGTTTTAGGTAAAGCTGCTAAAAGACCCTGGTAGGTGGTGAAAGGAATTTTGATGTCATAGTTTTGACAAAATGTGTTATAATCCAGAAAGGTGGAGGTGGCATCAACAAAATCATTCACAAAATAAACATCTTTTCTAATCAAGCTTTTGTTGATGAACATTTTACCATTTATTATAATTTTTGGGTTGTAGAATATTGGTTCTGATAAGATTTCTTCAGGGGTTGTGGTGACTTTCTCATCTAAGCTTGCCCAATCATTAAAGACATCTGTCCAAAAGGGATTGAGTTTTTTTACAAACTATATTAATACCTTCTTTGTGTAGATGCCATACTTTGTAACCCCCAAAGGGGTCTAAATCATCAATTAACAGAGTTTTCCAATTTGCTTGTGTGGACATCTAGAAGCTTTTTAATCCAAGTCATTTTCAATGATTTACAAAATGAGTTTAAATGAGGGAATTTCAAACCTCCGTCTTCTAAAGTATTAATCATTACGCTCCTTTTTATTTTGTCTGGTTTTCCATACCAAAGAAATTTGAATAACATTGATTGTATTTTATCTGTTAATTCTCGAGATGGAGAAGGTAATACAGTGAGACATTGGGTTAGGATTGGTAATGCCAGAGTCTTAACGACTGTTGTCTTGCCATACAGACTGAGGTTTCTAAATGACCAATCATTTAGCAGATTTTCCATCTTCTTCAATTTTGTCCTATAATTATTTTCTATATAACTATCATTAAATAGATCAAATTCAATTCCCAGGATAGTAACTGACTGACTATGGTTCCACAATATTTTCTATCCATTGGGATTTCGTCACCACAACCCCTTTTTGCTCCAATCCATAATGCTTGTGTTTTGTCAAAATTAACCTTTAAACCTGAAATGTTAGCAAAGGCATCAAATAAATTGAGTGCAGCGTTAAGAGTATATTGATCATCCTTTAGGAAGAGAGTTAAGTCATCAGCGTACTTCTACTCACATTTGATTCTCATGGATCAGCAATTCGTTCTCATTACATAGCTTCTCTTTCCGCAGCTTTAGTTCATGAACTTGTTCTTTGAAATCGTCGGCAGTTTTTTCGGATTCTTTGAACAGTGACGTGAGCTTTAGAGTCTATAACAAAATCAACACATGTATAGGCTAGCTACTGAACAATAATATTACCGGTAATAATATGATATTAATTCATTTTTTATATTCATATAGCTTTTTGATGATGTATTCCCATAAAAAAGCTGAGTGCATTCTTATATATTTTCACGAAATCAGCCGATAATTTGAGACTAGCCCACGCAGCACATTAAATCAGCCCAAACTCTTAGCTACAATAACGCGATCGATATAAATAACTGGCTTCAGTTGCAATTCGGCTGAACTTTTAAAAGCACGCTCAATTATTATGCTGACCGTGTTTAGTGATTGGTTCAGATTAGGTCAACAATTTGTAACTTCCTGTTCGTGAAACACTCTTCACGTTATTGGGATGTAAACCGGGTGACCCAATTGACAGTTGACCAATCACCAAACAGGATCTAGTGTAACACAGACAGGCTATGTAAATATTCTATGATACTGATAATCCAAACATTTTTTTCTCTGTTAACTCTGACTATACTAAACGCTGATTGATGAGTAGTTCCCTTAGGAAATGTTCAGATAATAAGTTCAACAAACGACCATATTGAATGACGTCTGTTTTTTTTCCCATGAACACCCTTTCCAGATGAGTAGGAGAATCCACTTAGTTTAGAAACTTAATAAAGGGTTAAACTTACATGTGTCTCATTCTCTGCACTTTTGCACCTGTATTGTGATATCAGTCTATCAGCTTGATTCAAAGCTAAGGTCTTCGCATTCAAGAGATCCTCCAAGTGGCTGACCTTAGTCTGTGAAAAAATAAACACAATGAATAAACATGGTTATGAGAAATTTGGGCAAAACAAAATTAACTTTTTACCATTTTATCTAACAGTATACACTGATGAGGAGTTTAGAATTTTGGCACTCAAAACTAATGAGGCCATTATAATTCAGTATAACTGAAATTCAGTGCTGTTAGTTAGTGTTGGCTATCGGCTGAGATGAGGCAAGATGAAATTCTGTTGGCTAATTTTTAGACGAGGCAAATTTCCGAAGCTGCCTATTATATATTGTGCAAAATTTAACCAAATCATTGTGGATGTTGTATTAAAGACATTACTTCGGTGATTAAAACCCATAAGTTAGTTACCAAACAAGATCTCCACTGGAAGAATGTAGAAATCGACTGAGGATATCAAAAACTCGATCTGCATCAACTTGGCCATTTAAGAGAACACAATGTTTGAACTACACACAAATGTAAATATTTATACTTTATTCAGGATGATTTATTGGGAATAAACATTACGGAAATTATTCCACCAACAATAGAAAATGAATGTACTTCGTTTATAACAATGGCGCTGTTTTCTGCCTATTTTGATCAGATTTTGATACCAAATTTATGAAAATAACTCATTTTGTAATGAGTCTTTGTTATTCCATTCTGATCACTTCAGTGCAGTGTTTCAGATCACTTTAATTTTGCATTGTTTCAATTCTGCAAATAACATGATAGATATGTTGAATGTCTAATGGTAAAAACAGTGAGCAGATAGAAAGACTATTGTATAATATTATGGCAATCAACTATTTTAAACCAGACCCAAACAATGTCTGTTATGATGATGGTATTGATGGACCAAGCTTCAAAATTTTAAGCTGAAATTACCATGTACATGTATGGTTCTTGTAGCTATTTTTATATGAAATACAAGAGCTTTTAAGAAGTATTCCGGGTCAAAGGTTTTCAAGGAGGGATATGCTAAAAATTCAAGGAATCCTGTAACCTGTGGTGCGTGGATGAGATAAAGTTGAATAGCTGTTGCAGCTGTAATGGCTTGAACACATTTTAGAACACCACAAAAGTTCAGCTAGATACTGACACCAGAGATGGCACAGTACTAACTGTTACAGGTTGAGTAGTAATGTAGTAGTGTGCTCTTGTTGTCGTTGGTCATTGGTGACATTCAAAGCAGACAAAATTGGAATTAAGTTTTCCATTTCTTAGATGGCATTTTTGTGTTTGTCCCCTTTAATGTGACTTTTTATGGTGTGCTCCCCCATGATGGAGAGGTCTATATTCATGAGACACAATAAACACTTGGCCATGTGTAGCCACGCAGAGTTATTTGTGATTGGATATCCATTTATCATTGAATTTGCATTACGATGACCTTGATTCAATTTTATTCGTCAATAGCTGGAGGGCATAGTCATTGGCCAATCGCTATGAGCGATACATAGATACTCGGTCGATGGTAAATGGTTTGAAATTCATAAGGAGTAATAACCACTGTTTATCTTCTATGTCAGTCGATCATAGGTCACTGTTCCGAATGGTTCTATGCATGTTAATTTTTTGTGTTCAGGTGAGAAATTTGCATTGTGTTATAACCAATGTTTACCTTCTATATTATATATTACATTCATTTTCAAGGGTTTTCATTAGCTGGGACCTGCATGGGTCCTCGAATAAAAGATTTTAAATTCAAGGGTATTCAAAGGTTTTCAAGAACCTGTAGGAACAGTGATGCCTATGTAGAACATGCCGCTATGAGGATCTTAACCCTTTCATGACGGAAGCTGCGCTGCTGCAGCATTAAAGACCCTGTGCCAGTGCAATAGGGAGACTTGCACTTAAGACTTAAGAGAATGCACTGGCTTACAAGGTCAAGGTAAATATTGTTAGGCCAATGGGCTACTCGCATAAATAAGAGAATGCATTGGCACAGGGTTTTCGCAAAATTTCAATAAATGTTTGCTGTCTGCAGACGTCCACAACTGTATGCAACACAAAGATCAGCAGTTTCTTTAAATTTTGCAAAACAAATTGGCAGTTTAAAAAATTTCTTTTTTGCCTAGGCTCAGCTGATACAATAATGCCCTAAATAATCGACTCCTTAACCACAGCAGAATTATGGGTAACTTTTCAGGATTTAGTTGGAAATATGGCTTGTAGCCATTCATCGGAAAGTTCTCACTGACAGCTTTCCAATGAATGGCAACAAGCCATATTTCCGACTAAATCCTGAAAAGTCACCCATAATTCTGCTGTGGTTAAGGAGTCGATTATTTAGAGCATTACTGTAGCTGATGCTAATTAATAGGGCTGATACACTGTATCAAGTTTTCAGTTTACATGCCACACTCAGTCCAATCCAACATTTCCCTGATTGTCTTCAGAATCATTGTCCAGTGCATTTCAGCTATCAAATTTTCGCAGCAGCCCATCTAAATATCAACTTACCTGCATGGAATGGAGATTGTGTTCATATATATCAAGTATGTCTGTTGAACTTGTTTCTTTCACCTTAAATTAAAAGAGAAATGTCTTTATTGTATTTTATATTTTTACCACTGTTGTTAAAGTGATGTTAAACACTCCGGGAGGTTGATCACATATAAATGGAGAATAATCTTGCTCAAAGTAGTTTTTTGTACAAATAGTATATACAAATTGACAACACACGCCATCCAGTCTGAGTAAACTCATACCTAAATATTCATTACAACATTGAATATAAGGTCTGACGGATAACATCGATATTTCATTTCCAAGTCCTCGGGATTCCGTAATCTGATTGATTGCGTAAATTATTTTCCGTCCAATGAAACCGTATGGGTTAATAAACAAGTGTCAGTGGGCGGAGCTAGACTCCCATAATGTCACCTCTAAATAAAGTAACAGAGCGGAATTACTCCGATCGAAAGCGATGCTTGCAAATACAACAGACAGAAACAATGGCTTCGAAATTATATATTCGGTACGATTCGGATTAATTTGAAGGATGTGCTAGACCTGATAGATAGGCCTGCGCATGGTACCAACTTGGCCTCCCATAAATATAAATAGAACTCACTCACGTCCGTGTATTTGATTTACTTTATTGTACCATGGTTTGCAAATCAAATTATTTGTCGTAAAAAAGTCATCTGAAAGTTAACACCGAGGAAATGACTTAATTTTATGCTTTTAAATAGTTCTAAAGCATCATTTTTGATGACGACCTTATTTTTTGCTCTCGGATGCAGCTTTCCGGGTGATGCAGCGAGTTCATCTCCCGAAAAAGAATAGTCGCACACACGACAAATATTATCTGCTGTAATTTGATGTCGCGACACAGGCCATTACTATTATTGCGAAGCACAACAAATAACACGTGGGGACACCTGTCAATCATCGATGTATTTTTTTAAATCCGTGACGTCATTTTGGGGAAGCTCTTCGCTGAATAGAAATGGTTTTGGCTACATAAGCTCCAGACTCTATATTTCAAATATAGAGTCGACGTTCACCCAGACTGCACGCCATCATACTTATATATTTATTAAATTCAGTGACTCTCGACGGCGAAATCGTTTTCGTTAGTCTAGGTAGTTTATATTGGGCGTGGCTCAATGCAAATGGGAAGGCATCACCACAGTATAGGATTACCTAATGAAATGGATTGACGGCGATCATAGATTGACCACCAGTTATATAAAACATGCTGTGCACGTAGCAGTAAATATATGGTTTATTTCAATTATGAACAACAGTAAGAAAGATCGGGGTGCAAACATACACCATGCACTGATGGAAGGAATAATTTGAAGATCTCAATAATATCATCACAACTAATCCCAGTCTAACAAAACTCAGACCGTGTTTCATTACAATCAACTTACGGTCTGAGGACTCTCATGGTTAAAATTATTTCAAATAAGAGAAATCTAGACAATACGCAGCGAGCGATGCCTTGATTGACCTATGATTAGCTTCCTGCAAATTCAATTAATATTCACTTATTCATACAAGCCACACCCGCGGCATTTGACTGTTATTGTATAAACTATGTACACGTTAGTGTCACGTATCTTGTCAATGATAAACACTGCCTTATGAATATTAATGAGTTTTCACAAAAAAAGGAATTTCCCCTTCATCTCTGAAATCAGATTCCATGCGAGTGTCGTCAGACGTAGATAAAAGTAAAAGACGGAGTCTGGATATATATCAGACTGAACTAATCCCAAAGAAACAAGCCTTGAAATAGGGTGTCTGTCATTTGCAGAATGAGGTCCCCGGAGGGTGAATTTAGTGATGCTACCCCACATAGCGGGCTAGCATCACCAAATTCACCCTCTGTGAACCTCATTCTGCTGAGGTGTAAGCAGAATGAGGTACCCAGAGGGTGAATTTGGTGATGCTAGCCCGCTATGCGGGGTAGCATCACTAAATTCACCCTCTGGGGACCTCATTCTGCAAATGACAGACACACTATATCAAGGCTTGCAAAGAAAGATTTAGTCTGAGTCTCTGTACCCATATACCTCTAGGCGATTGTATCCAATGAATATTCGCAATTTAGTCATGATACAGTGTCTATTGACAAATGGCAAATCTGATAGATTGAGTCAATCATATCATCGACATTGTGCGTCGTAAACACTAACAAAGGTACATGTATAGTGTGTTCAGCCGCTACGAAATAAACTAACTGGTTTATAAAATAAACCCAGATGGTGAATACAATCCCAAGTGTTCAGAATTGATCTTTGATGAATGAAGCAACATTCTCAACTAATGCATTCACTAAAAGGTTAGACCACTTAACACTGTCTTAACTAGTACAACAACCAACAATCTAAAACCTTTAACTAGTACAACAACCAACAATCTAGAACATATAATTAGTGCAAGCAGTAAAACCTAGAGCCTTTAACTAGTGCTAGAATCAAAATACTAGCGCTATGGTCTTCAGTGTGCGCAAAAGGATTTAGTCAAACAAAGAGTAAATTCCAAGATGGCCGCTGACCCGAAGATCCATATCAAAGAGTTGGTGATGATTAGATGAGGGATGTGGTCTGCAGGGTGTGCCAAAGGATTTAGTCATGCAAAGTATAATTTCCAAGATGGCTGCCGGCAGCCATGTTTTTCATCGAAAATTGATCAAATTTGACAGCTCACATCTAAAGGTGATCATAATTGTGCCTGCAAAATAAAAAAATTATCCGGCTATAAATATGGCTGTAGGGTGTGCCGTTGGATTCAAATTTGAAATGCAAGATAGCTGCTGACGGCCATGTTTTTCATCGAAATTCGGAAGCTACATATGAAGTTTGGTGAAGATCGGATGATGGATGCGGCCTGTAGGGCGTGCCGAAGGAAATGTTGATGCATGGACGTTGTAAAGTTGAGCTAAAAATCTAGAGCCTTTAGCTAGTGCAAGGACCAAAATGCTAGGTCCTTTAACTAGTGCAAGCAATAAAAACTTAGAGCACTTCACTAGTGCAAGGACCAAAAAGCTAGAGACTTTAAGTTGGCTTTAAATAGTGCAAGGGTGATTCTACCGTAAATGAGCAAATCTGTGTCCCACGATCTTAGTTCCCGTAAAAGACAACAGCTGCCCCATAGCCAGGAGATGTTCATTTCCTTGTGGCTGAGGTTACAAGCATTAATTAGAAACAAGTTTGGTATAGTAGCAAAGTACCATTACTTATTTTGTCAATGATTACATCTGGCTATATACCGCTAAACAGCATGTCCCAACCACAGTCCATAAAAGTTAATATTGCATTATACACAAAGGCTTAATATAAAGGAATAATCTAATATTCAGCCGCTAATCTTATTTTTATAACGATTAAACAAAATTCTGAAGTTAGCCAAAGATTTTGTGTTGTAGACAAAGTCACGTGATTGTCACATGTAAACAGAAGCATAGTCATATGATGAGATGATTTATTTTAATACTATGATGTACAGTAATGCCCTAAATGATCGACTCCTTAACCACCGCAGAATTATGGGTAATTTTTCAGGCTTGTTGCCATTCAATGGAAAGCTCACACTGAGAGCTTTCCGATGAATGGCAACAAGCCATATTTCCAACTAAATCCTGAAAAGTTACCCATAATTCTGCTGTGGTTAAGAAGTCGATTTATTAAGGCATTACTGTATATATATCAGTATGAAGCAAGGGCAGGGACCTCTCTATTAACCATACGCATGTCCAATAGTGTTACATTATTCTACTCATCACTTGATTTCATTCTTGAATTATTCAATGAATTACAAAGTGCATCACACATATAATGCAGAAGAAAATTTGTAAATAAAAAAATTCTCCAGTCCAGTGAATTTTTTGGCATGCCAGGGAACAATCTGTTTTTTAAGTCTAACTCACCTCAAACTTTCTATGCATCTGCTCAATCAAAGACTGTACGTCGTCTTCAGATTTTGATGATTTGTCAAACCTTGTATTATTAATAAAACTTCCATTTTCTATCCTGGAGACCCCATTGGCGATTCCATTATGTGTACGGCATGGCGAGGATGAGAGTTGGTTTGACTGCAGTCCATCCATCCTCTCCTGTACACGGGAGTTTGATGCCGTCAAGCCATCACAAAGCCTGAAACATGTAAATCAATACTGATGTTGAGTTTTTATTATACAGTAATGACCTAAATAATCGACTCCTTGACCACAGCAGAATTATGGGTAATTTTTCAGGATTTAGTCAGAAATATGGCTTGTTGCCATTCATCGGAAAGCTCTCACTGAGTCGCTTATTTAGGGCATTACTGTAACTTATAAGGCCCTAAGCACTTACTGAACGTTTACATTATTTACCCCAGTTGTTAAAGACATATTATGGACTTCAGGGATTAAAACTCATAAGTTTGTAACCAAGCACTATCTCCAATGTAAGAATGTAGCAATAAACTATAAGATTAACGAAAATTCCAACTACGTCGACTGTGTTATTTCAGAGAATACAATGTTTGAACTATGCACAAATGTAATTATTTACTATTTTATTCGAGACAATTTAGTGGGCATAAATATTACGGCAATGATTCCACCAACAATAGTCACTGTATGTAATTTGTTTATAATCATTGACGCTATTTTCTGTCAATTTTAATATCAGATTATGAAAATAACTTATTTTGGCATGATTCTTTGTTACTTCAATCTGAACACCTCAATTGAGTGTTTCAAATCACATTCAGCAATGCCGAATCAAATGTATGCTATTGTGTTACAGGTGTTATCTAGTGGCGAGGCATGCACATGTACATCCACACCCCTCGATACAAACTTTTGTTAACCTTTTCATGATGGGAACTGTGCTGGTGCAGCATTAAAGATCCTGTGTCAGTGCATTTCTCTTATATATGCAAGGCTCCCTATGGTAGACTCACATATATAAGAGAATGCTCTGGCACAGGATCTTTAATGCTGCACAGCGCAGTTCTCATCATGACAGGGTTAATCAAAAGTTTGTATGGAGGGGTGTGGATGAACTTATATATGCGAGTGTCCCATATGGAGCCTCGCATATTTTTAAGAGAATGCACTGGCGTACAAGGTCAAGGTAAATATTATTAGACCTATGCATTCTCTTATATATGGAGACTCACATATGTAAGAGAATGCATTGGCACAGTGTTTACGCAAATTTTCTGGATGCTCCAGTCATGGAAGGGTTAAGTCAACAAGCCAGGTGCCTTTTTAAAGTGATGTGAAACACTCCGGTATGGTGATCAAATACAAATGGAGAATAATCTTGTTCAAAGTAGTATTTTTTACAAATAGTATATTCAAATTGACAACACATATCGTCATTCTTATATATTAATTAAATGAAGTGACTCTCGATGGCGAAAACGTTTTCGCTAGTTTATCGCCGATCGATGCGCCCCGAATCGCGTAGTAAATATTTACAATTGAGCGTAGTTCTGACGATGTTTCTAGGGAGTGGTACAGTCGATTTGCTTCAAATTTTCGGTGATGTTAGTAGAATGTTACATTCCCCCAGTTATCATAGCGCCTGAATACTAACTTATCAGTTTCACGCACCCGAACAAGTACATACTATGTCTTTAACAGCTAGGTATTATGAGACAGTTACAGTATGAGTGGCGCCAAACTTACAAGCTGACTGCTGGACAACAGAGCTCACAATCTGCTAAATTCACACGATATGAAACAGGCCTTAAAGGTATAAACATTTTTTACCTCATGTTGAGCGGAACATCAAAATAAGCATACTCCATGTATATGACAGAGAAATTCACATGTAAAGTGATATATAATAAATTTCCCATTTCTCAGGTGCGCTTGCATAGTCCCGAAACCCTGCACATGCAACCTTTTTAATCCTTGGACCCTGTTTAATAAGCACAACAACCGGTAGTTGCTTGTTTACCGGCAAACCAAAGGACATCCTATTTGGACTATCAATACTTGAGCTGTGTTGTGAAATGTTACGGGTGGACAGAAGGTGCATTTTACACTAAGTCCAGCAAAGGGACATAACTCTGGAAAAACAGTGTGGACAAAACCTATACTATGTAGAGATCCTTTCCACAATGCTGGTCTACCGGCATACTAAATTACATCCAATTTGGACTATCAATACTTCAGCTGTGTTGTGAAATGTTTGGACAGACGGCTGGCAAGATGGACGGCGAGACGGATGGATGGATGGAAGGAAGGACTCCACTATAAACTCACGAATCCTCATTTGGAGGGTCAGGAGCATAATACTGTGGGCACAACATGCCACACCACAACTCTACATAAAGCTGACATATAAGATATAATAGAATAACATTGTATGGTAACCCACCTTAAAACAAACATTACAGTCATTCCCAGAAGCACATAAGGGGGCAAACAAAATCGGACAAACAAACAAATTTAAAGAGTATCTTATGAAAAATGTAAAAAAAAACATTATCACCGAGCCAACAATATAAACTAGCAAACCTAAATCATGAATTAAGTGCAGAAGGGGAGAAGCATAAAATATTTTGACTTCTCTCTTTGTGAATTACAAATTTTGGTATGGCTATATGGCAGATTATCTCCCCCTCCATCCGAAACAAAACAAAGTAAACAAAGTCAACTTGGTTTAAACGCGAACAGAAATCTGAGGAATAAAACCAACTAAACTGACTATACTCTGCTTAATCGGTAATTTTTTTACGTTTGACATCTTGGAAAAAATTATCATCAAATAATTGCGGTACGTTTTTATATAGATTTGTGTGGAACTGAGACCAATTTCCCCGATACATTACTGTAATTGGTAATCATGTGTTAAATATGTGATGTATTCCATCTGCAAACTCAATAAAAAATGTGTCAATGATTAGAGATGCCACGGTTATTGATTTTGATAATCGATTGTCAATAATCGACTATAATCGATTAATCGTACCCAATAACATCAGTGGAAGTATTCCATAATATGGCCTATTGGCTGGGTGCTGGTTAAATGCACTGTCGCTGGTTGTTTGAGGCATTGGCTGATGTATTTTTTACGTTAATAACGTGCATGCTAAACCTCTGTTAATGACCAATGAACACAATGAATTCAATACCAGCACAGTTCTCGGCGATGTTATGGTGGATGGCCGGCAGTTCCTAAAACAAGGAAACTATAAGTTTCACTAAACTTCCAGAGCATGGATAACAATCACAAAGGTGTGCCCCCACCCGCCAATTTGCAGGACTCAGAACAAGTTAAGTATTTGATAATATCGAGTTTCATTCAGCATTCACCATATGATACGCGATAGCCTGTACTAGTAACATCTAAGTATACTTATGCAAACAAAGTATACTCGCAAATGACATCGTGGAGAACATCGCTGACTAAAATGCCGTAGGTTCCCAGTGGGTTCCCTGGTTTCCAGAGAATGTCAATCAACTCCCCATTGGTCCATTTAGATTCAAGGGCGAGTGCATTCAGTTCATTGAACATGGAGACAGTCGGCACAACGTCGCCATAAGTTCAAAGCTGCAGTGCTGCCAATTTGTAGATATACAACGACCCGAAGAGTAACAATGTCGCATCATCAAATGAACTGCCGACTGTTTGCTACATAAGTTAGTAGTACTCATGTTTTCGGAATCTCATCGATATGCGATCAAAGGTTGTTAACCCTTCGGTTGTAGATTAAACTGTGTAAAACAAACACGGTATTCAATAATACCCGGCATTTTCCGACGTCGAAATAAATAATGCAGATTAATTGACGATGGAAATGGTAATCGATTATCGGCTTTATCAACGGTTCATCGATTATACGATTAATCGTGGCACCCCTATCAATGATACTTTGTTGCGTGATTTTTTTATGAAATAAATTAAATGGAATCTATCAACTTACTTTCTTATGTACATCTGTTCGGGAACTCAGCCAGAGAAACCCTCTAAGGATTCATTTGTTGGTATAAAGCTATCAAATTCAGGCATAAAGTTGTCTGTTGAACTCATTAGCTGAACACTTGTTCAAGTGAATTAACCCTTTACCCAACAGAAGGGCCCTGTGCCAATGCATTCTCTTATATATGCGAGTCGACCATAGGTCGCCTCGCATATATAAGAGAATGCATTGGCTTAACACATTAAAAATTATAAAATTGTTAAAGAATGTCAGAAAAAATGGTAAAAAGTGTTAAAAAAAGGATTTTTTTTAGGCCAATGCATTCTCTTATATATGCGAGGCGACCTATGGTCGACTCGCATATATAAGAGAATGCATTGGCACAGGGCATAACTGTAACTATCACAATGTGGTCAAGGAGCCGATTCCAATGATATCCATATTTGTATGGTTCTATTGAGACAGACCGAAGATATTTTAGGCTGTTGAAGCTTTATTTGGCCGGTTTTGGCCGGTTTGTTGGGTAAAGGGTTAATGAGAATTGAGTAACTACATACCAAATAGTATTTAGACTGATATACCAATACTATATGCAATCCCATAGCGCAAGAAACTTTCACTATTAACCCTTTACCCAACAGAAGGGCCCTGTGCCAATGCATTCTCTTATATATGCGAGTCGACCATAGGTCGCCTCGCATATATAAGAGAATGCATTGGCTTAACACATTAAAAATTATAAAATTGTTAAAGAATGTAATAAAAAATGGTAAAAAGTGTTAAAAAAAGATTTTTTTAGGCCAATGCATTCTCTTATATATGCGAGGCGACCTATGGTCGACTCGCATATATAAGAGAATGCATTGGCACAGGGCATAACTGTAACCATCACAATGTGGTCAATGAGCCGGTTCCAATGATATCCATATTTGTATGGTTTTATTGAGACAGACCCAAGATAATTTAGGCTGTTGCAGCTTTATTTGGCCGGTTTTGGCCGGTTTGTTGGGTAAAGGGTTAATGAGAATTGAGTAACTACATACCAAATAGTATTTAGACTGATATACCAATACTATATGCAATCCCATAGCGCAAGAAAGTTTCACTATTAAAATGTTCAATAAACGTTCAATTTCAGGTTGATATTGAGGTGATTGGGATATAGATATGTATCAAATAAATAAGAAACTGTTAACCCTTTACCCAACAAACCGGCCAAATAAAGCTTCAACAGCCTAAAATATCTTCGGTCTGTCTCAATAGAACCATACAAATATGGATATCATTGGAACCGGCTCCTTGACCACATTGTGATAGTTACAGTTATGCCCTGTGCCAATGCATTCTCTTATATATGCGAGTCGACCATAGGTCGCCTCGCATATATAAGAGAATGCATTGGCCTAAAAAAAATCTTTTTTTAACACTTTTTACCATTTTTTCTTACATTCTTAAACAATTTTATAATTTTTAATGTGTTAAGCCAATGCATTCTCTTATATATGCGAGGCGACCTATGGTCGACTCGCATATATAAGAGAATGCATTGGCACAGGGCCCTTCTGTTGGGTAAAGGGTTAATGTACATTTCTGTTTATTTATCTATGTGTTCATTTATGTCATGTTTATATGAATGATACATCCACAAAAGAACCTGTATTTGATATATTGATTAAACCTTTCTATACTAAACACTTTTTGACGAGTAGTTGTACCACAGGAAATGTTGAGATACTAAGTTCAACAATCATAGGCCGTTTGTTGAACATATTATCTGAACATTTCCCATCAGTGAATATGAATCCTTCTGCACTTTCCATTATCTGTCATCTGCTTATGTTTCCTGAACATCCCTCCAGATGAATAATAGACCATTTAAATAAATACTTTTATAATTGAATGAGAGAATCCATTTAGTATAGAAGGGTTGAAGGCCAGAAATAGAATTTTGCATGAAGATAACACTTCAGAAGTTGCGGACCAATGGGTGGAAAAGGGCAGATGTACTGTCACGAAGATCTGTGATTGCAGTAATAGCAAACCAATGGTAGCGTCGAAACGCTTATGAACCCGGAATCCCTTCATCGGTATCCGCATACAGGGCACACATTTAGAAGTTTTGCAGGAAGAGTACACTCCAATCGAGATGCTATAAATTTGCTTCGGGGTTAATAACTTACATGATCATTGGAAACTCATCAAAAGTAGAACCTATCCGTAACAGTTGCATAGCCATTTGTGTCGTCTCTCGATTTGTTGACAACATTCCTTCCACTAGAAATGGCACAATATTAGCGCACTGAAACAAATAGATAGAATTATATTTAACCCTTTCTTTGATAAATACTCATTGACGAGTAGTTCCCTTAGGAATTTTCAGATAATTAGTTTAATATTATCTGAACATTTCCCATCAATGATTATGAACCCTTCTGCATTTTTGTAATTTCCTGAACCTCCCTCAAAATGAACAAGCAGTCAATGACTGTGGTATCTCGCACCTAGGTGGGCAAATTGGGGGATAGGCATTTTCAAAATATGCTAAAAAATAAAACTGTCCATAAACATGTATGGCCAGGCCAAGTTTGCGAACTCGTTTCACAAACTCCTCTTGTGAACTCACATAACAAAAATCATTCAAATCCGTTGATAATTGATAGAAATAACCCCAGACAACTTTTCGTGGGTGCTAAATGCCAAAAAATGACAATCAAAGGGTGATAACTGTCGTGAATATGTATAGCCGGGCCTAGTTAGCAAACTCATTTCAGATGTTGCTTTTGTGAACTCACATACCATAAATCTTTCAAATCCATTGATAATTGTTCGAAATAACCCACCAGGACAACTTTTCGTAGGTACTAAATCAAAGGGCTGTACTAGGGTCCTGCGAATTGGAGATTTTGATCGAATCGAATATCTAATCGAATTGAAGAATTCGAATCGAATATCGAATCGAATTATACATGTGTGTTGCATTCTCAATTAGGCATTTTTTTGCCAACGATTAGATGATGTTTGAAACGTTCTATGAACTTCCATGAAGTTCCATCATAACTTATGTGGCGATCAACCGTCGATCGCGATACTATTAACTTCAATTGATTATTGTCGAGAAGAAAAAAAACAGATCAAAACGTCCATGCGGACGTCACGACGATTAATATATAACCGGCCTATCGGAACTAAAATCACGCAAAGTTTGTACAGTTTGCATGTACATGCAAAATTGCAAATGGGCATTCGGAAACACCCGTTGTTGTAAACTTGAAGATGCAACAACAGTCGCAGGGTAGCCTGTTTATGTAGTACTGGGTGCTTCTGGAACTGATGATTCCATAGATGGGTCGTTGTCCCAGATGCTTGCGATTTATACACCATGTTGTATTCGTCACACGTGTAAGTTCTTGCACTGCTTGAGAAGCTTATCATGTTTAAAATAAACATGAATAACGTACTTATTGTCAAGTGCCAAAGGAACGCTCCGAAACTGACAGTCAATTTCAAAAGAAAACTCCACCATGCAACATGCACTTTTCGACCCCTGAAACACGTGAAGTTTACATCATCAACGATGTCACATAAAATAACGCGGAACCTGAGATAGACAGTCGGCGGATAACGCTAGCAGTTGCTCAGTCTCATAGTTATTATAATTTACGTGCGTCGTCGGTCCAACTGCGATTTCAGAGCTTTTGCAACCATGTTCAAAGCTATAATTCAGACGTATTTAGTGGTCCTAATCTGGTGGCTAATTACTGGCCATAAATATATTTAATAGCATGCGTACATTCGTGATATACAATAAGAATTATAAAGCGCACATATTCATAATTTTAGGGAATTAAATGGCACAGAAACCGCTCGACGTGTGTACGTGTTCGTAAGCAGCTAATAATTTCATCCATATATATTCGAAATTTCGAGTTGGAAATTTCGACTCGAATTCGAATCGAATTTGACTTTCGAATCGAATCTCGAATATTCGCAGGACCCTAGGCTGTACCTCTGGTGAAATTGTCTGGCTTTTTGATAATTAATATATTCCCCTTGTGAACTCATATACCAGAAATCTTTTAAATCCGTTGATTCAAAATATCCCCTGGACAACTTTTCAGAAAGGATGCCCCAACAGACAGAATTTTTTTTTGCGGGCACATATATACTATTCTGAAATCATATCTATAATTACACAAAGGGGCTTAGTGAAATATGTCTGTACCAAGCCTTGAAATAGGGTGTCTGTCTGTCATTTGCAGAATGAGGTCCCCAGAGGGTGAATTTAGTGATGCTACCCAGCATAGCGGGCTAGCATCACCAAATTCACCCTCTGGGTGCAGAATGAGGTCCCCAGAGGGTGATTTAGCATCACCAAATTCACCCTCTGGGGACCTCATTCTGCTTACACCTCAGCAGAATGAGGTTCCCAGAGTGTGAATTTGGTGATGCTAGTCCGCTATGCGGGGTAGCATCACTAAATTCACCCTCTGGGGACCTCATTCTGCAAATGACAGACACCCTATTTCAAGGCTTGGTCTGTACATTAAATTGCGAATTATGATTATTTTCCAAAAGTAGTGACCTGAAGTGAAGGCTCTGACAAGAATAAAAATTAGGATTTGCAGTTAAATTCTCGTCAAAGCAGTTGATTCATGTAGAAATGTTATAAAATGATTCTCGCAAATTTTGATGAATTTTAATGCCTGGATGCATGTTAGAAATATGGTTAATTTTAAATAATAGTTACCTGGAGGGTGTTCATGAAGGATGTTTCTACATTTGAAATCTGGTTTTTCAGCTTAGACATGACATGAAGAATTGAGAGAAGAACATCGACACCTTGCTGCCTGCAAAGAGAAAACATTTTCAGTATCAATTTAAGGACCAACCTCAGGCATGGAGTAATATATAATAAGTAATAAAACAATTGGCTGCTGGATGCAGTCATGTGAGGCGAAGTAAGAATTAATATCGAGTTAAGCAAACAAATGCATCACCAAATGTGGCATATGTCCCCGATTTTATTATTTTTTAAATCCAATTGTTGGTACTTGACTAACAATGGTAAATGTGAAGCAGAGATGGAGAATTTTGCTATTTTCAAAAAAGGGCAATAACTCTAAAAAAAAAGACATGGACAAAACGTGTGAGTATCATTCCATCAAGCCTGCTCTCTTAGCATTCCAAACAAGAGATGGACTGTCGTCCGGTGCATACCCCCATGTGGCATACCACCTGGTGCGGGCATTCCTATAACCTATGACTGATATACTCAGCAGACAGACCGAAATATCAGCATTTTCAGATAAACAAAGATGAATAACTCCAGAACAGAAAACCAAAACAAAGCGATTGAACACTCCATTGAATGTCCTCATAGTAATGAACATCCATACCAAATTTCAGGTGGTGGAGATATCTGCTTGGACAGACAAAAAACCAACATTTCCAGATAAACTTTTTTAAATGAATAACTCTACAACGGAAAACCCAAACCAAAATGAATGAACACTCCATTGAATGTCCTCATAGTAGTAAACATCCATACCAAATTTTATTGAGATCCAAGCACTAAATTTCAAGTTATGACATGAACAGACATCGGACGGACAGGATATGGACCACCCCCCCCCCCCCAACAGACAGACTGACAGATGTAAAACAGTATACCCCACCTTTTTTATTAAAAGATGACTATAATAAGATTCAAGTCTGACCATTGCTACTGGAGTTACAATGCGATATTGCTTACCGAGTGCAACAAATTTAAAAGGCCGTCATTCTGGTAACAATTAATGGATGAGCCCCATAGTAAGTGGGTATCCTTTCCCGCTAATCTCAATTATCAACAAACAACAGCAAAATCTAATCTGATGATCCATGCCCGAGTTACAAGCTGAAATGTTCATACGGACACAAAATTCACAAGTTTACTAATCAAACAAGGGCTGAAACTCTGGTAAAAATTTAATTCTGAAACGCATAGTGTACTATGACCATACTAAAGCACAACCAAATCCGATGATCCATGCCCGAGTTACAATTTGAAATGTTCATATGGAAACAAAATAAAAAAATTCCAAGTCAAACAGGCTAGGGCCGTAATTCTGGTCAAAATGAATGGACGAAACACGTACTATGTGGGTATCCTTTCCCCAAAAGTGCGCTATCATCATTTCAAAGCACAACCAAATCCAATGATTAATGCCCGAGTTACAAGCTGTAACATTCATAGAGACACAAATTTCACATTTTTCCAAGTCAAACAAGGGCCAGACAACGAAATCCGATAATTTTAAAATCTATGTTAGCCCTCGAACCACTTTCAAGAGCATGGGGCATAATAAAGAGTCCTGTAACAATTTTTCATGCCTTCCATGTAAATCGGACTTATCAATTACAATGACACATGATCACATAAGTCGGCATGATATATGGGCATCATACATACAGATTTGAGTGTAGATTTAAGTGTAGCAACTATGGGAAACAATCTGCTTGAGCCATACACCAGCAGGTGATGAAACTGTAGTGCATCCAGGTGCATCTAAATAATTTGGATGTAGATAGGTACCATACATGTTTTCAAATTCTCTCTCACCTATTACATGTACAGTAATGCCCTAAGTAATCGACTCCTTAACCACAGCAGAATTATGGGTAACTTTTCAGGATTTAGTCGGAAATATGGCTTGTTGCCATTCATCGAAAAGCTCTCGGGGAGAGCTTTCCGATGAATGGCAACAAGCCATATTTCCGACTAAATCCTGAAAAGTTACCCATAATTCTGCTGTGGTTAAGGGGTCGATTATTTAGGACATTGCATAAATAATATACATGTGTTGTGAAGCTTGAAATGAGCCCAATGTGTCTAGTTAAGCTTACCACCAGGCTGCACATTCTTTGTCTTTGAATTCGATATTGTTCTTCATCAGCTGGTACTCAAGATGCTTGTTGAAGGAAGCGGCTGTCAATGATCGTGTTAGGGCTGAAGACAACACCTCATCATTTATTAGCGCTAAACATGTTAAGGAACGTAAAATAAAACAAGGAATGCACAATGGAAATAGTTGGTGAATATTTCAACTCTTTTTGAAGTTTATTATTTCAATTGTTTTTGGGCCACAAGCACGATAAAATACGAGGTCAAACGTACGGTCTTGCAGATAAAGATGAATAACTCTAAAATCAAGTGGTTATTATTACCACTTGATTTTAGAGTTATCCATCGTTATCTGCAAGACCGTCCTTTTGACCTCGTTCTTCTGGCCCAGAAACAATTGAAATAACAAACTTCAAAAATTTATATCTGATCACTCTGAGCTTTGATGGGTAGGTTCCTCGACTCGAATCAAATATTTTTTACCCCAAAGCCAAAGAATTAGTAATTTAAGAGTGTCTGATCGGATTTATTAGTACCTTTAATGACTTATAGAACTGACAGTTTATCAAAAAGAAGTGCAATAAATACACAGAACGGTATGAGTGTTTCGTGTGTGTTATTAGAGTTGTCGATAAGGTACAAGTGCTAGTGTGGAAGGATAGAATGAGAGGCACAGCATCGAGCAACCCAGTCACGCATGAGTTGTTCTGTGTTTATTATATGCCACCATTCCTAGATTTCTTTAAAGACATATTATGGACTTGTTCGAGTGCGTGAAACTGATAAGTTAGTACTCAAGCACTATGCCAAGCTGTTGAATGTATTATTATACAAGCATCACCGAAAATTTCAAATAAATCGACCATACCACTCCATAGAAAAAGTCATCTGAACTATGCTAAATTATAAATATTTACATCTCGATTTGGGACACAAATTATTTCGCCATTTAGAGTCATTGCATTTAATTAATATATAAGAATAACGGTGTGTGCTGTCAATATGGATTAATATTCGTAAAAATAACAACTTTGAGCAAGATTATTCTCCATTTCTATTTGATCACACTCACGGAGTGTTTCACATCGACCTCTGCAACCCCCCCCCCCCAGGACTCAACTTCACCCCACTAATTTTCTTTCTAAATGTCTCCTCTAATTTTTTTCACTTGTTAAAAAGAAAAAAAAGTGGCCGCAGAGACCCCAGACAAGATGGCGTCCATTTTTTTTATATGCACCAGGTCTCTTTGATCGCCGTTATATATGATTATATATGTGCAGGAGATACCCGGGCTAGGATTCTTCTTTAACCTGAGTTGGGGAATATTCATCCATATCCAAGACGGCGGCCAAAATGGCCACCAGAAAAATTGCCGAAAATCGCTGATTTTAACATCATAGAGCGTTATTGTCACGACAACTCCACACCTGCTTACTATTGTGAGTTGGGAACACTGAGGCGAAGAACTTTCCTTATATTGCACCCAAATAAAAGTCCCCCAAATCGAAAATGGCGCCCACAATGGCGGAAAGATTTAGAAAAATCACCGAAAATCCCTCATATTCACTTCATTCGGCATTATTGTCGAGACAACTCCACCCATGCTTACAGTTGAGTTGGAAATACTGTGGTGAAGTAATTACCTTACATCACATGCAAGAAATGGTTTTCCATATCTAAGATGGCGGCCAAAATGGCGACCGATATTTGAAAACACGCCTACATTCCTTTACTTTCTTACGATGGGCTTTATTGTTTCGTGAATTCTACCCACCATTACATGTTAATATGGAATATTGATATGAAGTATTCATTTGAGTTTGGCAATTTGATATTCAAGGTCAATATGGCAGCTAAACTGGAGGCCAGAAATTGAAAATAAATTGATATTTTCACATACAAATTTCAACTGTTTGTCAAAATATTGATATGTATGGACGAAACTATACACAAACCATTTATTAGTTCAACTTAAAATGTATCAAAACGCATAACATTGCTCGTATCCTTCTGGGAGTACGAAAACCCACAATGAATATCGCGATGTGGCATTTCGAAATCCATTTGACACTTAGCACCAATAATGGCCGCAACCGTAGGTGCGCCGAATAGCCATATTAGAACAATTACCTGATAACATATTCTGATTTGCCACGTCCATAATATTCTGGACCAGTTTCCATTTCTTTGCCTGATAAATCTAGGTCGCTCACACCGACAAAGTATTCAACACTTCTTGGGAGAAGGGTCCCTCTAATCATAACGTTTCAAACAATTAATTATCCGGTGTCTAGCTTCAGATTTTAAATAGTTGCTAAATATGGGATTTGTGCATCATCTTGAACTAGAAAGGCATATGGTCGACACGTATACAAGCTTACAGAAGGTCATCTCTATGTATGTATTTCTCATAACCCATGTGGATAACGACATGTACAACTGGCGAACTTCGCCATCAAGAGTCATTACATTTAATTAATATATAAGTATAGCTGTCAATTATGTTGTCAATTGTGATTAATATTCATGATAAATAACTACTTTGACCAAGATTCTCAATTTATGTTTATCGCCCTGCCGGAGTGTTTCACACCACTTTAACTACAAATACGCGTACCTATAATTCGGTATTATTGTATGTGACATTTTATATTCTCCCACGTATCAGTGTCGCAATAACAACGACACCTCCCAAATTCGCACCAACAATATAACCTTTTATGATAGTGTGTGAATCCTTACATAATAAATCCCATATTAAAATATCAGAGACATATAAATAAATAATCCTTGCATAATAAATCCCATATTAAAATAAACATAAACGTATAATTTGAACGGTTGCTTTCAATCCGCTTGGAATTTGGTATCCAGCAGCTAATGCGCTGATCTATCATGCAAATTTACACATATCCTATCTGCGCGAATTTACACATATCCTATCTGCGCAAAATAACTTGATTTCGACTTTTCCTACGGGACAGCAACAATAACATTAGGGGGGAATGGATAACATATCTATAAACGTGTGTATAACTTTAATTTAGATACGATATATATTAGGTGCTCGGTACCTGATATACCAGATAATATGTATGGGGCTTTCGCACTTACCTTATATTACGCATGTTGGTCATACAAAGCCTTAATCAATTGTTATCATAAAACATAAATCATAACACAGAATTTGTGTGTGTTCTATGGGTTTCTGCTATCTTTTCTGTTCCAAATCTTTGAGACTGTATATCAGAAACTGCCGTTACAGCAGAGTGCTCTGCCTATCATTAGCTTATGTCAGCTTCCGGTGGGCAAGACATGGTACCTCTATATGTGGACTCTTCTGCTATTGGGCATCCCCCTTTACTCACATAATGTGGGTCACACAAAACTTACCAGTTAACTACTCTTCTCAATAGATGGTTCAACCGTTCAACTCACAAACTTAGCGAACGTATTGGCATACGTGTACAACTTCGGCAGTGTTTCGAAGGTTGCTAGCTGTCTCATTCCCTTGGACAGATGCCTATATGCTAAGGAGAAGACCATAATGTACCGACTACCTACACTTCTTGACCATGATCCTTAGCAAACTGTGTGACGTCCCGCAGTCGTCTCGTCGAATAGCTCCCAGCAGAGAAGAACAATACTCGCAGTGCTTGATTGTGGACATGCACCATGACAGTGGTAATGAGACGGGCCCCGGTCTACACCCCAACACCAGGTGCATGTTTCAGATATAGAATGTCATGTGTGTTGGTGTTTTTGGTGTGGTAAGATTGTATTGCCACATCCGTTTCAAGGCCGTTCTGAATTAACTTGACCAGATTTTGTCTGGATAATACTACTCTAGCCTCCCCAGAACAGTCGGATGGGCTAAATGATAATGTCTTTATAGAATGAAGGTATGCGTTGTTGTTTTCCCCTCTCATGGTTAGTGTCAGAATGTGGGCGGTATTATTCAAGAAAATGTCAGGAACTGTGGTGCATTTATTTCACTGTGTGTTTAAAGAACAATTTAGAGTCTCGACGGCAATGGATGTGGACGTTGGTGAACGTGACCTTTATGATCATATAGCTTTATACTATACAACTTTAGAATATAGTAGTTAATATGGCTCATGCAGGACAATGGTCGCCATGATGGACGCCATCTTGTCTGGGGTCTCTGCAGCAACTTTTATTTCTTGTTAACAAGGAGACATTAAGAAAGAAAATTAGTGGGGTGAAGTTGAGTCCTGGGGGGGGGGGGGGGGGGGGTGCAGAGGTCGACCGATATCTCCTGGACTAGATGTTTTATTTTATAGTTCCAGTTTCATGGTCGAGGCGAATATAATTTATGTTGTGTGACTTAGACATCATCCGATTCCACACACGTGTGTGGAACCACTTGAAAAATATGACACGGCCTAAGACGAAGGAATGGTTCTTTTTTCAGAAACAGGCATCTATAAATAAACGTAAAACCCAGCTCCTTTGTTCTACCTCGGCCTTCTATTTCTCAGAATGAACACTTTATACCATACTTTATATCGTATCTATAGACAATTCTTAATCTAGAATGGTCATGTCCCCCAATTTATGCACGAGCTCCCACGGGGACCTCAGAGAAATAGTTCGCTTCTTGCACCCGCCCACAATAACAAATATCTGCACAGTGTTTATGACCCCACATAATCCATTTCCTGGACAGTAAAGGCATCCTGTTAATTTGCATAATAGGGGGTATCTATCACATTGGAGCATTCGAGAATCCACTAATATTTAGAGTTACTGTTCTTCTGGAAAGAACATTGAGTCACAAATAACTTAAAATGCATACATGCCCAAGATATAAATGTAATTGCATCAACAGTATACACTACATATATATACTAGGCTATCTACAGCACAAACACATATTTTATAATGTTTAAGAATATCGATGTTTATTTTTTAATAAAACTTTATCGCTTGGTATTGTATCTATTGTGTTCACAGTAAAATCCACATTCAATTGCCACTAAAAGGAGCCGAGTCAAGGGGCGGGGTTTGTTGCCAACCAAGGACTATATTTTTTCCAGAGAAATATTCGTAAAAATCTCATTTATCTGAATTTTTCATGTGTATAAACGTAATTTCTCCTTGTATATTATAAAACTGTGTTTTAGGTCTCGGCTAACTGCTTCAACCATCTAGTTTACGAATGTCCAGTAGCTCGTCCATTAACCCTATGTGTATTACTCAGTATTTCTCGGGTATGTCAGTTTATGGCGGGAAATGTTCACATAATAAGTTCAACAAGCGACCTATGGTAATAAATTTTATAAAAGGGGCATAACCCTTTACCCAACAGAACGACCCTGTGCCAATGCATTCTCTTATATATGCGAGTCGACCATAGGTCGCCTCGCATATATAAGAGAATGCATTGGCTTAACACATTAAATATTATAAAATTGTTAAAGAATGTAAGAAAAAATGGTAAAAAGTGTTAAAAAAAGATTTTTTTTAGGCCAATGCATTCTCTTATATATGCGAGGCGACCTATGGTCGACTCGCATATATAAGAGAATGCATTGGCACAGGCATAACTGTAACTATCACAATGTGGTCAAGGAGCCGGTTCCAATGATATCCATATTTGTATGGTTCTATTGAGACAGACCGAAGATATTTTAGGCTGTTGAAGCTTTATTTGGCCGGTTTTGGCCGGTTTGTTGGGTAAAGGGATAAACCAAAATTAAGATATTATAGAAATTATTGATGAGTGTCACAGAGTAAATCATTACAAAATTTGTTTTTGTAAAATAATAACTTAAACGTGGATATATCCATGTTAATGTTTCATGACATATAAGGTGGTTTATGATCATTTGCTACATGTAGATCAACGCACTTCTATGAACAAATCATCATGGCGACATGTGAATGTCAATTTGAAGGCATATATAATTTCATTTTGAGATAAAAATAGTCTCGATGCAAAACACAATTTACATTTTTATTGTGTGTACTTCAACGCAATTTGGTATTTCCACAAAAACAAGATAAAACACATAATTGGCATAAAGTGTGTCTGTCTTTTGCAGAATGAGATCCCCAGAGAGTGACGCTACCCGCACAACGAGCTAGCATCACGGTTTCACCAAATTCAACTCTGGCACCTCATTCTGCTTAGGCCTCATCTCCTGGGAAGCATCTATAGTCTCAAATTAACGTTGTTTTTAGATACTTTTTCCCTTCTGCTCAGTTTCTATATCCCTTAATTTGCAGACGATAAAATGAATAATCGAGGTGATTAATGGGTAAACCAAAATCAACTGGGAAACTTGAATCCTAGGTCTCCCATTCTGCAAATGTCAGACACACTATTTCCAGTCTTGGAGAAAGCATCAGTATGCAAGCATTAATTTCGCAATGTTTGAAGCTCACGGCAACTTGTAACTCCTAAACAAGGCCACCTAATATCTTGTTTGCCTTACATAACTGTGGTGTCAAAATGGGACAACGATGTGGCATATGCCTTGAGTTTTCGCTTATAATTCTCAGCCTATTATAAAATAAATATTGAGAAAAGGATACTGAGAATAAGTTTGCAACATTTAACTAATCGCTGACATCTCTTCATAATAATTGAGCTGTTTTTTCCATCAACGGTGTCTTCTAGAATTTTGGCCACTACTGGGACAATTATGCCTGCATGAGTGTCCATGGATCCCTCGTTATTGCTGGAGAAAATCAGTTCCTGAAATTCAAATAAGCTTTCTTGTAATGTGCGTACATGTACAGTAATGCCCTAAATAATCTACTCCTTAACCACAGAAGATTTATGGGTAATTTTTCAGGATTTAGATGGAAATATGGCTTGTTCCCATTCATTGGAAAGCTCTCAGTGAGAGCTTTCCGATGAATGGCAACAAGCCATATTTCCGACTAAATCCTGAAAAATTACCCATAAATCTTCTGTGGTTAAGGAGTAGATTATTTAGGGCATTACTGTAAGATGGTAAATGTGAGCTTATTGATACATAGTTTAGGTAACACCATCTTTAATTAAATTTTGTCCACAATTGTTAGCATAATAACAAAAAAAAGAAAAAAGAATTGCTCATACTGAAAAAAAATAATAAATCAATTACAATGGCCTTGATGTCAAATCAGAGATTTGATATTACCCATAATATAGTATCATTGGGGAGGATAATAAATCTAGGGCATTCATTCGAAGTACTCATGTCTAGCATGTTAGAGTAAACTGTAACTATAAATAACCCAGCAGCCTTGCCATAGCCTGGTGGAAGTTTATGATAAGTATAAGTATTAGATTATTATGACCATAAGATGTCACTCTTTCCGATATATATAGCATCAGGTATTGATCTGTAAGGTAAAATCAAGTAAAATAGACTACAATTCCTGCCACCAACCCTGGGCATATCTTATGTCATACAAATGGTAATGCGACGTACTTGTACTAAAACTAGCATCACGCTATCCCAATACCTTAGCTGGTTTTAGTATGAGCAGACTTGGGCTAATATGTGTGCTGAAAATTCATAACAGAACACTCGTTTGGTTTTGATTACACGCAACGACTCGATAAGGTTGATTTTAGCAGCTTGCCTTGACTCGACTCCAGTCTATTCATCATGGACTAATAAATAAAATGAGGAGACGATATATCGAAATGGGAAATTTCCAATCTATTCAGGGGATATATAGACAAATGAATCCTTAACTTTCATTATCCATAAAATAATTTTTTTCCGACCATACATTCTGTGAAAAAATTGACTGGCACATTGTAAACTGGGCATTCATTCCCGCATCCTATACAGTATACGAGCGCTAACTCTACATTTACTGCTTGAGCTATTTCCGTATCAGTACGTGACAGGACGTCCCATTATTCAAGACCAGAATTTTTGCTGCGGTTCATACATTTTCAAATGATAAATATCCATAAGTGATTACTTGCATCTATTATTTCGTTCCTGGTCTCAAATTCTAATGAATTTATTACTTAGAAAAAGTATCTAGATCTTCCCAGGTGCAAGGAAATCAGGGTTTCTTGACATTAAATTAAAAAAATCACCTATAGCTAGCCGAACCATGGTCGCCCAGTCGTATACAACGGACCCAATATTTTTACCCTGGCAGAAACCCTGCGACAGACCTACATTTGTTGAACTTATTATCTGAACTACTTGTCAATGAGTATTTAGTGTAGAAAGGGTTAATGGAGTGGTTAGGGGTGCATTTTTTTTTTAAAGTTAATTGAAATAAGGTGAAGCGCTTTAAATGTTCAAGTAGTAGACAATATCAAACTGTTCTATCATGAGAGACATTTATGATATTTTATAACGGTGGGACGATCTATAACTCTGAACGTGCATAACAGAGCAGGCCTTCGATTATGAGGCGTGCGATCGCGCTCGCGCACCGTAGCACGCCTGAAATTAAATCTTGGCGAGTAATTAATCACACTCCTCGGCGATATTCGGCGCACGATTGAAAAAGGGTTTATAATAACGATCAACCTTGTTTGCTGGAGAAGACTGACAGACATGCCGTATACGACGGAAGTAATTGTTTTAAGTTTTGCGCATGCGCTAGAACATTATTATAGTCAGGTGCGTTTAGCGATGTCGTCGCATTCGTATGTAGGTCTGAGTAATTCTCGGCTAGATATTACATGGTCTCTGACCGCATTTCATAACAACTTACATCCAACGGAAGCATTACGACGCAATTCGAGAATGGAGTTTTAATTACTTCAATGTGGAGAATACATGTGTACAAGATGAATCACAATGGTGATAAAATTGATTTAATTTTGAGTCTTCGTTTGTCATTTTATACCCCCGAAATATCCACCAAAATCACACGCCTGGGTTTCAGGTTAGGCGAGTGACCAACCACACTCCTGCATTTTACAGAATCGAAGGCCTGACAGAGTTAACCCTTCCATGATTGGAGCTTCCTGAAATTCTGCGAAAACCTTGTGCCAATGCATTCTCTTATATATGAGAGTCTCCCATAGGGAGCATCGCATATATAAGAGAATGCATTGGCCTAACAATATTTACCTTGACTTTGTAAGCCAGTGCACTCTCATATATGCGAGGCTCCCTATGGGAGACTCACATATATAAGAGAATGCACTGGCACAGGATCTTTTATGCTGCACTAGCGCATCTCCCATCATGAAAGGGTTAACAATTTGTGACGGTAGTATAATCTGCTGTAATGGTAGTGTTCTACTGAGTTGATAGAACGGACTGGGTTGTCAAACAAACTGATTCCATTCAATATATGTCTTACCTCATAAATTTCATTTAGCAGATCCAATGCATGAAGCTGATAAGTTTCTCTATTTTCCAGTGGCCTCGATGCCAAGTCGCAGATGGAGAACAGGGGAACCAACTTACTCCCAGGGTGAGCTGCAGCTCGCTTCAAGGACACTCCGGCCGCATTCACACACCTCTGCATGACAATACTCCGTACAGAAGCATTCGAGCAGAAGGACAAGAGCAACTCAAGTAACTGAAAATAACAACCATTCCTTGAAATAGAGTGTGTCATTCAGGGTTGGTGATTTTTTTGATTTTTTTAAATAAATCAAAAAAATCGATTTAATTGATTTAAATCAGATTTATTTGATTTAAATCGATTTTTTTGATTTTTTTGTTCTAATTGTTATGAAAATATGCAATTGTGCAATGTCTTTGATAAATGAAGGTTCTAAAAGGTGTTGCTTATTATATCCAAGGCTGGATTAATCAAAATTCTGTTATTATTTATTATTTTTTGTATAACTACATGTATCGAGCACAAATATCATGGCAAAACAGATATAGCAACCATGGACTTCAATTGTGCATACACTAGGTCCATGTGAGTTCCAATGTTGTGATATCTGGGTAAGTAGACCTGTACTTAAAGATTTACTAATAAATTTAGTAAATTTTGGCTGAGAACTGAATATATTATCAATCACCTTTGCTCCTCCGTGACTTGAAGACATACATGTAATCACACCATATATCAAGTATGGACATTAGACAACTAGAGTAGTTTAGATGGCAGAGTATATGGTAGAATTACTTGGTTGGCATATACATATATGGCAATCAGAAAAGGAAATTTAATAGTGTAATGAGGAGTGCTGAATCTGATTGTAGTTACAAATAAGCGGAACAAGCCGTTGGAGCAGTAATCACGGTACCATGCAGTATGCCTGTTTTGTATAGGGTTGACAATTACTGCACAATTTCATATCTATTATCCAATTTTGTATATTGTTTAATCATAATCATGTTATAGTTTACAAAAAACCTTGTTAGATAATGTAAATTCTTGACATATGCAATCATTTCCAATTTTTTGATTTAAATCAATGATTTAAATCGCTTGATTTAAATCAGCCAACCCTGGTGTCATTTGCAGAATGAGATCCCCAGAGGGTGAAATTAGTGATTCTACCCCAAACAGTGGGCTAGAGTCACCATATTCACCCCCTGGGGACCTTATTCTGCTGAGGCCACAACTGCTGTGGGAGACCCTAAAATTTTAGATTATCGACCAGACTATTATGCCTCAACTGCGATGCAGAGACCTAGGATCAGATTAAAGTTCCCGAGTTGAAGTTGGTGGTGTTCACCCATTAGTCACTTCGATTATGCATTTTATCTATTGCAAATTAGGGGATATAGAAACTGAACAGAAGGAAAAAAGTAACTAAAACATTGTTAATTTGTCACTATATAGATACTTCCCAGAATATGAGACCTAAGCAGAATAAGGTCCCCAGAGGGTGAATTTGGTGATGCTAGCCCACAGTGCGGGGTAGCATCCATAAATTCAGCCTCTGCCCAGGGACCTCATTCTGCAAATGACAGACACACTATTTCAAGGCTTGACAAAATGGTCTCAGCATGTGGTGGTTCAGTCTTTAGCCACGTTTTCCTATAGGGGCAGCGGGTCCCTTTTAGGGTAAATTTCCCCTCTCCCAAATTTCCCCATAGACAAATTACCCAACCTAATCCAGATTAAATCCTACATCAACTATGAATCTGCCCCTAAATAACACCAACTGGGAATAAAGATTTTATTTGCCCGCTAATGCTGATAATTTTGCGAAAAAAGGAGGCTTCTCAGGGGTACACTCATTGACAAGTATTGCCTTATTCTGAAAGATATCAAAGTGGACATCAGTAAAAGCCATGTGGTTGATTCTGACTGGTTACGTCGCATTTATCTTCTAATTGTAACTACTCACCTTGGATACCCCTCTTGCAGAGTCAGATTTGAGAAGAGACAAAATTTCCCCAATGCCATTTGGTAAGAAGTCATATCTATAAAAGAGGGTTGTTAATATAGTTCAAGACATTAAATTGAAAAACACAAACACCAATGAACACTGTTTTCAAAAGGGCTCACACCTTAACATCAGGCTTCTATGGTCCATAGAGTATAAGATCCCACTGATTGTCATATAAATTTACATCAGAATTAAAATACAATGTATTAGTATATTTTAATTTATTATTACCTTTTAATCAAGACTTTATGGCAAAATATACATCATATCCCAATCCCAAGAGGTCGAATTAGTTATTCCACTGTAAGGATGTTATTTGGCTCATTGCATGATATGCTAATTAAAATTAGACTTACGGACAAGTTACACCGTTACATAATCTAAAGAAAATAGCTGTGTATTACATTACTGCTGCTATAAATAACTTCTGCATGCAATCCATGCAGTATGACATCACAGCGTACAAATAGTTCTACGATTGACAGATATCTCCTTTTGGTTTTGTGTTTATTCCCTGCTTCAAACTTGTGTTAGCTGTTGAAATTCTTAGAAATAAGTAATTTTATTCTCTTTGCTAGGTATAATTGGTCAATTCTAGACTCTTCATAGACGCTTAAGTGTTTAATTAGTTGCTATAATCTCTAATTTTGTGTACAATGTGAAATTATCAATGTGACAGAAAATTTATTCACTATGTTTTGCTATGTGGCGAAATAGACGCTGTATAGGAATTCCGACAATCGCCTGATTGGCGACATCACTTTACTAATAAATGTTGTAACTGGCTGACACTGATGTAATGCTTATTGGTGGTAATGGAAATACCACTATTTTCTTTAGACTCTGTAAAGGCGTAGCTTGTTCGAGAGTCTAATTTTAATTTAAAATGTTACTATTGGCAAAGGTTGGTCAAGTTGTAGATTCAGCAAAGATGCACATCATTTCGTTTTTGCTGGTAAGAAACTGGTATAGAAAATATTAAAACACAACAATTAAAGTGATTTGAAACACTCTGTTGCAGCTCACAGCGATTAAACTTGCTCAATGCAGATATTTCAATAACTTTATGTATCCAAATTGCCAGCATACAGCAACATTCTTTCATATAAATTAATGTGATTCTCCATTCTCAGTTGTTTATGTTTTTGCACAGTTCAGATGTCGTGTTTACCAAAAACACAATTGAATATTATAGCAATGATATGTTAAAGGTACTCAATCCGATTAAGCAGTCTAAATTACTATTTCTTTGGCTTCGGGGGGCAAAAATTATTTAATTTGAGTCGAGGAACCCATCCTTCAAATCAATTTTTGAAGTCTGTTATTTTTTGAGATGTGGTCCACTTCCACGCGCTCAAACGGAAAAATTGCGGGTGTAAGATGGATAACTCTAAAATCAAGTGGTTATTATTGTTAATAGTAACCACTTTATTTTAGAGTTATCAATATTACACCCGCAATTTGTCTGTTTGAGCGCGTGGAAGTGGACCACATCTCAAAAAATAACAAACTTCAAAAATTGATATCTGATCACTCTGAGCTTTGAAGGGTGGGTTCCTTGATTCGAATCAAATATTTTTTACCCCCGAAGCCAAAGAAATAGTAATTTAGGGGTGCTTAATCGGATTGAGTACCTTTAATGACACATTCTTTTAGTGGGTATAGTGGATGAGTCGTAAAATATCAGTTTGAAGTAGCAAAATAAACACATAATGTCTTTAACTGTTCGGAGTAGCATACAATGTTTCTCCTCTCATGAGATGCGAGGATTATATACACTCGACTAGCGCCTCATGAAAATAATCCTCCACATCTCATTTGAGGAGAAAAATCACATGCTACTAAGAACAGTTAACCATTGTATATATCCTTTTTATTCTTTGTTTTTTACACATGCTTACTGGAATATACAAGAAAAGTTACTGCTCCCCCACCAGGAAAGGAAGGAAAAATCAATACAATTCAGTGAGAAGATATCTCAATTTTCACCAATTGGGCTGGTTACTGTTAAAAAATTATACTCACAAGGCGAGGAACTGTTGAATTTTAGGATTCCTGCTGATATCTTTTAAATAATCTACAGTATAACGTCTGGTCATACCACATCCACCCTTCATAATAATATTAAAGATGAGCTGGAAAGTCTGGTTTATATTCTGAGGGTTGAACAGCTGTAATAAATAATTTAGTCAAGATACAGCTAAAGTATAAATAATTTAGTCAAGATATGGCTAAAGTATAAATAATTTTAGTCAAGATATGGCTAAAAGTATAAATAATTTAGTCAAGATACGGCTAAAGTATAAATATTAATGGCTAAAGTAATATAGCCGCTATAACTACTCTATGTTCTATGTCCATGCTAAGACTGGGGTTTTTATAAACCAAGTCTTCTCGGTCAACAACAGCTTGGGATATCGGTTGGGTTGATGCTGTTTTGGACCGAGTCCGTCCCGTTATTTTTCTATAACAGACTTTCATTAAAAAGACATACTACATTTACACATGGAACCTGGGCATTCATTTGAACCACTGAAAGTGATTAATCATATGACATGTCCGCAATTAATCTGTCTTCAAAATATATTTAATATTTACCATGATGGAAACCTCAACAGATGTCAACAAAGACACGTATTTAACCTTTCCTGCCTTTCTGTGTAGAGTTTAAAATGTGTAGTAATAGTGTTGAATTTGTGCCAGTTTAGCAACGGGTATAAAGATCTGTGGTTTCTGTACCTTTACCCTTTTTTTGGGGCCTCAATTCACGTAAATAATACCAGTCAGCTTTCCCGCCAAAAACTTTTCCAGCTTATGTTGGGAAATTTCCCAGCACAACAAATTGTTATCTGCTGTATTTTGTCGCAAGATTTTTCATGCATGTAGAAACAAAGATTATTAGTTTTACTGTGATTCTTGGCATCCAATGTCTTGTCAATCAAAAGCTTTATTAATGTTTTCAAAAAACTTCCAGTTGGGTAATCAGCTGCTTTAATTCAATAACTTGTCTAACTTGAGGTCAAACAAACACACTCCGTTTCAATTTGCTTTCTATACGAAGCTCCAATGTTCCTGCTTCTTGTCTCAGGTGCAAGGAAATGGTTACTGGCTTTTCAGTGACAAATATAAAAATTTTCTCCCGATGGGGTGAACTATGGTCGCTTGGCATGTTATATGTTTACCAAACCAGCCTCATTTATTATCCCTGGTGGAAACGCTGTTTATAGCGCACTCTATGCCCAGTTTGTATAATTTTTACCCACCTGGTCACCAAGTTTTTCATTCATTCCGACACTGGTAATCACAGACAGAGCACAGATCACTAAGTTATAGTTGTCTCTTGACAGGAAATTAATCAAGGACTTGAACAGCAGTTTGCTATTCTCCTGTAATGAGAAGGAAAAGGTTTTTAACAATTATTCTTTAACCCTTTGATGGCTGGAGTTTCCTGAAATTTTGTGAAAACCCTGTGCAAATGCATTTTCTTATATATGCGAGTCTCCCACAGGCCTAACAATATTTAGCTTGATCTTGTAAGCCAGTGCATTCTCTTATATATGGGAGACTTGCATATATATGAGGATGCACAGGGTTTTAAATGCTGCACTGGTGCTCCCGTCATGAAAGGGTTAAGGTGGTATAGACTAGAGATGCCATATGTCAGCATTGAGAGTCTCGTAAATTGTTTAAAATAATAAATCTTCCAGAAATAAAGCTACATCTACAATCTGATTGTCTATAAAATGCGTAACTTGTGCAATATTGGTTAATTTTCTAGGAAAACCAATTGCTGGACAAATTTTGTACACTTCTTTCAATTCAGTACATCGATATCATATCCATTTTATTATTGCGATATGAGTATATATATGGATAATCTGAATTCATGGATTTTTGGAACCGCTTGCAGCCTTGCATCCAAGAAAACATGAAAATGAGTTGTGTGCATATGTCCACTCTAAACATAACATTTTAATGTCACGGATGAACCCTTGTCATGTGTTTGTCGTAAATATAATGAAAATACCTTACAGCAAATATATAACTTTAATGACAATGACAACACTAGGGACACATTATTCCCCACACAAATGAGGAAGATGTGAAGACACTGCTTATACTGCAATTGGTTTCAATTAACATATTCAGTTGCTGAAAAAATAGCAATTCTGGTCACACTAATTAATTGTAATGCCTTTAGCAATACAAAAGAATCTTTGTCTCACATTGATTCATTCAACTGGCGTGGTTATTTATGCACTACAACCTAGATCCGGCGAAATGCTCCTGAACACAATTTTGCGAAAGTGGACACTCAGTTTGATTCAAAGTTTATAGTGAATACATCGTCAACTTCAATATTTCCATTTTGGCTTGATAACAGTAAAATAAATAAAAATATATCAATATTCGATGTCTCTCATCAACAAAAACGCCAATTAAATTTGGAAAAAAACCCCATAAAATATCATATGTTATAGAAATGATTGGAGAACAGGAGACAGTACATGACATTACATCATGAAATTGCCAGAATGAGAGAGCACCCATGCTCTTGACATTAAGGTAGTCTATGATCATTTGATAACATCGATTTTTTTTAGCAAAACTCATGGATTTGACATGGTCATATTCTAACCCTTTCTATACTAAAGCATCATTGATGAGTAGTTATCCCATAGAAATGTTCAAATAATAATTACAACAAACGTCCATGTTTGTTGAACTTATTATCTAAACATTTCCCTAATAAATAGGGCTCCTTCTGCACTTTTATTTATCTGTCATCTGCTTTTATCACCTTAACATCCCTCTAAATTAATCTGAAATGGTTACGGGACTGGTTAACTGTTTGAATTAACTGAAGTTAACCAGTTAACCATGGTTATACAGGGGCCGGGCTACATTGACATATGAATGTCTATATCATAACATGGTGTCTATTATCCACAACAAATGATTCAACTTAAGTCAAAAGGTTGGCATGCTCAGTTATATATGGAAAGCAAACACCAAAATTGTCCCTAATTTATGAACATTCGCGCGATGTCATGGAAATCGGCATGCCCAAACCCATGGGTGGCTCCTATTCTCTTCCTTGCAGCTTAATATACCATGCATATAAGGGGGCATCAATAAATGTCCCTCTTATTTATAGCAGGCTAGCTAGCACATGGTGCTCAAAATTTAATTTAAAGTTATCACACGATCTTTTTCTGGTCACTATATCGGCCCATATACCTGTACATAATATACTGGTAAGTGTTTAACCCTTTACCCAACAGAACGGCCCTGTGCCAATGCATTCTCTTATATATGCGAGTCGACCATAGGTCGCCTCGCATATATAAGAGAATGCATTGGCTTAACACATATTAAAAATGATAAAATTGTCAAAGAATGTAGAAAAATATTATAAAATTGTTAAAAAATGTAAGACAAAATTATAAAATTGTTAAAGAATGTAAGAAGTAATGCCAATGCATTCTCTTATATATGCGAGGCGACCTATGGTGACTCGCATATATAAGAGAATGCATTGGCACAGGGCATAACTGTAACCATCACAATGTGGTCATTGAACCGGTTCCAATGATATCCATATTTGTATGGTGTTATTGAGACAGACCGAAGAATTTTAGGCTGTTGAAGCTTTATTTGGGCGTTTTGTTGGGTAAAGGGTTAATAAAGTAATTTACAGTAGGATATACATGTATATGTACTGACATATGTGTGCACAACTTGCCAAGAAGATATGCTATTTGCAATTGACAAGATCGGGTTGAATCAAATAATCTGCACTGCATATAATATCAAGTCACTATTGCATCACCATCTAATTAAGTAACCTGTGGAGGTTTCAACGTCGTGTGCACACGGATCTAATAATAGATCATTCCGATGTACACTTTTTAACTGACTGGGAGAATCCATTTAGTATAGAAAGAGTTAATAACTATAAAGTGCTTCAGATATCATCCAGCATTCCTTTGTTTGAAACAAAATGTTCAACTCACATGATTTTTCAGATATGACTGCACTGAAAAGTTGTCCGCCGATATATTAGCGAGCAGGCCTAAACTTGGTAACAGCAAATCACTCTGTGATGAAGTTCTACAAAAATGAAACATTTGAAGTGAAGTGAAGGCCTAAAATTAACATCTCATTTTTGTGGATCAAAAAGCTTGATGAATAAATGACATACTTAAATCGCTTCCACACAACGTGCAGTGTGCACGATCTGCATGAATCCGTCAAATTAGAACACATAAGGTGCAAATAGGGAACTCCAAACCATCGAGATTCAATTCAATTTTAATATTAAAGAGCCACAATAGCTCCCCTTAAACTCTTCTATACTAATGGATTCTCCCATTCAGTTATAAAATTATACATCGGAATGGTCTAATATTCATTTGGAGGGATAAAACACAGATAAATAAAAGTACAGAAGGAGTTCTATTTATTCAGGGAAATGTTGAGATTACAAGTTCAACAAACTTACAAACTTAGTCATTCGTTTTGTTGAACTTGTTATCTGAACATATCCTATGGGACAACAAGTAATCAGTGATGCTTTAGTATAGAAAAGGTTAAATCAACACAGGGGACAAATATTTCCAGCAATGATTGAACAAAATTATATAACACTAAATTGATGAGTATTTTAATGTTGGAACGACTAGGGTTTTTCGGAGTTGACTAATCAACTGTCAAAAATCGAGTTGAAATCAACAACCCCCCATTCCCATGGAAAACATCCCTTAACTATGTGGCTATTGAGTACTAAAAAAGGGGAAATTAGCCTCATGAATATGTCTTTTGATCTACCCAACATTGTCAACAAATGTCGTAAGTATCTACCTTTAACCCTTTACCCAACAAACCGGCCAAAACCGGCCAAATAAAGCTTCAACAGCCTAAAATATCTTCGGTCTGTCTCCTTGACCACATTGTGATAGTTACAGTTATGCCCTGTGCCAATGCATTCTCTTATATATGCGAGTCGACCATAGGTCGCCTCGCATATATAAGAGAATGCATTGGCCTAAAAAAAATCTTTTTTTAACATTTTTTCTTACATTCTTTAACAATTTTATAATTTTTAATGTGTTAAGCCAATGCATTCTCTTATATATGCGAGGCGACCTATGGTCGACTCGCATATATAAGAGAATGCATTGGCACAGCGCCCTTCTGTTAAGGGTTAAATAGGTCATCAAATTATATTTGATATTGTTTTAAAATTGAAGTAAATCACTGCAAGATAACTGCTGTTCACAAGTTCCCATTTTTTTAGGTAGTTACATCGAAATTCAGAAGAGGTGTTCTCGGAAACTGGTGCTACTAAATTTGCATCCAGCTAATTAATACCTGGTGTCTTGGTTTGCATTTGATTTTGTAAAGGTTTGTCGTTTAACATGGTATTGGGATACATTTATCATACTATATCCGGACACATTAGTCAACAATCTTAGTCAGACTGAATTAATTAGACACTGCGTCCACAATATGTGCACATGACGTGATTGAAAGAACACCAAAGGCTTCAAAGTGCGGTAGCTGGTACAATTATTTTTGATTGGCCATGACGCAATGATGTATCTTTATTAGTCATATTGTCGATTTATAACTGGTGTTTGTGTTAAGTAATTATACTAAATAGCGCGGCTTTTGTTAAATTGACCAGCACCTATTATATGAAAGCAAAATGCTACTTACTTATTGAAATGTTAATTGAGGGGAGCCAAAATTACTGTGCCATAGGACAATAAAGATGACAACATACATATAAAAAGCATGCTATATAACTTATGTTCTGTTTAATTGTGACCTGATTATGATTGTATGATTGTACATCTATGATACATTCTGAATTTCTGTCATTATGTTTGTCCATAATTATGTAGTGAATTAATAGAAAGAAAAACTGTAGGGCATAAACAGGTTATAAAATGAGTTTGTACAGTACAGTAATGCCCAAAATAATCGACTCATTAACCACAGCAGAATTATTGGTAATTATTCAAGATTTAGTCGGAAATATGGCTTGTTGCCATTCAACTGCTGTGGTTAAGGAGTCGATTATTTAGGGCATTACTGTATCTGATCTTAAGTGTAATATTGTGATAAAGAAAATAATTTTATGTTCTGTACAGTGGCGAAACAACCAAGGTGGATAATTATAAATTTTATGTTTGTTGTACGTAATAAAGATGTCTGTGCCGATATAAGTGTGCCATACTTTCCTAAATCTGCAGATACAATATCAATATGATACGAATACAGCACTTTGTGTTGACAGATATTATCACCTCACCGTATTAATTCATTTAACATGAATAAATGTTGCAGCTTGGATTGTATCCCTCTTATAAGATAGATAATGGTAACGGTGTCATATGTCCTAAATGACTGAGGTAATAATGGGTGAAATGCTTTAAAACCAATTAAAGATGCATAATCCGAACCAACGCTTGAAAATTACTATTTCCTTGGCTTCAGGGGTAAAAAATATTTGATTCGAGTCGAGGAACCCACCCATCAAAGCCCAGAGATATCAGATATCGATGTTTGAAATCTATTGTTTTTCACCACTGATAATTTTAAGTGGCTCAGTCAACAGTTGACGTAAGACGATCTTGGACCAAATTGCCGAAAAGATGGATAACTCTAAAATCAAGTGGCTTTTTTGTGTCAGATATTTGACAAACCCGCAAAATTTGTGAAACAAAATGTTGATAAATACCAGGTTTTGGGCAATTTTATACTATAGTTGACCGTGGTTTGCAATATTTTTGGGCAATTACTCGAAACTAATAACTGAAGCGATATTTTTAAAATTGTTGTTGGAATCTGATTATCGAATCAGATTGAGTACCTTTAACACCAGATTGCTAGATGCTAGATATATATAGAATATCCATATAGTTTGATGAGATACAGGGTTTATTTTCATGAGTATGAATCATCAGATGGGGGACCGAGCTTTTGCGAATTCTCCCATTTGCTGAATCATACGAGTGAAAATACGCCTTGTATCTCGTCGAACTATATGGCCTATATGGGTATTGTTTTTATCCATCACCTAAGTTAAAAAGTCATTAACATCTATTAAATGTGTTTAAATGGGGATTTATTTTAGGATTTTTTTTTAAATGGATTGCAAGATTTTTGGTTGCAGTTCTGAGAATGTGACTTTTATATGATAGTTGAAGTAACCATTCTCGCTTTATTTTAGCACATGCTAAAATTTATTTTGCAGCCTTTATCTATATAATAGACGACAAAGGTGATGGATAAATAAATGTGTACATGGACTAGTATTATATTATTATCACTATGCATGGGTTCTGGTATACCTGAAGAACCAATACAGGTCAGATATATTGTCTTAAAGACATATTATGAACTTGTTCGGGTGCGTGAATTTGATAAATTAGTATTCAGGTGTTATGGTAACTGGAGGAATGTAACATTCTACAAACATCACTGAAAATTTGAAGCAAATCGACCGTACCATTCCATAGAAAACATCGTCAGAACTACGCTCAATTGTAAATATTTACGACTCGATTCGGGATCCATCTATCGGCGATAAACTAGCGAAAACGATTTCGCCATCGAGAGTCACTTCATTTAATTAATATATAAGAATGACGATGTGCGTTGTCAATTTGAATATACTATTTGTAAAAAATACTACTTTGAACAAAATTATTCTCCATTTGTATTTGATCACCATACGGGAGTGTTTCACATCACTTTAAAGACTTTCCTCCCCATCAAGACAAAATCTCATAGGGACTGAGCATAAACATTAAATGTTCACCACTCAACCAACACAAAATTAAACTCAACAACATAGATAAACTCACATTTGGCCAATAAGATAATGAAGCAAATCTTCCATATAAGTCTCATGAAAGCTCAACCTTTGTCCATAAGTAATACTCTGAAGCAGCTCCAAGCACTGAAATAATACATTATTATAAATGTTTACTAATATCATTAATGTGAATGGCTCATGTTATCCTTAATATAATAGAAGTATATTAAGTACTGTACGCAGTTGAGTAGTTATTTTGTATATGAACAGTTTAGTGAGTTTACATAGTTATTTTGCTGGATAAGTATTCTGAGAAGTATAATATATGGTAATAATAATAATAATAAATTTTCTCGATTATTTTGCCTATAATATATGGTACTTTTTTATCACAGGCCCCAGGTAAAATACAAGGGTCGGATAAAAACACACCAACTGTCATATCCTTCATAAGTAAATGAATTCTGAAAAGAGCATGATAAATTCTCAAAAGTTATCATTCAGTCAAAATATCACTCAATGTGACTTATTAGACGAAACATCTCCTCTCTTACTGGTATGTTGAAATACAGGAGAAAGAGGCCATCAAATCGATTGTCCCCAAAATTTGACAAATATCATACTGAATTAGAAAAATAAAAAATAGATAGTCGCTGATGAGTAGTCAATTGATTCCCATTCCCCTTTATTCATATGTCGACACGTTCACCTAATAAGTTCAACAAACAGCCTTAGGTGTTTCGTCTGTATTACATATAGGGCTCTGCGATATAAGAAACTGGATTCGATGTCGATATCACCGGTGTGATTCGGCATGGACACAGAATCAGATATCCTGTTCAAATACTTTTGAATATTCAGTGCATACCCATCATTGATAAATAGGAGCGATGCATCAACATTATCTGTAGCAACACACATGTATTGCTTTAAAGTATCAGAGGCAGCATTAAAAGGCAGACAAACTTAAGAGACATGCTTAAGAGACATATTAACTGTCCAAAAGGGCCTAGCATTTTGAGATCATTTTTTTATAAACTGGGTTTTAGTTGTGTTATCAGGATGGGTGTAGGCCTAAGTACCCTATTTTCACAAACTGGTTGATTGTGGGTGTACTTGTAAATGTAACGCAAGTTAGAGTCACGTGATGACACCCAAAATATGTCTGCAGATTATGTGGTAATGCCATGGTAATGATATAAACATGCAACAAATTAATGAATAACTGAAAACTGCTTACTAATTTCCATATAAACATCAATTACTAAAACATAATCGGAACGTATATAAATTATACAAGAGTCGCATATTTCATGTTATTTTCTTTCAAAATACTTCCATTGATATTTCCAGACACTTTAAAGGAACAAACACGCAACATTCTTTGAAGCCCTATATCTCATGCACCTGCAGCTAGCCAATTTGATTCAAGATTTGATTGGCTATCGATGTTCCAAATCGATATTGGATTTTGTATCTGCAGAAATGCTGATTCGGAGGGCCCGATTTATGCAGTGGAATGCCCATTTTTAAATTGTAAGAATTATTAATAGACCATGTAAGCAGATTACAGTCAGCGATGCACATTATAGATTCCATTTTATTCATTTCTATTCTAAGGATGTTCAGATACTAAGTTCAATAGAAGTTGCTTGTTCAACTTATAATGATAAGATGTCGGGCAGTTCTTCAAATAAATACAATGGCATTTTCTTCTGCTTATATGATCTGAACAGCTCTACAAATGAATTCCATTCCATTTCCTTTATATACTTGATCACTGAATGGGAAAATTCATTCAGCAATTATAGGGTTTATAAGCTCACAGGCCGCTGAAGTTCATCAGTAGAGTCACTGAATCTTCTTAAAAGATCACTGAGAATGGGTGTCAGTTGGTAGGAGCTAAACAACTTCTGGTACGAGTCTGGATTCTGAGCTGAAAAACATGAAGAGATAAATATATATTATCATTGGTATGTGGAACAACAACATATAACATAAAAAATCATAAATTTCGGCAGGAGGAATAGCTCACTTACCTGTGGCTCATGAACAATTAGTCCTCTCAAACCACCTTGTTTGCATAATGAACTCCAAGCTAGGGGTGCCAAGATTAATCGTATAATCGATTAACCGTTGATAAAGCCGATAATCGATTACCATTTCCGTCATTGATTAATCTGCATTATTCATTTTGGACGTTGGAAAATGCCGGGTATTGTTGAGTACCGTGTTTGTTTTACACAATTTAATCTACAACCGAGGGGTTAACACACTTTGATCATGTAGGCGATGTAGCAAAGAGATTACGACAACATGAGTACTACTAATATATGTTGCAAACAGTCGGCAGTTCATTTCATGATGCGACATGGTTACTCTTCGGGTCATTGTATATTCTTCAAATTGGCGCAGCTGCAGCTTTGAACTTATGGCGTCGTTGTATATTTCCACAAGAAAGGCAGTAGAGCTGGGACGGTTATGCGGTTAACCACCAACTATGGCTGTGACCGGTCACTGATTTGCCGTGGTCGGTTAACCGTAACATCACTATTATAGTGTATGATCACTGTGATGGTCAGCTATAACTGGCTATAAGAGGGTTAATCTGTCTCCATCAATTAAAATGAATCCGAGATTGCCGGAACAACATCAAACGCGGTGTGTCAGCTCTTTGAAGGCTACATTTAACAGCCTGCCGACGTCAAAACAAAACATCAAAGGGTCAGCACACGTGTGATCTTACAACATTATCACATCGCATGACTCGTATTCAGTGCCACGCCGACATCGATGGCATGTCGTTTTCACTTTGATATGAAGCCGACGGAGTTGTCTGCTTGGGTCAATCGGGTGGGCGTTGATAACATGTCAGTTGTCACTCACGGGAAGGGTGCTAATTAGCTAATTAAGAATAAATAATAATTGTTCGCCCACCCAGCTACCGGAAATTGCGGAATAATCAATAAAATATTCCGGAATGTATATTAAACCTTTCTAGTCGTCACTTCCGTGTCGGTGTGTTCAGCTTCCCGCCCGATCACATATCCCGATGGCGATGGAGTAATTTTACAAGGACAATAAATGAACACAACACAGCCTCACAGAGGAATGACATTGTATATTTATTTTATTCAGTAATAAATTGAAGATGTGTACTTAATTAGATATGTGATTATGTGTGTCATGAATGACAACTTCTTTGTATAATGGGCAGGAGCCGTTCTCAAACTTACCATGTCAGTGAGCATCACAATCATCGCCGTTCTGCATACTGGGCTTACCCACCCATAATAGTACCTATAATATGTGGTTAACCGGTTAATCGCGGTTTTTTGCCGTTCATAACCGGTCACGAAAAACCCATAACCGTCCCAGCTCTAAAAGGCAGCACTATGTCATTGAAATGTGCTGAATGTCGCCGTTTTCAATGAACTGAATGTACTCGCCCTTGAATCTGATTGGACCAATGGGGAGTTGATTGACATTCTCTCCAAACCAGGGAACCTACGTCATTTTAATCAGTGATGTTCTCCGTGATGTCATTTGCAGCAAGTATACATTGTTTGTATATGTATACTTAGATGTTAGTAGTACAGGCTATCGCTTATCGTGTGGTGACTGCTGAATGAAATTCACTATTATCAAATACTTAACTTGTTCTGAGTCCTAAAATTTGCAGGTGGGGCCCACGTTTGTGACTGTTATCCATGATCTGGAAGTTTGCTGAAACTTAGTTTCCGTAACATTTGATTCTTTCTTTTTAGGAACCACCGTCGGTCCATCGTGCATTCCTACTTTTATATTGTTTGTATATTCGGCTATTCATAACACTGAAATTAATTGCGATGTTCGTTCTAATGAACTCACAAATATTATAACCATGACAAGGCCGAGAACTGTGCTGGTATTGAATACATTGTGCTCATTAGTCACTACCGGTGGTTTATGTATAGGATATTCCCCGAGCTGTCGGGCATTTGGAAAAATAATTCACCGAGGTGATTATTTGGACGAATGCCCGACAGCGAGGGGAATATCTATCTTAAACCTCAGTATTTAAAGAATAACAAGACAAAATTTAAAATTTTCCATATAATTTTACTTAGAAATTTGTCAAGGATATTACAATCTCATATATATTTTGAAGACCTCTGTCTGTCTGTCTGTTTGTTTGTCTGTCTGTCATTTATACAAATCTACGATTCTCGACCGATCGGGACGAAACTTGGTACGTGTGTGTAGTTTGACCAGGCGGTCGGTCGACGTTGTCGTATTGGCGAGCCCATGCGGCGCCCGCTTCGCGCATGCGCAGACGAGATCTCGGAAACGGGTGGAGCTATCGACTTGAAATTTGCTATGTGAATGTATCTTGCCCCGGATACGAATTTTATCGGGTCGCCGAGCCCGTGCGACGCCAGCTTCGCGCATGCGCAGACGAGATCTCGGAAACGGGTGGAGCTATCGACTTGAAAGTTGCTATGTGAATGTATCTTGCCCCGGATACGAATTTTATCGGGTCGCCGAGCCCGTGCAACGCCAGCTTCGCGCATGCGCAGACGAGATCTCGGAAACGGGTGGAGCTATCGACTTGAAATTTGGTATGTGAATGTATCTTGCCCCGGATACAAATTTTATCGGGTCGCCTAGCCCGTGCGACACCAGCTTCGCGCATGCGCAGACCAGATCTCGGAAACGGGTGGAGCTATCGACTTGAAATTTGGTTTTTGAATAGCCCGGACAACGTCGGTCTCATCGGCTAGTCTCATATATATTTTGAAGACCTCTATTTGTCTGTATGTATGTTTGTTTGTCTGTCTGTCATTTATACAAATCTACGATTCTCGACCGATCGGGACGAAACTTGGTACGTGTGTGTAGTTTGACCAGGCGGTGGACGTTGTCGTATTGGCGAGCCCGTGCGGCGCCCGTGCAGCGCATGCGCAGACGAGATCTCGGAAACGGGTGGAGCTATCGACCTGAAATTTTCTATGTGAATGTATCTTGCCCCGGATACGAATTTTATCGGGTCGCCGAGCCCGTGCGACGCCAGATTCGCGCATGCGCAGACGAGATCTCAGAAACGGGTGGAGCTATCGACTTGAAATTTGGTATGTGAATGTATCTTGCACCGGATACAAATTTTATCGGGTCGCCGAGCCCGTGCGACGCCAGCTTCGCGCATGCGCAGACAAGATCTCGGAAACGGGTGGAGCTATCGACTTGACATTTGGTTTTTGAATAGCCCGGACAACGTCGGGCTCATATGTGAATGTATCTTGCCCCGGATACAAATTTTATCGGGTCGCCGAGCCCATGTGACGCACAGACCAGATCTCGGAAACGGGTGGAGCTATCGACTTGAAATTTGGTTTTTAAATAGCTTGAAATTTGCTATGTGAATGTATCTTGCCCCGGATACAAATTTTATCGGGTCGCCGAGCCCATGTGACGCAAGCTTCGCGCATGCGCAGACCAGATCTCGGAAATTTTGTACGTGAATGTACCCGTGCGACGCCAGCTTCGCGCAGCCCTCGATACATGCACGAAATATAAATTGTGCCGTCATCATTCACGATACATGCACGAAAAGACACAAGACTTTATGTAATCAGATTCTTCCCACAACCACAGCACATTTCATCAACATTCATCCATTAATTAATCAGAAGCATATCTTCCCCTATTCTGGCGTGAACTGTGAAATGTGAAAATGCATTTCTATTAGAATATCAAGCATGATATAGACGCTCTTTATTATTTCCATATCAGGAATCCGTTCGCAGATAACACTCTTTATATGTTAGCCAGGAATTTTATGTCTACCAAACGCCACGAACTAACGTTTTGTGCATTTGTTGACATTGTTGGGATGTACTTTCCTTGAATCAGAGGTTCGTGGAATATCTTTTTTGATTTCTTGATTACCATTGCAGTTCCAGATCTCGGAAAAAGGGTGGAGCTATCGACTTGAAATGTATTAATCAGAAGCATATCTTCCCCTAGTCGGGGGGGTGTGGATTGCTGCTCGCCTGCAAATCACCCGTCATAGAAGCATATCTTCCCCTATAACTGTATCATTGCAGTTACTGCCTTAACCTGTCTTTTCTTATAATTTGCAATTCAATCGCCCTAATTTCTTTCGTCCACTGCGGATAGAAGCATATCTTCCCCTATAACTGTATCATTGCAGTTACTGCCTTAACCTGTCTTTTCTTATAATTTGCTATTTAAGGGCCCTAATTTCTTTCGTCCACTGCGAGATCTCGGAAACGGGTGGAGCTATCGACTTGAAATTTGCTATGTGAATGTATCTTGCCCCGGATACGAATTTTATCGGGTCGCCGAGCCCGTGCGACGCCATCTTCGCGCATGCGCAGACGAAATCTCGGAAACGGGTGGAGCTATCGACTTGAAATTTGGTATGTGAATGTATCTTGCCCCGGATACAAATTTTATCGGGTCGCCGAGCCCGTGCGACGCCAGCTTCGCACATGCGCAGACCAGATCTCGGAAACGGGTAGAGCTATCGACTTGAAATTTGGTTTACAGACCAGATCTCGGAAACGGGAGGAGCTATCGACTTGAAATTTGGTTTTTGAATAGCCCGGACAACGTCGGGCTCATCGGCTAGTGTATGATATATTTAACTAAAAGTCAATACATATTTTAACGAAAAACGTGAACATGACCATTAAACAAGTTCCGAGTCTGTCAGACAAATAAAAATTTGTACGCAAATTCAGTTGCCACTTTAATTAGTGATCCGGATATTTTGGATTGAAATCGTCATTAAAAATGTGTCAATCGACCCCCAGCCCATGAAATATGTTCAATCCTGCGATATGTCCTACTTGGCTGTGCATGTATAAACCAATGAACACAATATTTCTAACTCATATGATGTTAGATCTCAGATAACACATGGGTGGAAGTCTAATTGACACCAGTGCATATGTGTTAACAGCATGGACACCTTCCAGCTACAACAAACATTTAATTTGCTTGGCCTGATAGTGTGCTTTCTCGCTGCTTAGAACATTTCCGTGACGTCATCTATTGTTTGTAGCAGGTGTCTATCCTGACGAATAGACACAATGGGCTTGTTGTATTGATGTGTAATTGACTCAAGCGTTGGATATCTGGGTGTGACAATTGGAAACTAGTTCAATCCAAGTCGTCGCGACCAATATGGTGGGGCTGGGGTGGGAGCGGGGTCTGTTATAGACACCGAGTTGGTGTTGCATATCCAATACCACCGAGGTGTCTATCTTACTTAGAACATTTCTGACCGTATGGTGGTTCAAGATGTCAGAAACCAGATACAAGAAAGAAGCAAATCATGTTAATTGATTGTGTAATATACACACTTTGAAAAATTAAATTTATATATTCTATTACCCCCCTGGCGAGCCCAAAGCATGATATTGTCTTTGTCGGCGATTACAGGTAGCTTACCCCACGCTTTAATCTAATTAATTAATACGTTGTTGCTGGGTGCATAAATGAATGTCTCCAATTAGCTACTCACTTCCATATCAGCACGGGTGAGAAGAGTGAATTTTGCCAGTATCATAGGCTGAGTATAACTCAGTTACAGTATGCGCACAAAATACTACCCGGCGTAAGTTGCACTTGTTTGCTTTTCTCCAAAACTTTCAGAATGTGGACCGAACACACACGAACGAACGTGAACATGAATATGACATTGGTTGAAAACATGACGCGACCACACTCCGCATTCGAAAAGGGGACTTAAAGTTGGACTTAGCGTTCTAGATAAGTAATGTTTGACTTATTGTCAAAACTGATTCTGCATGTGTACTTGTGTGCTATTTTTGTCCGGCTAAGACGAACGAAGTAATTTTCTAAACTTTTTGTGTCTACGTTATCTATTAATGGATATTACATAGTTATATGTTATCAGCATGGCGTCCGTTTTTATCAGCATGGCGTCCGTTTTATAAGCGAAATAAACATCACAAGCGCCCAGAGGTAAATGAAGATCTGGCCGATGATCCAACTGATGTTTTCCGTTAATATTGGAATAAAAAATAATAGAGATTCTTTCGAGGAGCCGTTTTCGTATTACTGCTTATCGGATTTATTTATTCCATGAATTCGAAGTTGGATTTACAAGCATTTCTTGACCAACGTAAGTTATCGAATGAGGTTTATTTACTGTAAATATATAGTAGTCATTGCCTGTGTAAAACGACCTTCAATTTCCACATTTTGACTTGCAAATTCTTAACATTTTATATAATTCCATGTGATCAACATAACTATTCCACTTAAGTTCTAGTGAGTGGTACTCGGCATTATAAACTGATTTGGATTATCAACATTTAAATATTTGGCATGTGTCGCCTCCCCACATTTTATGTCGATACGTCCTTGCATTTGCTTGTTGTAAGAAAACTTGGTGTGACAGCGCATATCAGTAACGCTTATAAGTGGACCAATCTTTTGATTGAATGTTCGGGAGTGCATAGTTGGTCAATCAATGGGTGTTGCGGGAATACAATGCCTATTTAGGCATATATTATTTTAATCACGACATACCGATTCGCAGCACATGCAATGACCTAACGATCTTTGCAGTAAATAACGGTCGGTCACCGGACCTCAATGGATAACTTACATTGGCGTTATAATGCATTTTCTAAATTGATACTGATGTGCATTGTATTATATGGTCGTGAATATAGGAATATATGGTTGCAACATTGTTCTATTTACTGGGATTAAATTTCGCCATACGAGCCGGAGACGAACATCGGTAAGTACAAGTATTACACAATAATTTTTTTGTGTCCATATAGTCATGGCTATAAATAGAAGGCTCATAACAACCTTAACAACATTGTCCAACTTGACATCATACCACTGCGGTTGGTGTGCTCTATGCACCAGAAAATTATATCGTGCGAGTGATTCCGTGTTCTAAGAACGTGTTTTTCATTATTAGAACATGTCTCAAATACAATGTACATGTGTCGTTAAAGATACGGGCGGCGTTGGCAGTGGGTATGCTGTTAAAATATTCACATCCGTCAAAAACCGCCATAAATAGTAAAATATAGACAGACTTTTTCTTATAGCAATCAGAAATATGACATAAACAGTATGTTATTGTCAATTTTTCCCCTTTGGTATGTAAACAAAAGCAAAAAACGTTCCTCGCTTTTGTTTAGATCCGGATATGGTAAACATTTTTAAAAGAGCATTATTTATTACCGTTTTCCTGATATGGAAATAATAAATTGCGTTTATATCATTGTGTGTGATTAACCAATAGAATTACGCTGTGTTATGTAAACAGAAGCACAACTTACATAATACGAGCAGGCTCTTGTTTACATACACCATCGTACGTCTTGACGACAATATAGTCGATTTTCTACAACTAATACAACCAGATTAAAAATATTTCGCAATAAATATGTTTTTGAATGTTTGATACGCATAATAGCTTTTTGTGGATATGTTCAGATTATCGCAACACCGCGAAAAAGACAAATTAAACAAGAGGTGTGCACTCGAGTGCTAGCATACCCCCACCGTGGCAAATTCAACCCGCATTATCCGTAAAACCCAACAAAAAAGATTTTTAACTTTAAAGAAAACTTCGGACTAATAATATCGATATGGTGTCACAAGAAGCTTGTACAGATAAAATTATTCAAATTGGTTCATATTTGTTAAAGTTATTAAGTCGGACAGAATTTTCTAAGTCAAAATAAGTCGAAAATGAAGTGTAATATTACGAAAAACAGTCTGAGCCAATCCCTAGCCGCATCATGTAGAGAGGGTATTGTGAGAAGCATGTATACCAAAAATTATTTAAATTGGTTCATATTTGTTAAAGTTATTAAGTCGGACAGAATTTTCTAAGTCAAAATAAGTCGAAAATGAGGCGTAACTTAAAAAAAAAAAGTTGGACCGAACCGCAATTAGCATCATACGGAGAGGCAGTCCCAAGGAGATTGCATACATAAAATTATTGAAATCGGTTCATAGTTGTTCGAGTTATGAGGTCAGACGGACGGACACACGGATGGAGAAAGCGTGACAGGACAGTGCGACGAACGGACAGACGCAGTCAATCCAGTATACCCCCCATTTTCTTCGAAAGTGGGGGTATAAAAAATATATAATGGTACTATTTCTTAACAGCATCAGTTTGCCCTAACTTCATCAGAGCAATTCAGCAAGACCCAACTGCATCATAGCAGATTAGCAGGACCACTTGCCCAGGGGTGATATATATTTTTTCTAGTCCGAATTGTCTAACTTTGATGTACAATTGTTGTTATTACATTAAACAAATTCCACCCACTGTCTTTTCTTATTATCCCTATGATCATTGTAACCACCTAGCACTGTTCAGTTTCTCATTTTATTGATTAGTCACAACAATTTGACATTCCGGTGTGTCAGCAAGTGGAGAACACACCGAACAATGACTTGTGATTGTTGTTATGATAATACCTGGGGAATATTTTAATATTCCACAGTTATTGTTAAAATAATGCACAGTTATTGTTTAAATAATGCACAGTTATTGTTACCAGCGGGTAATCGGCTGGATATTGTGCAAGGGAGAACAATAGAAAATATAGCGACTGTGGTTTAAGATGCACTATTACATCAGCCAATGTCTCAAACAACCAGCGATAGCAGTTAACCAGCACCCAACCAATAGGCCATATTAGGGAATACTTCCACTGATATTAATATTTGGTACGATTAATCGATTATAGTCGATTATTGACAACCGATTGTCGATTAGCAAAATTAATAATCGTGGCACCTCTATTCATAACTCATTTTGTGATTTATATGTTTGCATAATGAACTCCACGCCATGCATTATCTATAAAATCAGGACTCGAAATATGGTACAGGACATTTGCAGAATGAGGTCCTCAGAGGGTGAATTTAACAGGCTAGCATTACCAAATTCATCCTCTGGGGACCTCATTCTACATGGCATCATCTGCAATGGGAGACCTGGACACAGATTTAAGTTCCCAGATGGTGAATACAGTGAAGTGCACCCATTGGGCATCTAAATTATACATTGTGTCGTCTGCCAGTTTGGGGATATAGAGAAACTAAAAAAATGAAAATTTCTAAAGAATCTAAAAAAAACTTGTTAATATAATAAAGATACTTTCAGAGAAGATGAGGCCTAAGCAGAATGTGATCGCCAGAGGGTGAATTTAGTGATGCTAGCTCGCTTGGCGGGGTAGCGTCACTAAATTCACCCTCTGGGGACATCATTCTGCAAATCTGCAGCACCATATTTTGAGGCCTATATAAAATATTTTTTACTCACCAATGACATTCAGAAAATGGATGCATTTGACTGCTAACTGCTGTTGAATATTCTGACTCGTCAACACAGTCACAATACATGATAAGCACTGAGTTGGGAGTAGATCACTGATGTTGAAAAAATCAAGGAAGTCTGATTCTCGGGATACCTTTACCAAAAGCTGAAAATAAAGAAATGTAATAGCAAGGAGTTTAATGGTTAAACTTTAACCCTATAATAGATGGATTATTCCACCAAGTTATAAAAGGGTACATTGGAATGATCTATTATTCATTAGGAGGAGTGTTTAGGAAATATTAGCAGACAATAGTTTTAAAGCCAAAAAGATAATACAAGTGTGGAAGGAATCCCATTCATTGGTGGGAATGTTCAGATAATATGTTCAACAAACAACCTATAGTATACCTACATTAATGAGCTAAATAATTGACTCCTTAGCCACAGCAGAATTATGGGTAATTTTTCAGGAATTAGTCGGAAACATGGCTTGTTGCCATTCATCGGAAAGCTCTCAGCAACAGCAGAATTATGGGTAAATTTTTAGGATTGAGTCGGAAATATGGCTTGTTGCCATTCTTCGGAAAGCTCTCAGTGAGAGCTTTCCGATGAATGGCAACAAGCCATATTTCCGACTAAATCCTGAAAAATTACCCATAATTCTGCTGTGGTTAAGGAGTCGATTATTTAGAGCATTACTGAAGGATCATTTGTTGAACTTATTATTTGATTAGATTATTTAGTAAAGAAAAGGTTAATTCAAGAAAATGAAATGACATAGACATGGCTCATGTACAGAGTTGAGTACAGGCTTTGCATTTTGAGGGGGCCCTAAAAGCCCAAGCCCTATAATATAAGTTACAGGGCGAGTTGTTGCCGGATACGGTGTCATATGAGGCGAAGTGAGATTAGTATCGGGCGAGGCACTAGCCGAGCCCGATATTAATCTCGCTGAGCCTCATATGTCACCGTAGCCGGCAACAACGAGCCCTGTAACGATTTTATCATGTCACCCACATATCATATTATCTGTGTGAGAATTTGAATTACTTATACGAAGTTCATTACCTGCCAGTAAGTAAATTTGTTGTCTATGGCTATTAACTTATGTAAAGTCACAGTGACACATCATGGGCATTGAGTCAATGGCTAATCACCAGAAGCAGGACAACAAACTTGAGTTTGATAGTTAATTTATGAGTGTTTAGAATTCCTCAAATATATCACATGCAGGTTTTGGTATATGGTACTATGTCTTTAAATTAACAGAACTTGATTTCCGACAGATATCCCTTTTCTTGGCGCCAAAATACACAGAAAATATACCCGAGGCGGCAGAGTTCCATGAAAAACATAATGGCGGACATCGACCCCATATGGGAACCCTGAGGGGGGATATGGATTCCATATGGGACGGGCTACAAAGATGACGACCCAATGTCTCCTGATATGCCTCTACCAACGGAGCGTCCTCATTGGTCGATCCAACCAGGTGACATGATAATAGGCCCTAAGGGAGCTACTTGTCAATAAGCATTAGTAAATAAAGTAGTAGATAGATTGAAACACGCAATAATATAGATTTCCAACTTACATCTAGCTGAGATAAAAGATATCGTGAATCTGTGTCAGAAGACTGGGACGAAAACTTGTTAAAGGCACAGATTGTTGATTTTAGGCATGATGTCGCCTCCATTTCATTCAACTGTTAATACCTGCAAAAAAAAATATAAAAAAAATACATCTAATATCAATTAGCTTCTAATAGGGAATTTTCAATGGTATATCTATAATCACCTCTCATCGAATGCCATTATCGCTGTGGAAATCACAACACTGTCATGTGCTATTAGAAATAAGAAATGCAATTATCATTATACTAGGCCATCTTTCGCTGCATTAAAATTTCAATACTTTTAATATCGCGATATGCATATCCATGCCATATATATCATATCATAGGATATGTATCGTAGCAGGGATGTATCATTACAGCCCTACCTCTGAGGTAATCTGGGGAACAGATTTCCCACTCATAGTCAGTACCCAACAAAATACTATGAGATATCACTGTCCAGTGCCAACTACAAGTTTATCTCATAGTACGAACATTATAAGTTATTGTGGTGGATTGACGGTACCATGGTGTGACATTGACGGCTTGGAGTTTATGTTCAACCGAGTCGCAAAGCGACGAGGTTGAACATACGCTCCAAGCCGTCAATGTCACACCATGTTACTGTCAATCCACCACAATAACGTATATGTTCTGCCGACAGTCCTGGTCATTCTTGGAAATTTAAAATTTATTCCGAAGAATGATCACCAGAAAATGTCAAAATCTGCTATCGCTCTCGCCATAACGTTGTTCAACGTAAATGACGTCATAAAAAAGCAGGCCAGTGAGAGACGATGAAACGGTTGTCTTGGTTTCCCTTATGTTGACGACTCGAGACGTAAGCATAGGATATGGTGTGCGGCTCTCTGACCAATCAACGACGCGGTTTCTTACTGGAGGCGAAACAAATTTTTATATGATTCAAATCATTACCCACCTCTTTCTTCATCTGTCCGAGGTATTCATTTCAGTGAATTATTATAGTCTAGAGGAAATGTGCCTCCCACACTTTTTTCACCAATTATGGGTACCTCATAGTTGTATCTAATAGGTTAAAAATATACTGCCAAATTTTGAATCAAGTCCGCCTCCAATATGAGTGCCAAAAACACCCAAAGTGCACCAAATTGAACACCTATTTTATTCTTCAAATTTTTCCTGGCAACCACAGCCCAGGACACCCTGGCGTACTTCAATGTACTTGCGCCAGCTGTGTTTGGGTGTGTCGCAAAAATTTTGATTTAAACGAACATGGCTCATTCTTTCTTCATAATTTGGAAGGAGTAAAAAGATAGATTGACAAATACACAAAATATTTGTTTGCGCTGTTGGTTGCCAAATTGGCCAATATCCAATTGTTTTGCAAATTGGCCAATAAAAATGTCAATCGGCCAAAAACGTTTTTTACCCCAAATGGAGACGGAAAACTAATTCAAAAGTTTTGAATAGATTGACAGTGCCGACAAAGTTAGGAGACGAAATTATCTTGAACACGCATGTTTTGTACTTCGGAAATATCGTAGTATCGTACCATGAAAACCTTATTTTGTAACGGTAGATTTGATTGAATGGTGACGGCCGTACAAAGGGGATATTAAACAACTCTTTGACATCTAATCAGTGTTTTTTCTTTATATATGATTTGAAGAGAGTTGTTACAAGTGAGCACAATGAATATGGGAATAAAAATACTAATCGTTTTGTGGTTTTGGGGGGGCTAACCCCGGGGTGGTCGAATAGACCGAGAGGTCTATTCCTTCACCCCTCTTTTTAAGCTTTAATTTAGATCATAAACACACAAACAAAAACAAAAATACATTTTTTTTTAGCAATTTTGTTATTTCTTTTTCTTTCTTCGTTTGTTTGGATGCTTCTCAGCTGATGACATTTCTTTTTCTTTTTTTTCCTTAGAATCTCTTTCTTTATCCTTTTCCCGATCATCACTTTCCTGAGCAGCTAACTAGTGCAGTTTGTTCTCTTGCGTAGGATTTCAGCAATTCTTGGTGGAGGGACGACTCGGATGATCCAGAAGTCTCAGGTAGATCACTGATCATTTCCTCCTGGACCATGAAGTCGGCTACAGGAACGTCCAGGATGACGACAGAGTCCCTGTAGTTTCCGCTGATGGTGGCAGGTACACCCACTGCAGAGGCTTTCTGGATGTCGTCAGTCGGCCTCTGAGATTTTGTATCAGTGGGTGTAGACCCGGGATGTTGGTCCTGTTCAGGGGGAGGAGCCAGGTGGGAGGTAGCTGGGCGTCTCTCAGCCTTCCTCGCAATCCACCTGGCCCTTCTCTCAGCATCCCTGCGACGGTGTCCCGGGCCTTTCTTCTTTTTCTCGGTCTTGGTAGCCCCTCCGTCGGTGTTCTTGGCTGGGTCGCTGCTGGTAGAGGGTGCGACCTCAAACTCCAGCGCCACGTCCACCCGACCCTTATGTGCATGGATTGTCCAACACACACAATGGGCCGAGTGGAAACCACTCAATGCGTGTAGCACCTGGCTGGGACAAAAGCCATAATCCAGCCAGGTCTAACAAAAAACTCACGATCATTCAACGGATTAGCACAGAAGTGCTGGTACACGTCCTCTCCGTCGAACGATCGGATCTGTAGTATCTGTACACTGGTTATTTAATTTTTTGTTGATTAGGCAGTCTGTAAGATAAAATATGTGAATGCATTGCCCCACAATTGGATGCACAAGCGAGTAGTACTTAACTCAATTGCATGTCAGTTACGTAATGTGTCATAAACTGCCTCCCGTCTAATAACAACACACAGTCTTCACATCATAAAAGGTTTGAATACAATAGATATTCAACAGTTATCACCTCATGATAATAAGCAACATTTGTTTTTCATTGAATAAAAGAAATGACAATTAAAACAGCTCATTACTTTATTAGTTGGCGACCATGGAGTCAGCGACATAGAGTTATTGCACTTGGTTAAGCAGATATATGTGATTATAATTATATAGAATGTTAGTTTCAGTGTCTGCATTGATGGCCCGGTCATTTCTGACTTTGATTTCCACCATGCTTTTTATATATGGTCAGATATCTCATCATATTTTGCATTAATTAACATTGCGAATTGATCTGTCATTAACATTTAAAACAAATATTTTAGTCATCAATTGTGAACCTCCCAGAAAATAACAATTTAATTTGGCCTCAGTTTTTTTTAATTTGGCCAAAAGATTTTTTGGTCCAGTTTTTTAACGATTTCACATACTCTGCACAATAATTACCGTGGTCACAGCCATTTTCCAGCTATTTTCAATTTTTTCGCACAGATGTTAAACACTTTTTATTTCTACCATATCAGGAATTTTACAAATTTCTATGTTGTCCCAAAGGGGGCCAGTGGTTTCTGTGATGAAGTAGGTGACCACTAGTGTAGCAATATGCTTGATATATGGCGATATGCGTGTATTTGGCATATAGCCATGCATACCATTTAAATTATGCTATACTGCACAAATTAGCACATGTATACCATATATGACGACTCATAACTTATGCTGAAGCTTCTAGACTGGTATTCTTATACTTTCATGTTGTTAGGATTAAAATATAGTCATATAAAGCACACACATTTTCATAGTAGGGCCATTCCATGTCACGTGTGTTACATTTTGCACGAAATTTTTGTGATATTTTCAAGCAGCATTTGGTGTGCATTCAATATAATATAAAATGATTCACTGTATAGTCGAGATAATAACCCCATCATAACTATGCGATCGGTCCTTAAGGCTGTGTAGTCAATGTATTACTGTACCATGCTTGTGTATGACTGTCACGTGTGTTACAGCGCACAAATGAGAAAAAAAGGATCTCTGTTTTCTATGCAAAAAGTCTGTGAAGTTACTTGTTTGATACATAATTGGCGCTTTTTTCCAATAAGAAAAAAGACTCTACTTCAATGTGCAATTAGTACTTTTTATGGGAGTTGAATGTATTTCTCGCCCTGATAGCATATTCACTGTCACGTGTGTTACATCGCTCTGTCACGTGTGTTACGCGTGCGAAACAAGTATCCTATTTTCAATCGGTTCATTACCGATTGTCAATTTTATGCACAAGTTTTGTTTCAAAAGATGAATTTATGCATATTACAGCAAAACATAACAAAATTTAATATCAATTCATAAGAAGAGAGGTACAAGGGAACATGACATTACTAGACATAAACAAAGACCATTGTTGGTAAACAACATCATTAGATAGAAAGTATTTGTTCACAATCCATTTAACTGTTTAACAAAGCTAGCTGCAGAGAATACTTTGGTTAAGTTTTCTTAAACCACTAAAATGGGAAACCATATTACTGGTATATATCTGATATATGGTATATGACTTAAATGAAGACATGTGCCCAGCTTAAGGGGTATTAAAAGCTTCAAACTTCAAATTGAACGCTGTGGGTGCATACCCTTGTGTTCCAGAATCGGCTTGATTATGAATGCATGAATGACTTACAACATATGACACCAATCCCGCTAGATATTGTGAAGGTATAATATACACTGTCATACTTAATTCATTGCCACCAAAACTGTTCTGTAGAGAATTGAGATGAGCGTTCGTTCTTACTGTACCGTATCAAGAAGAAACTACAGAACACTCTTCAGTGCTACTAGTACATGTACACTAGATGCTGCAGATGCAATAATTCCTATCACTTTAGTAAATATTCTGGAGCCATGTACAAGTGTAGATTTGATGTATTAGAGCATGACTGGGGGCCAGAAATAGTGGGTTTTGTAACTTTTGGAAGTACATGTAAAATATTATTTGTCAATTTGCTATTTTACCAGATAAAATGAGTCAACCATGCACAATTAAGACCCGATGCATACACCTCATCAGTGTAATTTTAATCCATTTTCTAATTAATATTGATTAATTATTGTATTTTGGATTACTAAGATCTATCATTGAAAAGATGTGACAGTCCACTTATAGTCAGACCAATATAAAGGATCATATGTCAGATGTGTTTTGGCATAGAGGAGTCTGCAGATCTGTTTTGAGATCAATATTATGATTTTCCTATTGATAATCTGTATGTGGAGGTGTTAGCCAGACACCTGTGATGCGTTCAGTTCAGAACAGGTTCTAATGTTTAGCCGCAGATGTCAGAAATTAATTAACATATCCAAATGAGTGTGTGAATCTAGTCTGTTTACAGATATTAGCAACATAATTAATCTAGAAACAGCTTTCAGAAGTCTTGGACCCATGTTTTCAATCACTATAAGCCATGTGTCATTTTTGTAACACACGTGACGTCACGTGTGTTACAGAAATTAAACCATGCATTTGGGCATTAGGTGGTGATCAAGTTCAACAAGATTTCCCCGAAATTGTCCGGGAACGTTTCTACCTTTGAATATGTAATAATGTGAAACATTGTGCAGTATTTCCAGTTTTAAGTAAAAAATACTGTTAATTCTGTCACGTGTGTTACAAGCCAAATGTGAATTTCCTGACAATTTTTTGTCTTGATATGCATCATATATCCAAGTAGCAGGCATGCCTACAGAATAAGGTGGTCTTTGTTTGTAAAATGACATGTGAATCAGTTTGTTAATCGTAACATTTTTTCCTAGACAGCATCAGCATTTCAACATGAATAGGATCAATTGTTTGGCTATAGTAGCCATAAGTTTGAACACTAATGTGCAAGGCATACACATGTACAATCCACATACAAATATTTTTTCCTGATAAATTGGATCAACATTATGGAGAAAAAAAATAAATTGTGATCTTGAGTCCAATTTGAATTTTTGTGTGTTGTGGACCACTTTGCGTGGAATGGCCCAGTAATGTGATACATATATATGTGTACCTAATATTGGTTTTTGATCTATATGGATCAACTGACCATATCCTTTTAAGACTGGACAGTCTTCGTAATTGAACCAATCATAAGTATTGGGGACCACTATGGAAATAAGAGGGATTTTTTTTGTCCTTCTTTAAGTTATCCCTGGTAATGATATATTTAATTATAGAGGCTGACCAGTATTAATAATAACATTTATTAATATTAATACCACTGACTAACCATATTAAAACCTTATTGGTTAAATCTTTTTTGGATTATAAATACACATTTAGATAGTGAGCTCACAGAGATATGTTAATGTCGACCGCTTTTCCATCTAAAATTATTTACATTGCTTTTTCAATATGTATACATTTGTCAACTTTGTATAAATTGTATAGATATATATCATTGCCATTAAATAATCTAAAAAATAGACTAATACGGGACGCTCTCTTCTGTTCCATACCGTACCCATGGCTTGGTTTGTTTGGGACCCAAACACTGTGTTGAACTTTGTGTCTTTCTGCGACATATAATTCCCTTAGAAATGTAGTTCAAGTAGTTATTGATCTATTTCAATACAGGGAAAAATTCAATTTAAGAGAATATTATTAGGTATATTTTGGAGAGCAAACTGACTTTCGTTGAAAACTAATTTTGATTCTGTTTTTTGTTAAATATTTTTTTGATTTGTTAAATTGAGCAAGTAGCTCAATCTACTAAACCAACAAAAAATACAGAATTTAATTTTGTTTAAAGGGGTACTGTAAGCCAAATTCAATAAATTCCCAGTAATAACAACGATCTAATATCGATAATATATGGAAAAATAAGTAATTTGAGTCCAAGACATCTTCTGTAAACATTCAGGTTAACAGGTTACTCTTGGGCTTCAAATAAAAGTGCAGACCCCAATAAATGTGCAGGGAAATCCTGACAAAATATATCATACGTATATATATATATATAAACATAGATGATAAAATATCACATACAGCATGTAGCATTATGAGTAGATAATAGCAATTGAATAAATGAGTCTAGAATAAGTGATAAATTAATATTTAGGAAACAGGCGACATATGCCTTATATTTTGTGTTTTAGTGTGTTTATTTTAGAAATGTTATTTGTTGTTACATGTATAGTTTTTTGTCAATAATACCTTCACTACCTGAGCATTTATATTAGTTATACCTATTTATAAATTTGATTAAAACCTTATTTTTGGGACTTTATGTCCAGTAAACATGGTACGACAGCCTTCGGGGATAATGCAAGAAAGCAACTATAGCTTAACCCTTTGAACCCTGGCTCCCCACAACGATCGACGCCCTGACCCTGGGCTCCCAGGGGTATTTTGACTTATTGTAGACTGTGTTCAGGCGTATGGTATGTACATGTATGCATTCTCTTCTACCATATTGTTTACACCATTGGAAAGATTATTAAATTCTGAATTCAGCACATCACAATCTATTTCAATATCTTAAATGCAGAAAACTTATTAGATTTATTATAGAAACTGCCAAAAAATGTTACGTAACGTCACAATCCCAACGTAAATACATGACGTCATATGGGTTTTAGCCAAAACAAACTCTGGGTGTTCTCTGAATACCCCACCAATAACTAAAATGCACGGCATTGTGCGGTCTATTGGCTTATGCCATCTTAAAGACAAGATTCTGAACTTTATTCTCGTGTAAATCTATGTAGTGTGTACCTTTGCACAAAAAAGTTATGATTTAATGAACTCAGAAGTTTGTATATTCTTGAACAAAATTCGTAAGACATGTGTTTACATCCGACAATCGTTAGCGCGAATTATATAATTTAGCGGGAATTTCTTCACACATTGGGAGTTATAAATACCACAAGAATATGTCACTAAAGTTTCTACCTATAAATATATATTTTTAGATCTCTTATGAGCCATATAAGGCGGTATGACCTAACGCGAAACGAGAGGTCGCGAGAAGCAATATGGCGGCGCCGTAATAGCAGAAATGTATTAAAATGGAGACTGTATCTGGTTTTTTAATCGGCTTATACTTCATTATGCCAAACACAACCTCGATAAATTTTGGGTAGCTAAAACAGTTATAATATTAATTTATGCAACACTATTTTATTTTTCTTAACATTGAGTATTTATCGAAATATAAAAAATAAAGTGCAACACTGCGACGCCGACGGTAGAACGAGATTACGCCATGGCCGGAAAACCGGCCAGTCGCGTACATATGCAATTACGTTCTGGCCGGAATACCGGCCAGCCGGGTTCAAAGGGTTAATTCGGAAATGTTCAGAATCTGTATATTGGTCTATAGCATAGATAAAATCAGCTACATAAAGTCATAAGCTCAAACGAGCTGATTACTTAATAGTTAAATACTAATACTATTACTATTAATTTAGCTAATTAAAATAAAGGGAAAGGCTATTCTGCCGCTAGAAACAGAATAAGAGGGTAATCTTATTATGCCACTATCGGCAGAATAGCCTGTTAGGCTATACTCTGCCTGAAAAAATGTAAATACCATGAAGGGGTGGCCAAGTTCGCCAAAAATGAAAAATAAAACAAACATGATGCTTCCTCTTCTCTCCGAACTTATATTTTGAAATTCAAATATGAAACCCCTGAAACAGACGAAAATCTGTCATGCGTGTAAATAATCCTCCAAAAGTCCACATTGGTTAATAGTTTTCATAAATCGATTACTATTTTTTGTATATAATTTATAAGTTAAGGTGAGTTTCAACGAAATAAAATGGGCAAAATTTAATAAAATATTCAATAGTTACTCTTTCCAATTTCGAAAGATACGACTGCGAGATGAATGGCATTTTAGGCATATTTTTGTTTGCGGCAGATTAGCTAAACAGGCTATTTAGTATTCGGCTGCTAGCGACAGGATAAGGCAATTAAGGAGACTGGCTAGTATCTTATTGTGTCGATAGCAGCATAATAGCCATATTGTGCTATTAGACTATTCTGTCGCCAGCGGAATAAAATTGGATCTGGGCCAGCTCGTCCCAGGGCCAACTCGGTCCAGGCACTTTTTGGGGCAAGCTGGCCCAGCTTTCATGGCCGAGTTGGCCCGGGTATTAAATTTGTGTTAAGTTAATATATATTTCAGAGGAGGTTGATAGAGGTCAGTAAATCTGGGGACTCATCTAGACATTAATTATTAATCTCTGCATTCAATGAAGATAACCTAATTCAGAAAATCAGGCCAAAAATGTCATGGGCTAATTCGTTGACTCAAATAGAGAAATTTGTGGGCCAAAAACTCACAATTATGAATGGATCAGAATTAAAAAACTTAATAACAGTTACATATAACTTAAAAGTTGAAAATGATTATAAAAGAATGATGAATATCAATGAAGTATATACAGCAAAATTTATGGAATCATCAAACTCCAAGACTATCTCACATATAACATTCCAAAGGCAAATAGAAGAGAATTGACTAAATTGAGGATTAGTGCTCATGGCCTACATATTGAAACAGGAAGATATACTATACCAAAAAAAAAGACGTTTTGGACAGATTGTGCAACTTTTGTCCCAAACAAATTGAAGACGAAATACACTTTTTATACTATTGTACTATGTATAAAGATTTGAGAAGAAAATATGACATATTTCAACTGGGGGAAAATATTAACAACCCCAAGATGCTGCTGAATCCAAAAACCTTCTCTGCAACTAAGCAAATATGTAATTTCATCAAAGAAGCCCTAGATAAACATAATTCAAACATACCCTCGAATTAATCTATTATATATTAACGACTAGAGCTATAGCTCATATAACGAAATATTAACAAGAGGTTGGTATAGGGTGAGTTAACCAACACATTAAAACTATATATATATATATACTGTATATATATATATTAATGTAGTCTATATGCAGTAATAATATATTAATGATTATATGTGAGACGATATTTATTTATGTATTATATTATATGTTATTTTATTCTTGGATTACGCTAGAATATGGTCATATCCAATAAAGAATTTGAATTTGATTAATATCTTAAGTTCAGTTGATGATATATTTCAGAGTTATGTCCATCAATTTTGACATTTAGACTACCGGTACTTTAGGCACGTTTGTTTACAAAGATAATAGCCAGTATATCACATTAGTTGGTTTGAAAGAGAAACCGGTGAATTCATAAATAATTAACAATAATGAACTGTTTTCACATTCTGAATATTAAAGATTCTCTTATTTTCTTTGAGTTCATCTCTGGATTAATTTTGGGAAACCCGTAGAAGCCATTATTGTCCCCATTCCTATCAAAACAATAGAAGCAGGTTGTTTACACAGTAACCAGTCGGCTAATCACACCTCACACTTCAGAGGGTGAGATGGCTTCAGAACGTGTAGAGCAGGGTTTCCGCCAGGCTGGCTGCAGGTCCGTCCTACGGACCCATTCCCCCCGTCGGTCGTTGCACGAAATCCCACTCATACACAAATAAATGACGTTATTAAAAGCTTTTTCAGTCTTGTCTGTGTCGACAGGCTATATATCTACACTTATTTTCATTAATATTGACAAAATGAAATCGACACAGTCCATCTCCCGAAAAAACAATAAGAAAGAGCATGTCAAATAGCGACATTAGATACAGCGTAATACATGTCGCGGTAACATCAAAGAATGCCGGACCGTTGAGTGCGGATATTTTTGTGCACGGGATTCCATGGATGAAACTATTCACGCTCGAAGACCCCGTGCTATCGTACGATTACATAATTGGATCAAAGAACACCCAATTACTGAGTCGGGGATATTTTTATGCACGGGATTTTCGTGGATGAAACTACTCAATGTTGATCATTTATCTTATTGCTGTATTATCATTTGTTTTGAGTTCGATGTACCGGTAAGTGAAGTTCTTGAAAAATACATGTAATTCTCTACGTGTGTTGATTATTACTCTTGGGCTCCAAATAAACATGCATGCACGTTTATTATTTTCTTGGGAAATTTCCCCCCAGCACAGTGCTTATTTGGGTCTGCACGTTTATTAATTTCGAGGCTATGAAAATTTAAATCAGCACAAACTCAAGATTTCTATATGATTCTGATATCAAAATGGTGAGCTTATAGCTTTATACATGTACATTTTCATGTACCTTGTATATGGCATACATGTTAACATTTAAATATTGAATAAAACACCACATGACACATAGTATGTTGATTCCTATACTTGACCTATTATAAAAATAATTTGTTTAACCAGTTATGTTGATGTTTTGCTCAGAGTTCCGGTGCACTATTATTTGGGTCTGCACTTTTATTAACTTTCAATGGAATTTCCTCCCTGCACTATTATTTGGGCCTGCACTTTTATTTGGAGCCCGAGAGTATGCGTATATTGCCATGCATACTTAACAAAATCCCAAAGTGATTTATTTCACAATAATACGGAACCTGTCCCAAATGAGTCTTTATAGCGAGAATTCATAGTGAGAACACCATTCATTTGAGCCATATTACATGCATGGAGGATAAACACGATCACATACCCCCCCCCCCCCCCCCCCCCCCCCAATATGAAGATTTTGTCAAAGTACGGTCGATAATAGTAACGTTGTCCTGCCTGGGTCCCCAAGCACAATAATCAATTACGCACATGTTCACATTTCCCACCAAAAACTCAATTATATTTTATAACACGTTGGCTAAAACTCTGTTCTATAGCTGCGGTCATCAGTTGTTGGACTAATACAGACTATTGAACAAGCTACGCGTTCCGGGTGAAAGATTTCGCTACCATTCGAATTTCGCCGCTATAAATATCTCCTGCAGAAAAACCCTGCAGTATGACGTCACCGCGCACAAATAGTTTTACGATTGACAGAATATATAATCCTGTCAGTTTCATTTTCACTGACGCTACTTGAAATTCTAAGAAATATTTTATTCAATTCTCCTTGCTAGGTATTATTGGTCAATGCGTAGATTCTTTTTAGTGTTTAGATTCATTATACCTGTTGGAATCTTATTGTAAGTTATAAATTTGTAAACAGTTAACACTGTATTAAACTTGTAGCTCGTTCATTTATATATATAGTCTTCAATCAGACGGCAGTCTTACTTACCGGTACGTAATTAAATGACTAACTATTTGGATATCATCAACAGAATTAATGCACCCACGGATATGATCGACTTGCATAATATACATAGCTTTGGATTGCTTTGTGGGACACTCAGGTGCAAGGAAATGGCTTCTTTTCAGTGTCAAATAACAAAATTTTCGCTCAACAGGACGAACCATGGTGTGTTTCCCCAATACGGACTCATTAATTCTCCCCTGGCGGAAACCCTGGTGTAGAGTGATGTCACATTTTACAATACAAACTGGTGCCGCTATTGATGCGCGAAGCAAAGATTGTTGTGTTGAACGTTCTAGCCGTCTATCTGGAAACAGACAGCCGTGCACAGCATACATACAGAAAGCCATAAATGTCATATTCATTCAAGTTCATGTGTTATATATATATATATAAATGTTCTTATGTTTTTATTCTTGTTGTTATCCGCGATATATATAAATTATCACTATACCCAACTATCCAATCTATCTCCCGACAACCCTTCAAATGGCTTAGAGAAAGAGCGAGAGAGAGGGGAGAGAAATAGCGAGAGAAAGCAAGCCTAAAGAAACCAAAGAAATACAACTTAAATATGACATTATCACTTGGGCCGAGCCAGCTCGGGGCAAGCTGGCTCGGGACGTTCTGGCCCAGGTCCACTGGACCGAGTTGGCCCTCGGACGAGCTGGCCCGTTTCCATAAAATTCGGACCTTTAATGGCTTTATCAAGTTATGTGCTTGGGGCAGAATCCTTGGCCTAAAATAAAAAAAATTATTTGGCACCTGCTTACATCCTTACATCCTTACAATCATTACAATGTTACCACTACCAGTCATACTCTAAAAATGTGTTGTCTGTTGTCTGTTGATGGCGGCTTTATTATTGGCGAAACATAGTCTAAGATTCGGTAATAATATCATAATCATATGTTGTTGTTTACCAGTAGTCACTTGAAGTTGACTGAAGACCACATGTAGTTTACTTCTTGTGAGAATATTCACCTGTGAAATCATACAATCATAACGATGTCAGTCGACCCGACAACATCGAAATTAGGCAAGACAATTTAGACGTGTCCAGGCATGAGTTTCTTTGTTGTTTACAACTAGCCTATATTTAATTTTAGAAACCCGTCACTTCGCAAGGAAGATCGAGATTAAAATTTATACTATCCCGCACTGAAAATGTACAACTATTGGTTGGTTCTTTAACTTCAACTTGTTTTATCTGTTTAAATTTTCTTCCGTTGTTTTTGTTTATTTCATTTCAAATTACGCGCGCTCACGTGCTATATAAATATTCAACGCGGAACCGGACGAACACAAGCTACCTCTGTATAGGCAGGGAACGTTCCCTGGTATAGGTTACCCACAACTAATTATTTTCCATAGGCGACAGTGTTAACTAAAAGTCCCGCCGGCCATGGGTTTGACCTAGTTGAACTTCAAGTGGTCAATTTTCCTTTAGAACGTCATCCTCTGCGCCAGTATGTGACAACAAACGCGCCCTTTTCGGTATTTTTTTCAAACGACAATCTTGCATTTCCACAACTATCCCATTTACTGCAAAAAAATCAGCAGCATAAAAATACCCAGACCCCTTCCGTAACTTCTGGACGGCACCAGACTCTTCCTGGACATCTAAACATACACGATCGCCATATTTACGTAGGCTATGATTTTCTGTTCCCGATTAGGGATATTTCCCTCAATGATAATCAACAAATCAGCAGCCAGAATTTTTTTTTTATGCTGACTCGAGTCCCCTACACAAATTCAAGAAGAGTAACTCTATATAATTAGTTGTTTGTAACCTGGATCAGGATATATCAGTACTTTTCGCTCAAATTGATTGATTGATTGATTTATTTATTTTTGATATAAAGACATAAATGTATAATGTTTTAACCGGTTACAAATATAATAAATTACAAGCAAATAAAAAGGAGTATTTAACATAATTTCAGTTGTTAGGCTATATAAGAAATCGCAAATTTTGAAACAAAAATGAGGCTGTAAAGAAATCAAAGTGAATACCAATGGTATGATGGCTGAAATTTTGAAAAATCGTAGAGTACATGTACGGCTAGATATCGGGGATGGCACAAAAATCACTCGAAGGCTTAATTCCATTGTGGTCCCCTGATATGCTACCGGCCACGAGGCAGACAATATAGTTACCACGAAATTCTCCATTTTGATACTAAAAAATAATGGTAATGACATCAATGTTAATATAGCTGAATAGGTCACTCTCACCGGTTTTCTGTGATAAAGTTACCCAGGTTCCTAATTTTGTGATAAAGTTACCCAGGTTGGTGAGAATTGTGATAAAGTTACCCAGGTTAAGCAAATCTCACAATATCAACTCGATTTAAAAGTGACAGAGGGAAATATTGTTCAGTTTTGGCAAGTAATAGCCCGTATCAAGCAAAAATTAAGACATATTAGTACTGTACATAGTTCGTCATTTTGATCACAAAAATCAATAATTTGTTGCTAAACATGAACTATTATTAACCTGGGTAAGTTTATCACATTCTTCTCCAACCTGGGTAACTTTATCACAATTTCAGGAACCTGGGTAACTTTATCACAGAAAACCGGTGAGAGTGACCTATTCAGCGTTAAGCTATTGATATTTTACATTGATAAAGCCATCATCAATGTGGATAATATAATTTATCATCATAAGTGCTACATTTACAAGTAATCTTATGATTGTGAATATGTTTATTTTAAAAGAAATGTTCTTTTCACCGACCAGGTGGATGAGACGCCTGGCAGATCCATTTAACATAACAAGTCTGACACTCGTCTCATTCACCTGGTCTATGAATACTGACCGATATAATATTATATTAATATTAATGCTGCTGCAAGAGGTGCCTGTGGGTTCTGTGTCGGTTCGGTGACTTTGTAAATGATGGATACGCACCACTGCATATACGCACCACTGCCATGTATGGCCGGTTTTGGACTGGTCTGTCCATGACCGAAAGATGGAAACCCGAAATACAGGCAGCAGTAACAATATATGCAGAGATGAGTAATTGATTGGCAAAATTTTGGTCACAGTTTCAATTCAGTAGTAGGCCTACAGAAAGGGATCTTCCTCTCGGTCCTTCAGTTTAGATAAGAGATGTTTTTTTATACAAAATTTCCCGGCCGGTACTTGATGTCAATGGGTAGATGTACAGTTTTGTCAAGTCTATTCCAGAGTCTTATTCCTGTGTAGAAAAAAGACTTTTTCCACAGGGGCCTGTAACGCGCTCCGCTGTCCGCCCCCCTTTTGCGCTGCCCATATACGCCGCTGCTATATACGCGCCTGCTTCACGCCTGCTTTTGGTTTGTTGCAAATATTCATTTATATATTAAATATTTACATTAGTGAATAATAGTTTAATCATGTTCTGCCAACGCACACGCACTATTGATAATAGATGCCTGAGTATAGTGGTTAATTAGTAAGTTTACAGTGTATGCCTTCGCGACGATATTATTGTATATTATGCCGACTGTCCAAGATTCACAATGCTATCACCGTACATGTAGATTTGAACTCATATGCATTCAATCTCTATAACTTTATACACTGTGTCGGTCGGTTGAAATAACGTCAATTGACATCGTGCCCATCCCTAACATTTGGGAAGCAACTTCCAGGGCGTGAACAGGCAGACTACTGTGAAAATTCACCCCTCATCTGTGCGTGCTACTGCTAGTTTTAAATGCTAATGTACGTGTAATGTGTGTGTATTAAGTGTTCTACGTCACATAGATTTTGGATGCATGCAGATTGGTCTGACATGTTATATGACACGATGCTGCGTCCCACGCACACGACTACTAAATGAACCCACATACAGTATACCCAAATGAGATCATATTGAACCATCAACGAATTACTATGTTTGTATGGAAAATTGTAGGCCGTCGTATAAAGTGCATTACGATTAAACAGTCGTAGTTAACTTGAGATTAGAAAGTCACACATTAAGAAGAAATGTTCTAAATTTCCTGTACTTATTTGTTCAGGCGTGTTTATTACCCATGCCCTACTATATTTGTCACTCTCCGTGGCGTTGCTCCAATTGAACAAACAGCATTGAGAACTCGTTGGCCATATACAGCTACCTTTAACTATCCATATCCGCAGTTGAATCGAGGGCTGTACGCCCGGCCCAGCAATAACCGACCCCAGACCACAGAGACTGCATCAAGCTCATCGAATCACAGAGGAGCATAATTATCCGCTACAGTGTAGACAAACTTTTGTCGAGAAAATATATCGCTTGCACAATTCCCCCCAATATGCGACGCCTACTCCACCAACACCGCCTAAATTAATGATGCAGCACATGTGTTATAATTCCCACGACCACTGTAGTAACACGACGCCATAAGGGTTAAATGACTATGTTCTTTTTCGCCACGATACATTGACCATAAGAACGAAACATGCTGAAAACAATTGATGTTTAGTCCTTAATTTTCGTTTAATTCTGGAGAACTTAAAGCCGTAATTGGTGGTCCTGATTATTTCACTAGAAAATGCCTGAATATCAGTAATCAAACCAGGTTCCACAGGTATATTCGGCTATTTGAAATAATTAGACAATCGAATTTAGAAACTGGCACCGGCGAAGTTCCCCGCCACCCATAACTACAAATTGTTTTTGTATTTATGGGTGGCGGGGAACTTCCCATGTGCCTGTGGATATATGTTGGACAAAGACATCGCCTTATTTTCTCATAATATAGATTCTTATGCGACACGTGACACGGTATTTAATAACGGTCACATAATATGCCAATATTTGAAACTTGGAAGGTCGCGACTCCATTTAGTTCATTCATAATAATCTCTATATACTTCTTAGCTACACACATGCTAATATTTTTGTGCGAGATAACGCATGGGTTGAACTGTAAAAGTACATACAAATACTTCTAGTATGATCCCCTTTGAAAATCAGGAAGAGTCATATTTTATATAACCTTCAACTTCATCACGTCACTCCGCTGTGAATGTCTACACGATGTGCAGTACTAGTATATTACTCAGTGCTACTAATTACTAGCATGGTGAAACTCATCTGTTGATCAACGTCTAACGATTATTTGGTAGTAATTATCCAGTATAAAGATATGGTATAACTTATGTCACCGTCTCTTGAAGAAAAGAATCCGCATCATAAGAAAACGCCCAAATAGGTGTATTAATATATTGTGACAGCAACGTGAATCTTGAACTGCCGACATGAAATAAAATAAGATGAAAGCGAAGGCATTAGCGTGGGATCTAACTTACCAACCACTAATAAGAAACCCAGGGTTATGGTGCGTTGATTAAAAAAATCATGAACTATTGGCCGCCAACGAACCTGAAACCGTGTAATATTATGTCAATTGTTAGAAGTGGGCAATTCTAAACAAATATGCTAAAGAACTGCTTACGCAAATACGCATAATTCCATATGTGACGGGACCCTGTGGAAATAAAGCGAAAATTTGTATAGTTCGGTATGTGTTATTGGAGATTATCACATGGCATGATTGTCATTGGATAATTCACTGAAACATAACTCAACTGAACGTAGCAACAACGACCCTTGAAAGTAATTGACGTAATTTCTCATCTGGACTGTATACGGCTTGTGCATTCGCAACCAATGCGCTATTAACGTGGTTACACATACTTTAGATATTGAGAATTGAACAGACAACAGTATTAGTGCATTTGTATATTTTATTTGGCATTGTGGCTTCCATTCTTGCTATACTAATGTGGAATTCAGCAGTGTATGGTGCAGCAGACATTTGACTAAATACCGACAAATGAATGTCAGGTTGGATCTCGGTCCTATTGTGGCATTTGACATTGTCTGATGTCGCTTCTTCGAGCAATTTATGAATATTTACTGTCTTAGTACCTGTTATTTTTTATTGAATTCGGATCACATATGTAGGCACGAACGAATTAGCTACAAACCTTTAACCTGAAAATGATCGTTTTATCGGAACATTTGTTTCATTTTGGCCGCCATTTTGATCCCCATCAGTACGTTTGCGTAAAAAATTGGCTTATAAATATTACAACACAGACTCTATGCAAAATACCGTAAGATATAAATCATTGGCGATGCACTGGTCCAGTTTGCCTACCTGTTATGTACATGCATGCAGAGTGTCACTAACAAAATTGGCGGCCACATTGGACGCCATCTTGGATTTTATACCTTCCCAATTTGAAATATTAACCAAATCTGATATTTTCTTGTTCTCTGGAGGGTTCTGCACATTATGACGCCATAAACTGTGCACGGTTAATTTACAACCTACGTGGACCCCTCTATTTGGGTAATTATGACATTTTGGGTCAGGGTTAAGTTTTTGTCGATTATTTCGCCAGTTGGAAAGATATATTATTGATTTGAACACTATTATGTAGGGAATATCCTACCATTTCTAAAACTATGTAATGTCGAAGAATTTGTCACACATGCTATATTTGAAAGGAGTTGTTGCACGACACTTTATCTGAATCGTCATGAATTATTGACGCATAACGCTACATTCTTTACCACGACGTCGAAAAATCAGAACAAAAGCCAAAAAACAATGTTTAATCTGATAAAGTGTCAACATTTGCTCCATAAATGAGCGAAGATGTTTTCATTGGTTCCCATGTTGTTGCCCGGTTAGCCAGTTATCTATTGCCAGTCAGCCACCGAAAACATGTCAATTTTTCGGTAGGGTACCATATGAAACATGCAAAAAATCGTTATTTTGTCACCTGTTTGGGCTCGGCGCCCTCTGAATTCGAAAACTAGAGTAATTTTCCCATACAATGGTAATACTAGGGTAAGTTTTATTTCATTAGGGTCAATCAAGGTATCCCAGATAAAAAAAGAACCATGGTACTCTAACATGTTACTGACCTAATCCGAAGACATATACATGTACAAATAAGATAACTCCCTTTATAGAAGAGTAACGCGATGGGACTCGATCCAAAACAGCATCAACCCAACCGATATCCCAAGCTGTTGTGGACCGAGAAGACTTGGTCTAGTAATCAACTTTGATGCCAACAAATTGTGGTATATGACGGCTAGAATGCATGGGCATTTTTAAGCAATGTTTATCCTTTTCGGGTCTCGTGTTGTTTATCAGGTTCTAGTTTTCCTATGGCAGGCATTCACAGATCAATTGACCGCCATTTAAAGCTCAGCTTCGAGAAATTACTCGATCTATAGGTTTGAATTTCAATCTGAATTTCTGTCTGGATTTAACTTCGAATTCAGATTGAAATTCAATCCCTAATTCTTCTTATGCCGGCACTAGTCCATCTATAAATCACAAAACAGGTCACATACGCCTGTGCATGCGTGGGGTCAAAATAATGAAAATATTTACACTTACACGACATATAGCTATATAGGGCGCAGGCTGTATTGACGAGCGGATTGAGCTGAAATTTGGTAATTGTAGTCATTCACATACGAGAAGTGCACATGCCAATCTACAAGACCAGATATGATCAGCTTCATGCGTTTCGAAAATCGAACACCATATCTGGACTGAAAATTTCGGCTAACACATGCAAAAAAAATAAAAAAAATCGAAGTTTCCCGATTGCACCAGGAGACTTCTCTAGACCTAATTCGTGCTCTCCAACTCACAATTTTTCCACTTTTGTTTAGCCGAAATTTTATTTCACGATGGATATTCAACAGACATTCAACGGATATTCGCGTGAAGTACGTTGGACGTTGGATATTCGGCACTTAGAAAAAAAAGAAGAAAAAAAAGGACTTCTCTAGACCTAATTCGTGCTCTCCAACTCACAATTGTTCCACTTTTTTTTTAGCCGAAATTTTATTTCACGATGGATATTCAACAGACATTCAATATACATTCAACGGATATTCGCGTGAAGTTAGTTGGACGTTGGATATTCGGCACTAAGAACATTTCCAAAAAAAAATAATTTTCGTTTTATGCACCAGGGGTGCGCCATGAGTCTAATTCGTGCTCTCCCACTAAAACTTCGTCCGAAATTCCGCGATTTATTAACGTATTAACGAGCCGATTGAGCTGAAATTTGGTAATTGTAGTCAGTCCCATACGAGAAGTGCACATGCCAATCTACAAGACCAGACATGGTCAACTTCATGCGTTTCGAATATCGAACACCATATCTGGACTGAAAATTTCGTCTAACATATAAAAAAAAAAAAAATCGCAATATTCCTGATTGCACCAGGAGACTTCTCTAGACCTAATTCGTACTCTCCAACTCACAAATTTTCCACTTTTTTTTTAGCCGAAATTTTATTTCACGTTGGATATTCAACAGACATTCAACGGATATTCGCGTGAAGTTAGTTGGACGTTGGATATTCGGCACTTAGAAAATTTCAAAAAAATCGATTTTGGTTTTATGCTTGAGGGGTGCGCCATGAGTCCTGTTCGTGCTCTCCCACTCAAACTTCGTCCGCAATTCCCCGCTTTTCCTGTTTTCCAGACCATATATAGCTGGGCTAAATAGAAAATTTACACTTACAAGACATATAGCTATAGACTATAGAGGGCGCACAGGGGCGCCGGAAGCATCCAAGGGCAGGGGGCAGAGCCTACAAAAAGGGAACTTTTCCGCAAAAAAGGGCATTTTCTCCGCAAACTCGGGAAAATAACCATAAATTCATTGTGGCAAAAATCCCTATTTTAATGGTATTTGTCGGTTTTTATGGCCGTTTTGTGATAAAATTGACAAAAAATTAATATTCCTTGTGAAATTGGTGGTATTTGGACCCAAAAAGTCACATTTTGCTATAAAAACACGAGATTAAACACACAAAAAGCATTTTCTGTCTCCAGAAAAAGGGCAAGTCCTGCCCCCGCTCGCCCCCCTTGGTCAAGGACAGGGGGGTCAGCTGCCCCCTCTGTCCCCTCTTCCAGCGCCCCTGAGGGCGCAGGCTGTATTGACGAGCCGATTGAGCTGAAATTTGGTAGTTATAGTAATTCCCATACGAGAAGTGCACATGCCAATTTACAAGACCAGACATGGTGAGCTTCATGCGTTTTGAATATCGAACACCATATCTGGACTGAAAATGGACCAGATCTTCACTCGTGTTCTCGATAGAAATAAAGCTTTCGTTTCGTGTTGTTAGGATAAACGTGTCACTTAAAACCGCACCTCTACATCGTTTCTATTCGAACACTGGAAGAAATGTCATAATGTTATTTTATTGACGTCGCTGGAAGAGTTTCGCTTCTTTCATTCTTGGGTGACCGTTGACGTTAACTATGCGTACACAATTCAATATAAAAATATAGCATAGAATTGAAAATTTATTTTTGTATCGAGATCACTGTCGTTGTGAAATGTCACATTTCGCATAGTGAACTATGATATACGTTATTCTCTCATCAAAGTTATTGAGATATAAAAGTTTATATACAATACAACTACTATTTATAAGACACGCGAATAGCTTATAGGAATATTTCGTACGGTCCATAGACATTTCTGCAGAACTTACGTATACTGGTCAATATGTGAGACAATGGAGTCGTTCAAACCTCTTGCCACCCACATTAATGTGATATAGTTATGTTTGTCGTGATTATGGTGTACTAAATTATGCGGTACCATTGGTGATTGCATGCAAATTTCGTGTGCCCATAATTGGTTTATCGAATCCGTAATCTCAACTACCGGTATGGCAAAACGACAAATCGTAGAAAAACACAAACCCTAGTTTTGTGGTACCATATTTGTAATTATTATCAATAGTATAGTTCATTGTGCGACAGATTTCAAATATTCCATACTCGAAGTTGTCATTTTTGACGCAAATAAATGCTCAATATTTCTTCAAGTACCATCTTTATAAGTTTGATGTTGGATCGTATGGGCAGGTTTTATCACTCTTTAAAAAAATGGGTATAAATCCTACACAATATGTGTTACATTTAATCTTGAACAAAATTTGTTTAGAAATTACACATGGCATACATGTTGGCGGAATTTTCTGAACATTGAATATGACTGAATATGTGACTATAATTTAATCATAAGCTGTCAATCAACACACTACTATAAAACCATTTGTTGTCAAGTTATTTCTCGATAATCTAAATTGCCTGGTTACGTCTGTTATTGAAATGACAGCGCTCATAGCAGCATTTACAACATTTGATCACTCGATAACTGGATGTTTGATTGACATCGTTCATGTCAATTTCAACTTTGTGTGCGTCGTTTTCGTCCACAATAATCTCAAAGTTTTCGCCACTTTTATAGTTATACCTTCTACTTATGTTGGTTCTCTTGTGGAATGACGGATTAAATTATAATAAATAACTCTTGTTTCGATTAAGTTTATGAGTTATAACCGAAAAGTTTGAAAATAAATTTATCTTCAAACTTTTCGGTTATAACTCATAACCTTAATCGAAACAACAGTTATTTCTTAAATATTCTAGTTAATATAGATCAGATATGCTATATTCCAGACAGAAACCTCATAAAAGCTATAACATAATAACAATCTGGAAACAGCTATTAAACTTTGTGCTACACAATTATGTGCTGTTCAGTTTTGACACAAACACAGTGCATAACAAATTTGTAAAGCTGCTGCCAATTGTTTGTTCCGTGGTTTAGCCTTTCCGAGTGTTGTGTCTCTAATATAACGCATCTCATGTAACAACTATGATACACATATTAACTCATATTCAAGGTTGTGAAAATTTCACCGACACCCTTATACCATGTGTCATTTCTACAAACTTTTGTTTAAGATAAAATGTAAAGTCAGGAGGCAGGTCAGAGAAAAGGTGGCTAGAACAATTTTTGCTAAACCTTTTTAGTACCATATGCCAACAATTTTAATAATGTGCTATGGGATACCCCGATAAATAAAATCATTGTTGGCAATTTTCTAGGTACCTCTGCCAAGGTCAAAGGTCAAGGTCAAATATTTTTTATAAAATTTTCGAGTGAAAGGGCTTGGACCGCCAGAAACTTTGTGTGCACATTAAAGGTTCCCTCCCCATTCCTGTCACGTTGATTAGGTTGTCAAATATGTTGCCCATAACAACAGTTGCTATGCAATTAAATTACCCGAGCAACGAGACCAAATTCTAACTTTAATAATTTTATTTTTATGCCAAATATACCAAACTTTGCATATTGTTCACAATTTAATTGTTACTTGGCATATGTGCTTCAAAAAAAATATATATTGATGAATACATTCTCTCTTCCTCTCTTAGTTATACACTTTGGACTAAGAACTGTTCTGTTGCATTTTCCCTATTTTTACTATTATTTTCGTGAAAACACGTGAAGTCTAAATAACTTTCAAAATTGCGGACAAATTATTTTATTCAACAACTTGGAAACATGAATACACGCATGCATGCATATAATGCTGTTATAATTGATGAAATAAATTAGCTTTTTGAACATGGAATATTCAGAATGTAGAAACTAATATAAACTAGAGGTCAGATTCCATGGAATCAGATATACTTCCATGGTATCCCATCCCATCCCATGTGAGTGTTATGCGTGTGTGTGTGTTCCTCTTTATGCGAATGCATATTGGTGCCTTATGATCCGATGGTGCACTTGCATTGTCATTTCTAAATCTATTATCTATTTTGGAAGATATGTGTGTGTGTGTGTCTGAGGGTGTGTGTGTGCGGGTGTGTGTGTGTGTGTGAGAGTGTGTGTGTGATATCGCGATGAACTCGAAAACGGCCAAACCGATTTCGATTAAACTTGGTATGTGGAGGTACTTTCGGCCGGGGAGTGGCATAGGCATATTAATTTGCCCGTGCGACGTGACCTTGATCTTGAAATCGGGTCATTTCAAGTTCAAACGCCCGAATATAACGGGATTTCGATGAAACTTGGTATGTGGGGTTACATTCGGCCGGGGAGTGGCATGTGCCTATTAATTTTCCCGTACGTCGTGACCTTGAAATCGGGTCATTTCAAGGTCAAACACCGGAATATCACGGGATTTCAATTAAAATTAGTGTCTAGGGATACTTTAGTATGGGGAGTCTCATAAGCCTATTAATTTGCCCCTGCTACGTGACCTTGACCTTAAAATCGGGTCAATTCAAGGTCAAATCGCGAATTTTGATGGGATTTCCATGAAATTTTATACCTATGGTTACTTTTGTCCACTGGATGTTTTGGACGGGTCATATCGTGACCCCGACCTTGACCTTCAAAGTGATCACTTCAAGGTCAAATCTGGTAAAACAGGATGGATTTCGACGGGTACTTCTGTCGGGTACTTTTGTCCTGGCAGTGTTTTGGACGGGTAAAATCGTGACTCCGCCTGACCTTGACCTTCAAAATGGACAATTCAAGGTCAAATCGCGCAATTCGCCGAAAAGCAAAGGGGAAAGAGCTCGGTCAAAGTCGGGTCCACCTGCTAGTTTAATATATATTTTAGGACTTCTGTCTGTCTGTTTGTCTGTTAGCTATGACCGGGAAACTGCTGGACGGATTTTGACAAAATTTGATAAATATGGATACTTTTATTCATGGAGTGTTTTGGACGGGTCAAATCGTGACCCCCGACCTGACCTTGGCCTTCAAAAAGGTAAATCCAAGGTCAAATCGGGCAAAACAGACATATTTCAACGAAATTTGATACCTAGGGATACTTTTGTCCGGTGAGTTTTTTGGGTGGGTCAAATTGTGGCCCCGACCTAGCATTGACCTTCGAAAAGTTCAGTTCAATGTCAAATCGGGTAAAACGAACGGATTTCGAAAAAAATTTGATACCTAGGCATCTTTTGTCCGGGGAGTGTTTTGGACAGGTCAAATCGTAACAATAGGTTACTTTTATAGTAGAGCGGACATACCTATATAGTATATCGGTGAGCATGTTCATGCATTTGCCTTGCTTTTAGACAAGTCCGTTTGAATTTGCGTCATGAAGAGAGGGTTTGAATTTGAGTATTATATATCACCCGTTACAACGTTATACGCTACCAGGGTTAAACCGTCCAATCTAAATCTTTAAAAAGCGTACTAATCTTGCGTTTAGATACTACTTATCACATCCACTCGTCGAAAAGTTTTTATCTCAATATCTGATTTCCGGAGTAATTTTCCCCATTTGATCTTCGGTGGAATTTGCCAAATCTGAACCCACCCGACACAAACACTCCCTGGAGCGGTCAAATTTAGTAGGCGTACCTACAGTATACCGGCTTACATGATCCTGCGTGAAACTCGCTCCTACATTAGCCCATTTGGATTTTGGGCTAAAAATCGGTTAGTAATAGACTACATAAGTATACACATTTATGATATATAGTGTTGTCACGAGTAAACCGTTCCATCTGAAAATTAGAAAATCGCCCTCTAGATGCGCGTGAACACTAGCCATCAGATGTACTCGTTAAAAAAAATTATCTCGATGTTTGAATTTCCCCCTTTGCAATTTTCGTGGAATTTTCCTAATGTCTCAACCCACCCTGACACGCATTCTCCGTTGGGCATGTTACATTTACAGTATAGCCGTCAAACTTCTGGGACGTACATAAAGTATGTCAACGTACCTGCTACGACATTATCTTGCTATTTAATCAGCCTGTTTGGATTTGGCGGGAAAAATAGTTGCAATATTGGAAAGTCCTGGATAAAAACATGTTTAAGCGGTATATTCGAGTCCGAATCTCTCGTCCAATTCTGAATATGCTATAAAATATTTAGAGCTCTGTACTTATAAAAAAAAACAACAATTGGTTTATTCATCCTGGTGTGTAGTGTGTCCCTATTTATGGGCAGTAACTCTTCAGGAAAAGCGCGGACACAAGTGTTGATACCCGTGGGCAATAGTGCATATCGAGACGTGCACGGATGCTCTGCTTCTTATAATTTCCGAGATAATAAAATGACTTTGTTTCAAATAAAGGGAGATCACTCCTCGGTGAAAGCGCGGACACAATCGTTATGGGCCATAGGCATAGAACTCATGTACCCAAACCTACTCACCAAGTTTTAGTGTCCTACTTCTTGTACTTTTCGAGTAATAGTGATTACAAAAGTGTCAAGTATAATAATAATAATAATGAAAAATAATCGCAAAAGGGCCATAACTCCGCCAAGAAACATTGGGCGGAAATCCGGATACCATTATATCTGCAAGGGTAGAATTCTTCCGTCGCTAAGATCCCCCGATGATTCCCGAGGCCATTCGGTATGTTTCGGAAATACACAACAACAAAAATTGCCGCTGCAGTTTTCAAATTGTTTTAACATTTCCTCGACACGTGTTTCACATCAAATGAGATTGCACAGTACAATACATTAATAACTATAATCGATCCTCAATCCGATCAACCAACATAGAGAAAACGGAGACGAATTGCAGTAATAGAGACTGGTAGTGATAGTGACTGAAATTGAAATTCGCAATGTGAGCGCTTCAAAACAACATTTATGAATGAACTGTGACGTCACATAGAATCGCGTGCAACATTCCAACGTATATTCATGCGCACTATAACAAAATATTTCCTAGATTGGATCATTATTTGATTGCCTACCATAGTAGATAATATGGTAAAACATATAAGAAAGTACCTAATATATATATATATGTTGAGTATTTAGTTATATAAAAAACACAGGTGTGGGAGATTTTGTCCATTGAATTTAAATTTCGTTAATACATAATTATGCGCGTGCCATTGCAGGTTAGGAGAATTTAGCAAATCGAGTTAATCGTGTGACACAAATAAACTTGCAGGTTGGGACAATTTACTCAAGAAAACTAATCGTCGGACACAAATCCAACGATTTTGGCTTTAAAAACACTCTTAAAATGAAATTGGTATGGTGGATTCTGTCACACGAATGGTAGATATAACGTGTTACATGCACAGTGTGTTTGTACCAAGAATCTCCGTCGCAGGTTCGGTAGTGATGTTCGGGAATCTTCGGGGGATCTTAGCACCGAGTGATGTTCGGGAATCATCGGGGGATCTTAGCGGCGGAAGAATTCTATATTTGCATTATATCTAGTAAACCTTCGATACCTACATTCGCTAGAGATTTCACGTTCCTACTGCAATCAGTTTCTGAGTATTTCGAAATAAACGGAAAACGACCTCAGTAGAAAAACAATATACTTCCTCGGTTACACCATGGAAGTATAATAATAGGGCGAACCTTGAGCTGAAAACATCGTAGTTTAGGGACGGAAAATAGGAAGTATGATGATTATATCACGTCCTTACCATGTTTATGTTGATCTCAAGTGATTGCAAGTGACCCCACCCCTGCCTCGAAATTGGGTGACGGGATTGGGAAATTGTCAACCCAGGCTCAAAATGCGAATTTTGAAGACCCGTAACTCCGTTATTTTCCAATGGATTTAAAAATTGTTTTCAGTTTTGTGATCTGCGGCTCACATATATTGTATGTAATGCATTTCATCTGAATCGGAGACGAAAAACATTTCGCTTATTGGAAAGCATATGGGCCCAAGTTCAAAATTTTGAGGGTCCAAATCTCCGCCATTTTCCAACGGATTTGAGATCTGTTTTCAGTGTCGTGATAAGTTTGTAAGTAGATGTTATATTCCAAGTTTCATCTGATTCGGAGACAAAATAAAATATGGAACCATAAACCACCCTCCCCAGAACCACAATACTGAACCGACACTGGCAATATTTGGCTCACACCGAGCACTAGTTAGTCTGGATACTTAGAAGTGTGTCACTATTTGCACTGATTGTCCGTTTTGAAGGAGATAGGGCGACAAGCCGCTTGACCCCCCCCCCAAAAAAATTTGAGGGCCCACAACTCTGGTATTTCAACTCAGATTTCAAAAATCTTTCGCGGTATTTGATCAGCTTTACACAGTCAAGCCATACACAGAAATAGACGAGATTCGTAACGAATTTTTTTTTAAATTTGGCGCCCCCATCATATTGTAAAAATATGAGAACGACCCTGTCCAGTTTTCGTTTTTCCACTGAACAGTATATATAAATGGCAAAGACGACTGTGAAGACCAAATTCAACTAGAGGTCAGATTCCATGGAATCAGATATACTTCCATGGTATTCCATCCCATCCCATGTGAGTGTTATGCGTATATGTGTGTTCCCCTTCGTGCGAATGCATATTGGTGCCTTACGATCCGATGGTGGACTTGCATTGACATTTCTAAATTTAATATATATTTTGGTACTTCTGTCTGTCTGTCTGTTTGTTTGTCTGTCAGCTATGGCCGGGAAAACTGCAGTACGGATTTTGACGAAATCTGATAAATGTGGGTAATTTTGTTCGGGGAGTGTTTCGGACGGGTCGAATCGTGACCCCCGACCTGACATTGGTCTTCAAAAAGGCATTCGAAGGTCAAATCGGGTAAAACCGACGGATTTCCACGAAATTCGATACCTAGGGGTACTTTTGTCCGAGGAGTCTTTTGGGCGGGTCTGTTTTCAGTTTTGTGATAATCGTATATGGTAGATGTTATATTCCAAGTTTCATCTGATTCGGAAAAGAATAAAAAAATGGTACCCCGGACCGACCCTCCCCTGACCCACAACACTGAATCGACACTGGCAAAATTTGGCACACCGCGTGCTCTCTTCAGACCGCACGCACTGGGATATCAAATGACATCCTAAGTTCGACATCTTCGGAGGAGATATGTTCACAAGCACATGGGCCCAAATTTACATAGTTTGAAGGCCCGCAACTCCGCCATTTTTCAATGGATTTTCGAAATTCTTTCAGTTTCTAGATTGATTGGCGGTGTAGATGTTATATTCCAAGTTTCATCTGATTCGGAGAAGAATAAAAAATTGGTACCCCGGATCGCCCCTCCCCTGACACAGGCAAAATTTGGCACACCGCGTGCTCTCTTCAGACCGTCCGCACTGGGATATCAGATGACATCCTAAGTTCGACATCTTCGGAGGAGATGTGTTCACAAGCACATGGGCCCAAATTGCAAACTTTGAGGGCCCGTAACTCTTGCATTTCTTCTCTAATTTCAAAAATCCTTTCCGGTACGGGTTCGTTTTCGTTCAGGGAATCCACATACTTAAATAGATGAATGTCAATCAAAATTTTTATTTTTGAAAATTTTGCCCCCACCCCAGCGTCAAAATATATGTCCGACCCTGTCCAATTTTCTTTCTCAAACTAAACTGACAACCGTCAAAACGACTGTGAAATCCAAATGCAGTTATCTGGAATGATACGAGAGTACAGCCTAGTAAATCAAATATAGGTTTGCCTATTTATGGGCGGTAACTCCGCAGGGAAAGCGCGGACACAAGTTTTGATGCCCGTGGGCAGTAGGGCATATCGAGGTGTGCATACGGTCCAATTTTCGATGCTCTGCTCCTTATAATTTCCGAGATAGTAAAGTGACATTTTTTCATATAAAGGGAGATAACTCAGCTGGGTAAATGCGGACAATATTCGTTGTATGCCGATAGGTTAGAACTCATTGACCCCAACATATGTACAAACTTTCAGTTCGATAATCCCCATACTTTCAGATATTAGGGCGTTGCAAAAGTGTCGAGTATAATAACAAATAATAATGAAAAATAATCGTAAAAGGGCCATAACTACGTCAAAAAACATTGCGCCGAATTCCGGATACCATTATATTTAGTAGACCTCCGATGCCTACATTCGCTAGAGATTTCGCGTTCCTACTGCAATTAGTTTCTGAGTATTTCCAAATAAACGGAAAACGACCCCAGTAGAAAAACAATATACTTCCTTGGTTACACCATGGAAGTATAATTATATGGAATGATAGGAGAGTACAGCTGAGTACAATGAATTCGGTGTATGCCTATCTATGGGCAGTAACTCTTCAGGGAAAGCGCGGACACAAGTATTGATGCCCGTGGACAGCAGTGCACATCGAGACGTGCATACGGTCTAATTTTCGATGTTAGACCGTATGGACGGCATGTTACATTTACAGTATAGCCGTCAAACTTCTGGGACGTACATAAAGTATGTCAACGTACCTGCTACGACATTATCTTGCTCTTTAATCAGCCGGTTTGGATTTGGCGGGAAAAATAGTTGCAATATTTCCGTACCCCGTAACACGGAAAGTCCTGGATAAAAACATGTTTAAGCGGTATATTCGAGTCCGAATCTCTCGTCCAATTCTGAATATGCTATAAAATATTTAGAGCTCTGTACTTATAAAAAAAAAACAAAAACAAAAAACAATTGGTTTATTCATCCTGGTGTGTAGTGTGTCCCTATTTATGGGCAGTAACTCTTCAGGAAAAGCGCGGACACAAGTGTTGATACCCGTGGGCAATAGTGCATATCGAGACGTGCACGGATGCTCTGCTTCTTATAATATGAGAACGACCCTGTCCAGTTTTCGTTTTTCCACTGAACAGTAAATGACAAAGACGACTGTGAAGACCAAATTCAATTACATGGAATGATAGGAGAGTACAGCTGAGTACAATGAATTCGGTGATGCCTATCTATGAGCAGTAACTCTTCAGGGAAAGCGCGGACACAAGTGTTGATGCCCGTGGACAGCAGTGCATATCGAGACGTGCATACGGTCTAATTTTTGATGCTCTGCTTCTTATAATTTCCGAGATAATAAAATGACTTTATTTCAAATAAAGGGAGATAACTCCTCGGTGAAAGCGCGGACACAATCGTTATGGGCCATAGGCATAGAACTCATGTACTCCAACCTACTCACCAAGTTTTAGTGTCCTACTTCTTGTACTTTTCGAGTAATAGTGATTACAAAAGTGTCAAGTATAATAATAATAATAATGAAAAATAATCGCAAAAGGGCCATAACTCCGCCAAGAAACATTGGGCGGAAATCCGGATACCATTATATCTAGTAAACCTTCGATGCCTACATTCGCTAGAGATTTCACGTTCCTACTGCAATCAGTTTCTGAGTATTTCGAAATAAACGGAAAACGACCTCAGTAGAAAAACAATATACTTCCTTGGTTACACCATGGAAGTATAATAAAGTATGTTTTGCGTGGTATATATACGTAAATGATATTGTCCATGCAATTATCCGTATTTTGGGCACGTGTGCGTTTGATATGTTTTACTCGAATAATGAATTCTGGTCTCTGTCTCCAGAAGAACAGTAATTCTATTACTGACGTATTATGTTCCAATGTGATATATACCCCATGGTATGCAAATGAGCAGCACGCCTCTACCAACCGTGAACGGAATAATTTGTGGTTCATAAGTAGTATGCATATGTTTGTTGTGTGGGTGGGTGTAGAAGCGAACTAGTTATATGTTCATATGTCTCCGTGGGAGCTCATTGTACATGGAGTTGGAGACATGGACGTTCTAGATTACAACTGTCGACTTGTGGTATAAAGTATGGTATAAAGTGCCTATTCGGAACATACATGTAGAAGGGCGAAGTAGAACAAAGGGGCTTTGTTTTAAGCATACATTATCGTGTTCCTTTGTTATATAGTAAACTTTATTACACGCTTCTTCCCAGAAGTACAGTGTTATTGCTGTTCCATATTTACAAATACGTATGGAACATACGTTCCATACGCATCTCGTTGACGTACATGACGTTCGCCTCAACCATGAAACCGGAACTATAAAATAAAAGCATCATCACACATGACAAAACACGCCCTCTATGTGCCTAAATAAACATTCTAAGTCTGTATTTTTAATGCACGGATTCTAGGACGCGAAGCGTGTAATAAACATAGAACGACACGATGTGTAAATGGGTTTGTCGATACGGCACTCGTGTTGTCGCGGAAGAATAGAGCTCGAGGTGCAAGCGCCCCTCGATCTATCCTTCCGCGACGACAGCACTCCTTCCGCGACGACAGCACTCGTACCGTATCGACAAACCCATTTACACATCGTGTCGTTCTGTGTATGTATTGTATAATATAACTTGGTATATATAATGGTATGTGCATCCACATATGTTAAGTCATTACTCCCTTGTATATGCAGTCATATTTATCTATATCAACGAAAGGGAGGATAGCCCGAGTCGTGTATTTCGGTTGCTTAACGAGACGGGCGGCCTTCGTTGTAGGTTATAGTTGGAAATAACATTGATCAAATTATGATAATTTCCTCAAGAATATACTAATAGTATAGCATAATGATGATATTATTAACTGAACACGCTTTATGACCGAGAATTTTTGTTATAGGTCGAGTGTTGTTTAGTTTCTCGCAGTGGATAAGCAGTCACGATATTATACGCCATTTCCTTATTTAGATTCGCGATCATTATACGTCGGTTGTAAAACCCCTAATTTGGTGCGTCTACAACTTACAACTCACAATACTACTCATAGTATATTCCTTATTTGGTATGTATCACCATATATAGGTTAGGGGAAAATACCCTGCAGCGCAACGAAACATTTTCATTGAACGATCCGGTAGTTCCAAGTGTTTGTCTATAAACAAACGGTTCTGTAACGTTTTTGGTGTTTGTTTACATAACAAACGTGACAATAACATGCAATGTACGCGATATTTATGATTGGTATAAGAACAATATATGTCTATTAGATAATATTCTTTCTGTTTATTGCGGTTTTAGCGGATGCGACTATTTTAACAGCTATAACCACCACCAAGGTCACCCGTATCTTTAATGTGAGCCAGTGAAGCTAACCAGTTGTCCTACACCAATAAAATTGACGTCGCGATATGGTATAGTGGCTGAAACGACGATAACACAAAAATCAACGAATTAAGCCATCACAGGTCTATCCCTATAGAACATTGAACGTCAAGAGTGTAAGGATCACAAGACAATCGTTAGCTGTGAATAAGTATTGGGTTGTTGTGGGCATAATCGGTCCACAATTCATTCAATCACAATATTGCACTGGCAACGAGATGTAACATAATACTGTATCATATACAGCAAATAACAATAATAATAGTTTGAATGAATAAAATCACAAACTTAAAACTTTCTTATATAATAACTTTAGATAATATATATAGAGGATCTACAACGAGTCCCCAGTTTATAGCGGAATTTACAAAACGAGTCCAGACCTAATTTATTAGACGAGTTTTGTAAATTCCACTATAAACTGGGGACGAGTTGTAGATTCTATTTATTAAATGATCCTAAACCTCGACAAAACATACATAAATCAACAAAGATGATGCGAAACTAACATCGTCTTCTATAAGGCATGCGATGACGTTTCACTTAACTATTCGTTGTTTGTCCGCGTAACGAAATAGTCCCAGATAAATAAAGACTCTTTGATGTATTTAATAGCCTATATTTAATTACATAACTTTTCAAACTCTTCATTAATTATAGTTTGTTAGAAAAATATTTGAAGCCAGAGTATTTTGAGACGTAGCGTATATAATGTAAACAGACGACAAACGCGAAGTTAAAGGTCACATGGCACTATTTCCTGTTATTAAACGAACGTTTAATATCACACATTTATAGAATGGTTTTATTGAATGGAATAATGGTAGGATCATTTAATAAATATTGATATCATATGGCATGTACACTCTTTAACAATTTTTTATCATTTTTTATAATTTTTTCATTCTTTAACATTTTTACATTCTTTAACAATTCTTATAATTTGTTCTTACAATCTTTAACAATTTTTATCAATTTTATCATTTTTGTTCCTACATTCTTTAAATTTTTTATCATTTTTTATAATGCTTACATTCTCTAACAATGTGTGTTCTTACATTCTTTAACAATTTTATCATTTTTTGTCTTACATTCTTTATCAATTTTTATCATTTTTTCTTACATTCTTTAAATTTTTTATAATTTTTTATAATGCTTACATTCTCTAAGAATTTTTATCATTTTTTAAAATTTGTTCTTACATTTTTTAACAATCATAAAAAATAATATATAAGTTGTTAGGCCAATGCATTCTCTTATGTATGTAAGGCGACCTATGGTCGACTCGCAATATAAGATAATGCTTTGGCACAGGGTTTTAGCAAAAACATCAGGAAGCTCCCGCCATGAAAGGGTTAATTTTGCCAAAAACGTCCTCTACTCAGTTTCAAAATCAGAGAAACTTCTCATATGATGGGCTCGAAGGACGCGATGATGAGCGACTTTATCTTTTCAAATAAAAAATATATCCATGTGATGGGATTTATCCACTGATAAATAAACTGATAACAGTGTTACATTGTGAAATCGAACTGATGTTATCTTATAGAGTTAAATATGTACATTCTTGTTCAATATTTTGCGGAAGTTTCATGAAAAGAAATCCGGAACATTTTGCGAAATCGCGTGACTTTGTCCACTTGCACGCAGGGACGTGGCTAGAGGGTCTCCGTTGGGGGGTGTCCACCTTGATAAATTCCAACTGCACCCCCCCCCCCTTGAGTCAGACCAACACAAGTTTTTGCATAATTCCATTTGCACCCCCCCTTTCACCTCAGTCAGGCCTAATTTCCTATATATTCATAAGCCATGGTTCTATATTCCCGGTATGAGAACATTCAGATATTTTAACCTGAAAAGTGCAACAAAAAAAACAACTAGTGGCCTAATTCCAGACAAATGCACACAGCTACGGACAAGAGACCAGAACAACCATGGTCGGCTCGGTGTGAGAAAATTTTTAAAACTATACAAGAAAATCGCAAACCCTAGCATCTATAGACTGGCCTCAACTGAAACTTTCTTAGTGTTGGAAATTTCAAACCTCATACTCCCCCTCAGGTTGGAAAATTCTTCAACTGATGACCATTTCTGTCCACAAGTTTGACCAAATGTAGTAAAATATTGTTTTGCTAAACTAATTTAGCAGTTTTGTATTGGCCATGGGGATGGGGCAATGAATTTTTTTTAATCTGAACAAGAAAATCGCAAAATCCTAACATCTAGACTAGCCTCAAGCCTTCCTACTGTTGGAAATTTCAAACCCTACACCCCACTTCCAACTGATGACAATTCCAATAACAATGTTGACCAAATGTATAACAATATTGTTTTCTTAAATTAACTAGAAGTTTTTGACTGGCCACGGGGGAGAGATCAGGACACAAGCTTTCCAAGTGGAAAATTTCCAACTGATGACCATTTCTGTCCAAATTTTTGACCAAAAATAGAAACATGTGCAAATATTGGTCCAAAAACAATAAATTCCCCCAATAAATTTTTCTATAATCAAACTGCAAGAACATTTTCAACCTATTGTTGGTGTGAAATTTCCAACTAATGTTTTGGCAGGTATGAAATTTCCAACTGTTGAAAATTTTGACCAAAATTGGGGGGGAGGTGAGACACCCCCAAACACCCCTGTCGCCACGTCTCTGCTTGCACGACATAGCTTGTTTCGGCATACAGACTGTAAACCCATATGATGACATGATCCAGACAATGTGAAATAAGAGACCCGGAAGAAAAGATTTCCCATCAGATTGCGAAAGTAATCACCTGGGGGAAACAACTTGTCTGGAGATGATCACGACCTGATACGAATATAGCTGGGCTTGGTCCCAGTCCGACGGAAACCTTAAGATTCCGGAAATAATTTTTTGGAAAACAAACCCAGTCTCTAGAAGAACAGAAGAGTTAGTGACATTGGTGAGACGTTTGTCTGAAGTTGGTCATGAACAAACATCTCTGCTACAAAATCACATCTTCGCCAGCAATATACAGTGCACGTTAACATTCACCGTTATTTTCATGAATGGCTAACAAATAATATGATAGGGCCACATCAAGAAAAGATATTTTTTGTATTGTGGAACCTACTATTCGAACTTATGCTGCTCTGGTCGGCACAGATGCCTCATGACACGCACAGCCGCCTATATATGGTTGTACCAGGTACAATCTTGACACAAAGCACACAGTTACACATGTCTGGCTAATTCAGCCTATGTGCAGATTTGTGTGAGACTGTCTAAATAAATGACATAGTGCAAAGCTAAAAACCCCAGAATACTTCAGGGGTTTCAGATTTTTGTTGCACCCTGGTATACCCCGGTATGATAAATCACTTTTATGGAAATGGTGCTCAAGCTGCTGGTCAGACCTTCTGAGCGATAACTATGTTTAGAATGGTCGGGTTTACAGACTACCCTCTCCCCTATACATATATCGCACCACAATGCCATGTTCTTTGATCCAAGTAATATATGACATAATTTAACGCACTTGAAAATCACGTGTGTCTTATTCCACCGACATATTCCAAGTCCCTGATATGACGATACTCACAGAAGATGGGTGCCTCAAAAACACCAAAATCCAGCAAGAATGTCAATTCTGCCTATGTGGCATTGCCAGTGCTATGTGGCTGTTGTTTAAAGTTTTGCTGCACAATATTGCCAGAAATCGGATAGTTTCACTAATTAAAACGAGGATTGTGATTGCTTAAGTTTTAAAGTCTGTTTCAACGCTGATCGTCAGGGATTTGAAATATATACGTGAAGCCTAATTTTCTGACTTGAAAGCTATTTCTGTTGCTCGGGAGCATATAGTGCATAGTGCATATCGAGTCGTGCACGGATGCTCTGCTTCTTATAATTTCCGAGATAATAAAATGACTTTTTTTCAAATAAAGGGAGATAACTCCTCGGTGAAAGCGCGGACACAATCGTTATGGGCCATAGGCATAGAACTCATGTACCCCAATCTACTCACCAAGTTTTAGTGTCCTACTTCTTGTACTTTTCGAGTAATAGTGATTACAAAAGTGTCAAGTATAATAATAATAATAATGAAAAATAATCGCAAAAGGGCCATAACTCCGCCAAGAAACATTGGGCGGAAATCCGGATACCATTATATCTAGTAAACCTTCGATACCTACATTCGCCAGAGATTTCACGTTCCTACTGCAATCAGTTTCTGAGTATTTCGAAATAAACGGAAAACGACCTCAGTAGAAAAACAATATATTTCCTTGGTTACACCATGGAAGTATAATAATAGGGCGAATCTTGAGCTAAAAACATCGTAGTTTAGGGACGGAAAATAGGAAGTATGATGATTATATCACGTCCTTACCATGTTTATGTTGATCTCAAGTGATTGCAAGTGACCCCACCCCTGCCTCGAAATTGGGTGACGGGATTGGGAAATTGTCAACCCAGGCTCAAAATGCGAATTTTGAAGACCCATAACTCCGTTATTTTCCAATGGATTAAAAAATTGTTTTCAGTTTTGTGATCTGCGGCTCACATATATTGTACGTAATGCATTTCATCTGAATCGGAGACGAAAAACATTTCGGTTATTGGAAAGCATATGGGCCCAAGTTCAAATTTTGAGGGTCCAAATCTCCGCCATTTTCCAACGGATTTGAGATCTGTTTTCAGTGTCGTGATAAGTTTGTAAGTAGATGTTATATTCCAAGTTTCATCTGATTCGGAGACAAAATAAAATATGGAACCATAAACCACCCTCCCCAGAACCACAATACTGAACCGACACTGGCAATATTTGGCTCACACCGAGCACTAGTTAGTCTGGATACTTAGAAGTGTGTCACTATTTGCACTGATTGTCCGTTTTGAAGGAGATAGGGCGACAAGCTGCTTGACCCCCCCCCCCCAAAATTTGAGGGCCCACAACTCTGGTATTTCTACTCAGATTTCAAAAATCTTTCGCGGTATTTGATCAGCTTTACACAGTCAAGCCATACACAGAAATAGACGAGATTCGTAACGAAATTTATTTTTTTAAATTTGGCGCCCCCATCATATTGTAAAAATATGAGAACGACCCTGTCCAGTTTTCGTTTTTCCACTGAACAGTAAATGGCAAAGACGACTGTGAAGATCAAATTCAATTATATGGAATGATAGGAGAGTACAGCTGAGTACAATGAATTCGGTGTATGCCTATCTATGGGCAGTAACTCTTCAGGGAAAGCGCGGACACAAGTGTTGATGCAGCAGTGCAGTGCAGTGCATATCGAGACGTGCATACGGTCTAATTTTCGATGCTCTGCTTCTTATAATTTCCGAGATAATAAAATGACTTTTTTTCAAATAAAGGGAGATAACTCCTCGGTGAAAGCGCGGACACAATCGTTATGGGCCATAGGCATAGAACTCATCTACTCCAACCTACTCACCAAGTTTTAGTGTCCTACTTCTTGTACTTTTCGAGTAATAGTGATTACAAAAGTGTCAAGTGTAATAATAATAATAATGAAAAATAATCGCAAAAGGGCCATAACTCCGCCAAGAAACATTGGGCGGAAATCCGGATACCATTATATCTAGTAAACCTTCGACGCCTACATTCGCTAGAGATTTCACGTTCCTACTGCAATCAGTTTCTGAGTATTTCGAAATAAACGGAAAACGACCTCAGTTGAAAAACAATATACTTCCTTGGTTACACCATGGAAGTATAATTAACCCGAACTATGAACCACAAGGTCTTGTAACTTGGTCCATCCCAATATGCGTCACCTATATAAACACATACACGGGTCCCTGGCATATGTGTCGAGTAATATTATAATATACTGAGACTAAACTGTTTAGTAGTGAAACATCATGTACACGTATATCAATGTTCAGTATGTTTACTATAAGACTCATGCACCTTCAATTTACGAGACGGTCATAATATAAGTAATGTATTATTATCGATAATAATACCCAGACAAATGTTTTTACGATCCATTTTGTTAACATGCCCTATATAACAGTTTATCGGAATCTTCACATAATTTTAATAAAAATGACCTACATATAGACAATTGACTTTAATTTCCGTGGAAATTAGAATGTATTTACATATATAGTTTACTAGTATTCATCCCTGGATTCACTCGCACATTCAATATGCCAATAAGAGCATGTATAATCATAAAACCAACAATAATACACCTTATTATGACCATGAGTTGTGGGTCGATAGTCCGAGGTCATGGTTGTATGTTGAAGCAGAAGCAGGGGTAAAAGAAGTTTTTGGCTGTTTTGACACCCCCAACAACCCTGACATATCTTCCTGCTTAAAGCGGAATGTTCCCTCAATGGGATAGCGACTAGAGCTTACTTTCATCCGGATAAATTTAATGGAAATTCAGGCTCATTTCCGATTTTATCATAAATAGTAGACACTTTTTGACGTTAGATGATTCTTTTGAAAAATAATTATCAGCCATTGACGGTGGATAATGCCTATATCAATAGAAAAATATATGTTTAATTAGCCATAAAATTGTCTAGCCTACATAGTGGTTCGCAAGAATAGTATCCGCGACCAAGTGTGGGTACCCACCATAATTTCGGGTGTCAAAGCCAGGGATCGATCCTGCGATGAGATGTCGCCAAACGGATTTGGGATGTCAAAGATGCGGATGATATACAGGTACTTCGCATTTTGACCGTTTCTGCTTGAAAATATCCCGGGCAGGCCGGCACATGCATCATCTTTAGGGTGAGGCTGCATGTGCAAGGAAGGGGGAAATTTGTATGTTTGTACGAACATGACATTTGGAACTTATTCCCTTTTCCTTATTCTCAAAAATGTTTCTTTCAGTCGATCGACGGCATGGGTGTGTGGCCCGCCCCAAATAACCCATATAAACACCCCATGCCCCCACCCATCACCACCGGGGGTACCACATCGAGGGGATAAAAATGGGATATGGACCATTTTCGAGAACAGTAAGGATTTCGGCCGATTTGACGGCATGGGTGTGTGGCCCGCCCCAAATACCCACCAGAAACACCCGACCTCCACCCATCACCCGGGGGTACTACCCCGAGGGGGTGAAAATAAGGTATGGACCATTTTCGAAAACGGTTAGGATTTCGGCCGATTTGACATGGGTGGGGGCCAGTCCCAAATACCCCCTAGAATCGCCCCGACCCCCCACCATTTTGCAACCGTTTAGAGTCAGTTTTTACGCCAGACAGACTATAGTTACGCCCAATTTATGGCCGATTATAATGGGTTACTGTGACCTCGGTACTTTTTTGAAAGAGATTTGCCCCTATGGTGGCTATGGACGAATTCACACCAATCGGGGCCACAAATATTTTGGGTCCGCTTTGGCGCCAGACTTTACTTACGCCCAACTTTTGGCCGGGCATAATAGGCTAGCGATGACATTTTTATAGTGATTTGCCCCTAGGGTTACTATGGAGGAATTCTCCCAAAAGGGGGCACCTATAAAACAGGTCTCCCCCAATCAGGAAAGTATAGCAACATTTTAGGTTCCATTGTGACGCCAGACTCTACTTACTCCCAATTTGTGGCTGCTATACTGGGCTATCCGGGTACTTTTTATACGCCCGTTTGAAGAAAAAAAACGGTTGTATTATGTAAATGGGTTGTCCGTCCGTCGTCCGTCCGTCCTGGTTTCCGGATGATAACTTTAGATTGAATCGAGTGAACTGAACCAGATTTGGTATGTTAGTTTACCATACCAAAATACAGATCAAGTTCGAATATGGGTTTCGTCGGCATGATTTTGACTGAGTTATGTCCCTTTGTCGGCTTAGATTTTACCTGATTTGCGGTTTCCGGATGATAACTTTATATTAAATCAAGTGAACTGAACCAGAGTTGGTATATTAGTTTACCACCCCATAATACAGATCAAGTTCGAATATGGGTTTCATCCGCATGATTTTGACTGCGTTATGCACCTTTTTCGACTTAGATTTGACCTGATATGCGGTTTCCAGATAGTAACTTTAGATTGAATAGATGGGAACTGAACCAAATTTGGGATACAGATCAAGTTAAAATATGGGTTCTGTCTACATGCCCCACTCTACTCTAGAAACGGGTGTATTATGCCACGCCCCCACGGCGTGCTCTTGTTGACAATAATTGGCCCATATGTTCGCTATAGGCGGAGTCACCCCAAAAGTGACCAGATATCCAAGAATCGGGAATTGTTTTGACAGTAATTTGCCCATAAGGTGGCTATGGACGAATTCAAGAGGGGCCACGAAGCAATAACATAGGTATCTTACAATCGGGAGTTTAGCTTCATTTTAGGGCCCGTTTGCATATATACAGACTCTACTTACGCCCAATTTGTGGCCGGAAATAATGGGCCAGCCGGATACGTTTTTGGTAGTGATTTGGCCCTATGGTGGTTTTGGGCGAATTCGCCACAAAAGGGTCCACCAATAGCATAGATATCTCACAATTGGGAATTTAGCGATATTTTAGGGTTCGCTGGATTCCAGACTCTACTTACGCCCAATTTGTGGCCGGGTAAATGTGCGACCAGGGTACTTTCCGAAAAAAGCCTCCAATGGCAAAGGTCTACCAAAATCAGGAAATTTGCAACAGTTTAGAGTCGGGTTTGACGCCAGACTATACTTACGCCCAATTTGTGGCCGGATATAATGTGTTACTCCGGTACTTTTTGACTTCGATTCGCCCGTATGGTGGCTATGGGTGAATTTACGAATAGTTGCTATGGACGAATTCACGAATAGTTATGTGCCACAAATGTGATAGATCTCCCACAATCGGAAATTTTAGCAACATTTTTGGGTTCGTTTTGACGCCATTTACTTACGCCCAACTTGTGGCCAGGAATAATAGGCAAGCTAGGACATTTTTTGATAGTGATTTGCCCCTAGGGTTAATATGGACGAATTCTCCCCAAAAGGGGCCACATATAACATAAGTCTCCCACAATAAGGAATATATAACAACACAATGCATTGCAGTTATAATTGAAATTAAATATGCTGTATGTGACAGCCATGTTGAATGGTGTATGGTAACAAACTAGTTTCAATCTAAATGATCAATATTGATATATTCATAGATATAAATGTTGCTTCCCAATTGTGAATCTGACAGCCATGCCATTAAAATAAATTCCTCTGTTATCGGGCCATTACATATGAGAAACTAGATGAGGGTGGTGGTTTTTTTTAGGTCACGTGAGACAAAGTCTCCAGTGTAGCTATAGTCGACACTACACATCCGTCAATATCTTCTCAAGTCAGAATTGAGTTATATAACATTGAGGATGCTCCCCAGGTGACTGGGTTTCTGATTTGTTAAAATTGGGTCGCCGGGTCAAAAAGGGGTCAAGCTTTTGCCGTCCATATTAATTCTTAAAACATCTTCTCAAGAACCATCGGGGATATCTAGCTTATATTTGGTATGGATGGTCCTTGAGTGCCATGGACACACCAAGGGCGGAGCCAGTACCATACATTTTCTATCCATAATAATTGTTAAAATGTCTTATTATCAAGAACCATCCGGCCTATATTCAGCTTATAGGCCAGCTTATAGGCCATGTTCTTTTGTGGAATGACCCCAAAATGACTAGACAATTTTATGGCTAATTAAACATATATGTTTCTATTGATATAGGCATTATCACCGTCAATGGCTGATAATTATTTTTCAAAAGAACCACTTAACGTCAAAAAGTGTCTACTATTTATGATAAAATCGGAAATGAGCCGGAATTTCCATTAAATTTATCCGGATGAAAGTAAGCTATAGTCGCTATCCCATTGAGGGAACATTCCGCTTTAAGCAGGAAGATATGTCAGGGTTGTTGGGGGTGTCAAAACAGCCAAAAACATCTTTTACCCCTTATTCTGCTGCTTCAATATACAACCATGACCTCGGACTATCGACCCACAAATTAAGGTCATAATAGGGTGTACTATTGTTGGTTTTATGATTATACATGCTCTTATTGGCATATTGAATGTGCGAGTGAATCCAGGGATGAATACTAGTAAACTATATATGTAAATACATTCTAATTTCCACGGAAATTAACGTCAATTGTCTATATGTAGGTCATTTTTTTTAAGTTATGTGAAGATACCGATAAACTGTTATATAGGGCATATTAACAAAATGGATCGTAAAAACATTTGTCTGGGTATTATTATCGATTGTAATACAGTACTTATATTATGACCGTCTCGTAAATTGAACGTGCATGAGTCTTATAGTAAACATACTGAACATTGATATACGTGTACATGATGTTTCACTACTAAACAGTTTAGTCTCAGTATATTATAATATTACTCGACATATATGCCAGGGACCCGTGTATGTGTTTATATGGGTAACGCATATTGGGACTCGATGGACCAAGTTACAAGCCCTTGTGGTTCATAGTTCGGGTTAATTTATATTAGTTTCTACATTATGAATATTCCATGTTCAAAAAGTTAATTTATTTCATCAATTATAACAGCATTATATGCATGCATGCGTGTATTCATGTTTCCAAGTTGTTGAATAAAATAATTTGTCCGCAATTTTGAAATTATTTAGACTTCACGTGTTTTCACAAAAATAATAGTAACAAGGGGTACGCATCTAAGATGCTTTTGTCGAGTTTTTTGGCAGTCGAACCAAACTTCTGCCAATAAGGTGCACAACTCCGGGGAAAAAAGTTGGACGGTGGTATATTATTGCAATAGACCTATATATATACGAAATATCAATTGAATCCGTTAATATTTCATTGAGTTATCGCACTAACGGTGATAAAATTGTGATTAAAATAGACAAACTAAGACCCATAACTCCGGAAAAAAAATTCGGACAGACCAGATTTTCGAACTAGTCCGAGATGCAATAGAGTCATATACCGAATATTGTTTAAATCGGTTAATATTTCATTGAGTTATCGCGCTAACGGTGATAACATTGCTAAAAATAGACAAACTAAGACACATAACTCTGCGAAAAATATTCGGACAAACCTGGTTTTCGAATTCGTCCAAGATATTGTTGCAGGAGACTCATATACCAAATATTGTTGAAATCGGTTAATATTTCATCGAGTTATCGCGCTAACGGTGATAACATTGCTAAAAATAAACAAACTAAGACCCATAACTCCGCGAAAATAAATCGGACAAACCTGGTTTTCGAACTCGTCCGAGATATTGTTGCAGAAGATTCATATTCCAAATATGGTTGAAATCGGTTAATATGTCATCGAGTTCTCTGTATCTGTAGTTGTTACGTCCTAGTGACCAAAGGTGGCTTTTACAGGACGGTGTGAGGAGCGCTATTTTTGTTCTCCCAGAGCCGCCTTGAATGTTTCTAGGTCGGCGGCATTGACTGTGCTGTTGTCCAGTTTGTTCCAGTCAAGTACAGTCCTCGGGAAGAAGGAATATCTGTATTGGTCTGTGTTTGTATGAATTGGTTCGTAGGCACTTTCGTTATTTGTGGTTAGTTTCTCCACGATGTTGTCACTAACAAAATCCTTGAATTTTGTGGGTTTCTTTTTCCTCTTTGGGTGGTAGTTTCTTAGGTAGTGTTCGGAGTTGATACCCGGGGCTGATCCCTTTACCACTTTGTAAAATAGTGTCAGTCTCTGTTCCTTTCTTCTTGCTTCCAGGGATGGTAGTTGAAGTTCACTCAGCATTGATGTTACACAGCCTTTCTCTCTCGTTCGGTAGTCCTGTTTTATAAATCTTGCTCCTTTGCGTTGCACCTTCTCCAGCTTTGTCTTGTCCTTTTCATAGTGAGGATCCCAGATTGTTGCTGCATACTCTAGCTGAGGGCGGACTAATGCTATGTATGCCGTTTTTCTGAGATCCATCTGGCAGTACCTGAGATTACGCCGAAGGAAGCCGAGGGTGGAGTTTGCCTTCTTCGTGGTGGACTCGATGTGGTGATGCCACTGCATGTCATTGGAGAATTGGACGCCAAGGTACGGGTTGTTTGTGACTTCTTGGAGTATCTGCCCTGCCAGTTGGTAAAATCTTTGTGTCTTCTGCTTTAGGCTCATAATGTAGCACTTAGTTGGATTAAAGCGCATCCCCCATTTGGTGGCCCATTGTTCCAGTTTGCGTAGGTCTTGTTGCAATATTTCGTGGTCTTTGTAGGTGTTTATCTGGCGGTACAGGAGGCAGTCATCTGCGAATAGGCGGACTTGTGATGTTACTGTGTCCGGTAGGTCATTTATGTGACAGAGAAAGAGCAGCGGTCCCAATACTGTTCCCTGTGGTACTCCTGATAACACGTCAACTTCTTCTGAGTAATATCCCTCGAGTGCAACTCTCATCTTTCTTTCTTTCAGAAAGGATGCTAGCCATCTGTTGACCGGGCCTGTGATACTGTAGTGATTTAGTTTGGTCAATAGGCTGTCGTGTGGTACAGTGTCGAAAGCTTTGGAGAAATCAAGGATGGCCACGTCGATCTGCTTCTTGTTGTCAAATGATTGTAGGATGTCTTGTGTTGTCACTGCTAGTTGTGTTTCGCAGGAATATCCCCTTCGAAAGCCATGGTTTAGCTTTGTTAGTATGTTGTGCTTCTCCAGATGTTCATGGATATGGCGGCATATGAGGTGTTCTAGTAGCTTGCACGGTACTGATGTTAGGGACACAGGACGATAGTTTTCCGCTTGATGTCGGTCTCCGTTTTTGTAGACTGAGGCTATGTTGGCGCTGCGCCAGTCCCTTGGCAATGTGCCTGTGTCTAATGATAGTTGGAATATGAGCCTGAAGGCAGGTGCCAGTTGTTTTGCGTACTTCTTTAGGATGGAGTTTGGGATACCGTCTGGGCCAGAGGCTTTGGTTGGGTTTAACCTCTTCAGCAGAGCTTCGACGCCATTCACTGTCACTGTCAGTTTGCCGATGATTTCGCATTTGGGTGGAAGGTCAGGAAGTGGTGGTTGGTTCTTGGTGAATACTGACTGGAACTGCTTTACCAGAATTTCTGCTTTGCCTTTTGGGTCGTCAACCAGCTTGCCTTGCGATTTCAACGGCGACACTCCGATGTTATCTTGTTTTCTGCTCTTGATGTATCTCCAGAATGGTTTTGTCGACTTTTGTTCTAAACCTTCTTTAATCTTAGCGTTGATGTAATCCCACTCAGCCTTCCTCATTTCCCTTTTACATTCTTTCTGCATGGCTCGATAGTTGGTTCAGTTGTTGTTCTTCTTTGCCTGTGTATATAGGCGCTGTTTCTTACGTAGCAATTTCTTGATCTTATAGTTTACCCATGGAGTGTTCTGCTTTGGTGATATCAGCTTAGAGGGTATGTGTTGGTCCATAGATCTATGTATGCCCTCCTTCAGATGTTTCCACATATCCTCCACGGTTGCACTATTTAGTGTACGTAGGCCTTCTCCCAGTATTTGCAGATCCAGTCCAAGTTGTGTCCAGTCTGCTTTTTTATATAGATAGCACTTCCTTGGTTTTGAATGTTGGTATCTGGGCTTCATGTCGATGTCAGTAATGACTATGGCGTGGTCAGAGATGCCTGGTATGCTGGTTGATGATTTTACCAGTGATGCATTGTTGGTGAAGACCAGGTCTAGCAAGTTCTTTCCCCGCGTTGGTTGTTCGTGGATTTGTTTTAGCCCTTTTTCTGACATGATTTCTAGTAGGTGAGTTTGTATATCTTTGTCTTGGGCTCCTCTGTTTACTACTGAGCTGTTCCACTCTATATCCGGGCAATTAAAGTCCCCACAGATGATCATGTGTTTTTGCTTTCCAGATGTCGCTAGGTTGATGGACTTCTCTAGCTCTGCGATGTGGTGGTTCTCTCTGTGTGGCATATAGTAAGCCCCTATCAATATGTCCTTGCTGGATGTTGATCTGACCTTGACCCAGTTGATTTCGCTGTCTGTCACCAGTTGTGGTTGCTCCGTTGATATTAAGTTCTTGTGGACAAGGATGAAGACGCCCCCTCCAGTGGATACTCTGTCATTTCGGTAGCACGCATAGTTCTCTGGGAAAATTTCGCTTGACTTAATGTGCTCAGGTGTTGGGTTTTTCCCAGGTTTGACTCCCTGTAGCCATGATTCAGTGCCTATTACGATATCTGGCTTGGTGTATTCCAGTGATGCAGCTAGTTCGGCGTGTTTGTCTCTTATGCTGCGGCAGTTAACTGTCATTATCCTCATATTTCTCTTGGGTGGTAATTTGTACGGTCCAGTACGAGATGATGTTGATCCGGTGGTGTTCCGTGTGCTATTCGGTCTATTTCGTGGTACTGGTGTACTTGCCTCCATTGGGTTGAAGACAGACTCTGATGAAACTGAGTCAATGGTTGAGTCCAGGTTGAGGCATTCATATATGTTGGGGTCAGCTTCATATGAGTGGAAGGTGAAGCTGTCAAGATTTATGCTTTCGCATTTGCAGCAAATCCAAGAGATGCTCTTTCTGTGCAGGTTGCTGTATTCTCCTGCTGACATCTCAAGGCATGATTGATGGTACCAAATGCTGCAATCGTCACAACAGACTCCCTGTTGGTTCCACTTTACTAGACATTCGCAGTATCCACATGGGAACTTCTCTTCGAGCCCTGGTCCGGGGTTTGACTCTATGTCGCCTGCAAGCATCAATGTCAGGAGGAAGATGGCTTTAGATGGGTTCTTGTTATCTGGCCATGTGATCGGACCTCTTCGTGCTGTTGATAGTCGAGGGTTTGTTAGATTATGTGCCAGCTGCTGGTGGTACCACGTCTTCTGGTTGTCTGAGTTGAGGTACGCAGTTATGGATGTTAAGATGAACAGTTGTAGTATCAATCTGTATGCCAGATCTGTGTTTTTAGTTCTCGGTCTCATTCGGCGTAGCTTGGTATCAAGTCCATGCTGTCTGAATGATCGCGAGAACTTGTTGGGTGGCATTTGATTCCACCCGCTGCCCAGTGGCAGTAGGTGGGTTTTGAAAAGACATTTTTTCTCAGCGTAGCTTGGTGACAAGTCCATGCTGTCTGAGTGGTTGTCAATTGGTGTATACTATAGAGTTATTTGTTATTGTTATGTTAATACTGAGCTGTATACCATACAGGCAGGTGTTAACCTATGTTAATACTGACCTGGGGGTTAGAGTTCCCAGCAGTCCTTCTCGCTTTGGTCAGCTATACGGCGAAGCCAGGTTTTTGCTAACAGCTTGTCGGGGTGGATGCCGTCTGTGTATAACGAGAAGTTGTAATAATGGCGAGATACCTTCTTTCTTTTGGTGCTTGATCGGACGTATAGGTCGTTTGAGAATTTAGGAGAATATGTCCTGTTTGAAGTGTTTGTCTTTCTTATCTCTTGATTTAGTGTCTTTATTAGTGAGGTGAGTATGTTGTCGTCTTCCTCAAACCATTCTGGGTGATTGTGGCCTCTTGATTTGTTGAATAGCTTTATGGAGTAAGCTGGGATCTCCAATATGGTTATTCTGCACTCTGTGAAGCTATCGATGAGATTTTGGATTTTGGATAGCTTCTCTAGTACCTCTGGTATTAAGAGTTTAGCGTTCGGGTGTAACTCGATGAACTTTCCCTTCTTGTCGGTGAGATCACAAGTTCCTAACCAGATGTAGAACCATACCCTGCCGTTGTAGTGATTTGCTATTGTTTTCAGGTGAGTTTCCAGCCACAGGATTGTGTGGTCGGTTCTGTAGCCTGGAGTGGATTTCCAAACAATCGATTTTTCCGTCGATGATGATATCTGATTTTGTAGGTAGTTTCCTTTACTGTCAGATATGATATATGCTTTCCTTGTTTGTAGTCTCCTATTTGTGGTGTGCTGGCTTTTGATAAACTTCTTAAGTTTCTGTTCAGACATTTACGCAAGAGCAATTCGAATGTTTATACTGACAACAAGATGGCGGCGCCCGTGGAAAAATACGGATCAGCCCACTTACCTGTTTACACTCATAAAATACATTTTAAATACACAATTTAACAATAAAAAAGTTCTAAAACAAATGATTTATGATCAATCATCAGTATGTTGTTTCAGGTTTGATGATCCACGATGAGTTGATGGTGTAATTTGCGATATTTTTATCAATTTTTGGACGAGAAAATAATTGCGTTGTTGACACTTCCGCGCATGCGCTCCTCCTCGCGCTAACGGTGATACCATTGCTAAAAATAGACAAACTAAGACCCATAACTCCGGAAAAAAAATTCGGACAAACCTGGTTTTCGAACTCGTCCGAGATATTGTTGCAAGAGTCTCATATACCAAATATTGTTGAAATTGGTTAATATTGCGTGAGTTATCGCTCTAACGGTGAAAAACTAAAAACAAAGTCATCAAAGATGGATAACTCTTCAAAAAGTTCGGAAGTGACCCATTTTCTACAGGCAGTAAATAGTCATTGGGAGCAACTCACATACCTAATTTTTTTTAATCCGTTCACAAATGTCAAAGTTATAAGGCATTCTTTAGGTCCGCCCGCCGCCCGCCCGCCAACCGTCCCTCGTCAAACCATAATAGGGAAAATGCAACAGAGCATTTCTTAGTCCAAGGTGTATAACTAAGAGAGGAAGAGAGAATGTATTTGTCAATATATATATATATATTTTTGAAGCACATATGCCAAGTGACAATTAAATTGTGAACAATATGCAAAGTTTGGTATATTTGGCATAACAATAAAATGATTAAAGTTAGAATTTTGTCTCGTTGCTAGGGTTATTTAATTGCATAGCAACTGTTGTTATGGGCAACATATTTGACAACCTAATCAACGTGACAGGAATGGGGAGGGAACCTTTAATGTGCACACAAAGTTTCTGGCGGTCCAAGCCCTTTCACTCGAAACTTTTATAAAAAATGTTTTTGAGTCCAATTTATGCAAATTTGGCATATCTAATTTGACCTTGACGTTTGACCTTGACAGAGGTAACTAGAAAATTGCCAACAATGATTTTATTTATCGGGGTATCCCATAGCACATTATTAAAATTGTTGGCATATGGTACTAAAAATGTTTAGCAAAAATTGTTCTAGCCACCTTTTCTCTGACCTGCCTCCTGACTATATCACTCTTATTTACAAATGTGTATAAATTCTACACAATACGTGTTACATTTTATCTTAAAAGTTTGTAGAAATGACACATGGTATAAGGGTGTCGGTGAAATTGTCACAACCTTGAATATGAGTTAATATGTGTATCATAGTTGATACATGAGATGCGTTATATTAGAGACACAACACTCGGAAAGGCTAAACCACAGAACAAACAATTGGCAGCAGTTTTACAAATTTGTTATGCACTGTGTTTGTGTCAAAACTGAACAGCACATAATTGTGTAGCACAATGTTTAAAAGCTGTTTCCAGATTGTTATTATGTTATAGCTTTTATGAGGTTTCTGTCTGGAATGTCAATCAAACATCCAGTTATCGAGTGATCAAATGTTGTAAATGCTGCTATGAGCGCTGTCATTTCAATAACAGAAGTAACCAGGCAATTAAGATTATCGAGAAATAACTTGTATAGCTAATTGTGTAACAACAAATGGTTTTATAGTAGTGTGTGGATTGACAGCTTATGATTAAATTATAGTCACATATTCAGTCATATTCAATGTTCATAAAATTCCGCCAACTCATATGCCATGTGTAATTTCTAAAAAAAAATTGTTCAAGATTAAATGTAACACATATTGTGTAGAATTTATACCCATTTTTTAAAAGAGTGATAAAACCTGCCCATACGATCCAACATCAAACTTATAAAGATGGTACTTGAAGAAATATTGAGCATTAATTTGTGTCAAAAATAACAACTTCGAGTATTGAATATTTGAAATCTGTCGCACAATGAACTATACTATTGATAATAATTACATATATGGTACTACAAAACTAGGGTTTGTGTTTTTCTACGATTTGTCGTTTTGCCATACCGGTAGTTGCGATTACGGATTCGATAAACCAATTATGGGCACACGAAATTTGCATGCAATAACCAATGGTACCGCATAATTTAGTACACCATAATCACGACAAACATAACTATATCACATTAATGTGGGTGGCAAGAGGTTTGAACGACACAATAGTCTCACATATTGACCAGTATACGTAAGTTCTGCAGAAATGTCTATGGACCGTACGAAATATTTCTATAAGCTATTCGCGTGTCTTATAAATAGTAGTTGTATTGTATATAAACTTTGATATCTCAATAACTTTGATGAGAGAATAATGTATATCATAGTTCACTATGCGAAATGTGACATTTCACAACGACAGTGATCTCGATACAAAAATAAATTTTCAATTCTACGCTATATTTTTATGTTGAATTGTGTACGCATAGTTATAACGTCACCCAAGAAAGAAGCGAAACTCTTCCAGCGACGTCAATAAAATAACATTATGACATTTCTTCCAGTGTTCGAATAGAAACGGTGTAGAGGTGCGGTTTTATGTGACACGTTTATCCTAACAACACGAAACGAAAGCTTTATTTCTATAGAGAACACGAATGAATATCTAGTCCATTTTCAGTCCAGATATGGTGTTCGATATTCAAAACGCATGAAGCTGACCACGCCTGGTCTTGTAGATTGGCATGTGCACTTCTCGTATGGGACTGACTACAATTACCAAATTTCAGCTCAATCGGCTCGTCAATACAGCCTGCGCCCTATATAGCTATATATGTCTAGCTATGGTCTGGAAAACAGGAAAATCGCGGAATTTCGGACGAAGTTTTAGTGGGAGAGCACGAAATAGACTCATGGCGCACCCCTAATGCATAAAACGAAATTTTAATTTGTTTTGAATTCACACATCTCGAAAAAATGGTTTATTTGACCAGAAGCGCATCTTACGTCCGATCAGTGAATAGATGGACGGGCGTATGTGACCTAGTATCTGATTAAAAGATGGACTAGTGGCGGCACAAGAGGAATCAATAAGGATAGCCTCGTGGCTGCTGTGGTTATGCATGCACAAAACAATTAGCAACGAAAATTGGCCTATTTTTACCCCAAGGACAATTTATGCCCAATTTTTGAACAACTGAACAGGTGAATGTCACCTTGTTTGCGATGATTTCTCGATGAACTAGTGGCGGTATAAGAAGAATCCAAAATGATATAGCCTCGTGGCTGTTATGGATAATTGATAAGCCTATGCAGGCGATATAGCAACGAAAAAATTCATGATTTTGAGCGCACGCACTACTAGCACCCAATTTTTGAACAACTGGACGGGCGTATACGTAATCTAGATTGTGATTTCTAGATGGAATAGTGCCGGCAAAATACGAATCCACAGGGATAGCCTTGTGGCTGCTATGGTTATGTCAACGCAGGCGATTTAGCAACATATCCTCGCGCAAATACGCACATAATCGAATTATAATTTTAATTAGGTACATAAAGTGATTATTTGATTCTGAAATAAGCAGATAGTGGAGTCATAGTCGTCTTTTCGTGTTATGGCGTGAGCCACAGAGAAAACACATGTTAATGAGCGTACACCTGAAAAGTCGTGGATTGGCTAATTTTTGTCATTGTCCTCACATAATCTGCTTAGAATCGTCTCAATATGAGTCGATAATGTGACTAATAGGTCTCAAATTCAGCATATTATCGACTCAAAATGAGGAGATTCTAAGCAGATTATCTACCTAAAATACTGCTCATTATAAGCAAATAATGTTGGGTTCGTGAAGTTGTATCATTGTTGTGTTCAAATTCGTGCTCCCCTGCTCGAATTTTGGGTCAAAGGCGATTTTTTTCACTTTTTCTGAGATACTGCTGGACTTAGAAAATTTTGCCACGACGCTGGACTTAAAAAATTTCGCCTTCAATATTATGATAGGGGAGGTGTCGGAGGGAAGTGGCACTGTTTATGGTTCGATCGAGCTGAAACTTGGCATTTTTGATACTTTGCGTAAGAGAATCCAGCAAACTAACGCTCAGCTTCGAGAAATTAATCGATCTATAGGTTTGAATTTCAATCTGAGCGTTCGAAATTCGGTGGAGATTCGTTCGAAGTTCGAAATTCGGTGGAGATTCAACCCCATTTTGTTTGCCTCAAGTTCTTTGTTGTGATCTAATTCGTGCTCCCCTGTTCGAATTTTGGGTCAAAATTGATTTTTTTTAACTTTTTCTGAGATACTGAGTTTCTTTATAATAAGAGGCGATCAATGGAATTGTTTGAAAGTCGATATCTGGCCATCGAAACCAATTAATGGGTCGATGGTTTCCGGTCTCATTATTTCCTGGTGTAGAAACGTACACATGGTGGTTATACGGTGTCATGTTGAACATGGCGTCTTTAAATATATAAATATATTCAACCCAACCACAGGCCGACTGTGTAGCTATTCGTAGTACATTGTTCGTTCCAGACAGTGGTTAACCCTTTACCCAACAGAAGGGCCCTGTGCCAATGCATTCTCTTATATATGCGAGTCGACCATAGGTCGCCTCGCATATATAAGAGAATGCATTGGCTTAACACATTAAAAATTATAAAATTGTTAAAGAATGTAAGAAAAAATGGTAAAAAGTGTTGAATTTTTTTTTTTTAGGCCAATGCATTCTCTTATATATGCGAGGCGACCTATGGTCGACTCGCATATATAAGAGAATGCATTGGCACAGGGCATAACTGTAACCATCACAATGTGGTCAATGAGCCGGTTCCAATGATATCCATATTTGTATGGTTTTATTGAGACAGACCGAAGATATTTTAGGCTGTTGAAGCTTTATTTGGCCGGTTTTGGCCGGTTTGTTGGGTAAAGGGTTAAGAGGGAGGTCAAGTGACCAATTTTGAATGGGGATTATTTCAATGCCAATCTGCTGAGCAAAAGTTACAGAGCTGCACATACTTCTGATCGTGACTTGAAGTGGTATTGGAAACAACAGACATTTATCTGGCGGTTCCGATTGGAACTTGTTCCATTATAATGTTGGTGTATTTATTTCTGAATAAATAAATAGCTGTTATTTCCAATACCACATCAAGTCACACTCAGAAGTATGTGCAACTCTGTAACGTTTGCTCCGCAGATTTGAATGGAAATCCCCATTCAAAATTGTTCACTTGACCTGGGTTATAGCTAATTCAAAATAGGTTGTCAAATTATTTCAATTATTTACCTCCAGATCATGACAATTTTCAAAGAAATTTGTCCACCAGTATAACTTCTGGCCCTTTTGTTTGTTACATTAAAGACATATTATGGACTTGTTCGTTTGCATGAAACTGATAAGTTGGTATGCAGGCGCTATGCCAACTGGATAAATGTAGCATTTATGGAATCCTATTAGGGCCACTTCCTAATGGCGCTTTCGGCGCGCGCCGAAAGCGACAAAAAGTGCGCCATTAGTAACGCGCCGAAAGCGCCGAAAGCGACAAAATATGCGCCGTTACGGCGCACTATTTGTCGCTTTCGGCGCACCTTTTGTCGCTTTCGGCGCACTTTTTGTCGCTTTCGGCGCACTTTTTGTCGCTTTCGGCGCGCGCGCTTTCGGCGCGTTACTAATGGCGCACCTTTTGTCGCTTTCGGCGCGCACCGAAAGCGCCATTAGGCACACTATTAGGTCCACTCTCTTTTGTTTGTTACATTAAAGACATATTATGGACTTGTTCGTTTGCATGAAACTGATAAGTTGGTATGCAGGCGCTATGCCAACTGGATAAATGTAGCATTTATGGAATCCTATTAGGGCCACTTCCTAATGGCGCTTTCGGCGCGCGCCGAAAGCGACAAAAAGTGCGCCATTAGTAACGCGCCGAAAGCGCCGAAAGCGACAAAATATGCGCCGTTACGGCGCACTATTTGTCGCTTTCGGCGCACCTTTTGTCGCTTTCGGCGCACTTTTTGTCGCTTTCGGCGCACTTTTTGTCGCTTTCGGCGCGCGCGCTTTCGGCGCGTTACTAATGGCGCACCTTTTGTCGCTTTCGGCGCGCGCCGAAAGCGCCATTAGGCACACTATTAGGTCCACTCTCTTTTGTTTGTTACATTAAAGACATATTATGGACTTGTTCGTTTGCATGAAACTGATAAGTTGGTATGCAGGCGCTATGCCAACTGGATAAATGTAGCATTTATGGAATCCTATTAGGGCCACTTCCTAATGGCGCTTTCGGCGCGCGCCGGAAGCCACAAAAAGTGCGCCATTAGGGTATGTTTCGGCGCACGGCGAAAGCGACAAAAAGTGCGCCGTAACGGCGCACTTTTTGTCGCTTTCGGCGCACTTTTTGTCGCTTTCGGCGCTTTCGACGCGTTACTAATGACGCACGTTTTGTCGCTTTCGGCGCGCGCAGAAAGCGCCATTACCAAGTGGCCCTAATAGGATTCCATAAGTATTATACTAACATCGCCGACAATCCCAAGCACATCTACCGTACCACTCCATAGAAAACAACGTGTGAACTATACGCTCAAATGTGAATATTTACTTCTCGATTCGGGACGCATCTATCGGCGATAAACTAACGGAAACGATTTCGCTATAGAAAGTCACTTTATTTAATTATTGTAATACGACCCTGCCTAACTATGCTTAAAAGCCATGTTCTGATTGGCCAGTGGCCCGAGTTACCATGGCTATCTCGTTCCAGTTTTGTGGTACAATTATACTTTTTCCAATTGTACCACGAAAAAAATCGGTTTATTCAGATCGCCGCACGCGACTTTTCCCGTCTTTTCTAACTCCGCGCAAACAGGGCATCAACGGAGTACACCCGCACCCGTAACCCTTTGAATTTTGCTACATCTTGACAATCTTGCGAATTTTCTAGCGATTTGTAGCTTGAAACCAGTTTGGTTGCCAATGAATATGGTCCAAATGATGTTATGGTATATTGATATATGTTACGACCAAAGAAAGTTACATAATAAGTATATTAAATGACAAAATAAATCCATGGGGCCGGGCTGTGCATTCGTCGATTCGATCATATTCGATATTTCGGAATCAAGTTGAAAATGAAAGCGTTTGTTCACCAGTACAGAAGGGGGATAAGATTAGTTTAGTAAACTAGATCATTTAGATCGCTTTGTGTAAAGAAAATGGTCCATAGTCGATGATCATATTCATGTTGTCCCAACAACGTTCAACACAGAAATGACCGAAATCGTATTTCCTGTACAATTTAAATGAAAGGCACGGGCGCCGCTGAAAACACATCGTTTGTTAGCCAATCACAACGATTATTTTCTAGAAGAGGTGCCTCGAAAAGTCAACGGGGGAATTTCATAACAAGACAAGATTACCGGAGTACTCCATGCAAAGAAATCGAGTACGCCCAATACGAATTACACCACGAAATGTTTTCTCACCTGAGACCGAAAAAGCGCAGTATTTCGTTGACTATTCAGTCGAATTGTGACCATAAACTTTCAGTCGTATTACAAAAGAAATAAATACACGGTGTATCGGTGTGTATGGTCAAGTTGTACCACAAAAAACTGATTGTAGGACTCCGCTACGCGTCGTCCTACAATAAGTTTTTTGTGGTACAACTTGACCATACACACCTCTACACTGTGTATTTATTTCTTAAATATATAAGAATGACGATGTGTGTAGTTAATTTGGATATAATATTTGTAAAAATAACTACTTTGAGCAAGATTAATCTTCATATCTAATTGATCACCCTACCGGAGTGTTTCACATCACTTTAACAGTTTCAGGTTTTGTACTTGTGATACACAACAATTTGAACCTTTACCACTGCAGAATGAGCAGATTCCACACCAGCGGATACAACATGATTCTCTATTCAATACAGATGCAGCAGGCGTATAACACAATGCACCCCAAATTATCTGTCCATTGATCATACGCGTCATTTGCATATGAATTAAATTCCCACATGATTTGTACGTGCGGCGGTATTTGATTTGAACATGCATGGCGTGTGACACGAGTACACAGTATTCGTCAGCTATAGCACAAACTTTATGGGTTTTTTTTAAATATGAAGATCATTTCATTAAAGCTCAGGTTAACCTTTAAATTGTGTCTACTGAATGTTGGATGGATGAACAATATAGATCGTTAAATTCACGAGTCTCTAGTTGACATGCTTTATCTTTTTCTGTAATTAATACTCATTGACGAGTAGTTCCCATAGGAATTGTTCGAGTAATAAGTTCAACACAAACGTTCGTTTGTTGAACTTATTATCTGAACATTTCCCACCAGGGAATATGAATCCTTCTGCACTTATATTATTTTTTATGAACACTTCTCCAAATGAATTATATACCATTCCATGTATACTTTTATAATTACACACCCTCTTAATTCACAAAATTAGCGCCCGTATAAGAATCTGTACAAATTGCCATACGATTTACACGAATGTTTTCTAGGTTCGTCAACCAATAACTGCAGCCTCCACTTCATAAAAAGTGATGAACCACACACCACGTGCACGCGCTCGCTGTTATGTTACTTGCAATTGTTTTGGAAGTTTTATAAAGTTGTTAATGTTATTAATGTTCGACTAAAAATGTACTGGTATATGATTATAATAAATGAATTGAAGATCGATTGGAGTCATTGGTTTTGACCGACTGAGTAATTAAACACAGTTCGTGTGAGGCACTCTGTCTATTTACTCTGCCGGTCAAAATCCATTGATCCAAATCGATCTTCGAGTCATTTCTTAAATAACTGAATGAGATCATCCATTCAGTATGGAAAGGGTTACAATCTGACAAAAATTACCGACGTCATGACAACAGTTCGTATGTATCGACATTTTGCTCAGAACTGAGGCGAATTCGTACTCTTAATTACTACTATTTCAAGGCTAAATTAAAGTCGCGACTCAAGTGTTCTCAATCCCATCACTTGATTTAAGTCACATGGCGGTATGCGCTCCAAAATACACCTAATTAATAATATTCTCTGTTGAATGTTTCCCGTGTCGAAATATGTTAATAAATACTTTTGTACGGGCATTATATGTCACAGAAAGACGCATTGAAGTCATACAAAATACAACTTTGAACAAGTGTTTGGGTCACTCAAAAGAAAAACAGCCATTTGCTCGGCATGGAACAGAAAAGTGCGTTACGTGTTAGTTTTTTCCTGATATGGTACAAATAAAGAGCGTTTGTTTCATTGAAAATAAATGGAATATAGCTGTGTCCATGGACAATATTGCTCAGAGCATAATTATGCAGCCGGTATATCATTTGTCAACCTAGCTTATTCCCCCTTCCAAATTATATAGACAGAATTTGGTAGCTCGAATGAACCATGTCCGTTTAAGTATTTATGTTGGTAGAAATTACGTCCCTACAATTTGACGTAGATGTAACACAAGCGAGTACAATTTCACAGATCAAATTGCCATGATTAACGGACGTTATGATGTGCTACAATCATGCTCACGCGATAAGGAGAATGCGAGCGTCTTTGGTTGGAGAAGGTCACAGTTTAAGGATGTACATGCTATATAACATTCAATATTGTGGCAGAAAATAAGTCCAATCGTATGTAAACTATTATAATATCACCGTGGCGAATCTCGTGGTTTCGAGGTACCACGCTTTCGAAATGTACAAACGCCAAAAATATAATATACTAGCTGATGTGCCCGACTATATGAGCGTATATGAGCGAGGTCAAAGTCAACGACACGGTCGCACGTGAAATTGGACCCGCCCATATTGTTCTCGGGATCAAAGTAGGACTACATACAAAATTTGAGTCGGATCGGTCAAGGTACAAAAACATGCCTATATGAGCGTATATGGTCAAGGTCAAGGACACGGTCGCACGTGAAATTGGACCCGCCCATATTGTTCTCGGGATCAAAAGTAGGACTACATACCAAATTTGAGTCGGATCGGCCAAAGTCCAAAAACATGCCTATATGAGCGTATATGGTCAAGGTCAAGGTCAAGGACACGGTCGCACGTGAAATTGGACCCGCCCATATTGTTCTCGGGATCAAAGTAGGACTACATACCAAATTTGAGTCGGATCGATCAAGGTCCAAAAACATGCCTATATGAGCGTATATGGTCAATGTCAAGGTCAAGGACATGGTCGCACGTGAAATTGGACCCGCCCATATTGTTCCTCGGATCAAAGTAGGCCTACATACCAAATTTGAGTCGGATCGGCCGAGGTCTAGAAACATGCCTATATGAGCGGATATGAGCGAGTCAAGGTCAAGGCCACGATCGAACGTGAAATTGGCGCCCATGTTGTTCCCCGTATCTAAGTAGGACTACATACCAAATTTGAGTGGGATATGTCGACCAGTTTTCGAGTATATAACACACACACAGACAGACAGACAGACAGACAGACATACAGACAGAAGTTCCAAACTATATAGTAGATGAGGAACTGACACAAAACATAGCATTTTGACTGTTACGAGCATATTTTAGTTTATTTTAAAAACAATATATGATGCCATATTAGTTCGAAATTAATAGTTTTTGTATAACATTCTGTCCAGTTGCCAGTCGGGGGTTCGTCGAATACACAATTCCGTACACCTCAGGGAATCCTTCGACTGACAACTTTGGTCAGAATGTTAGAGCAAACAACTGTCACGGTGAGTTTGGACACAAATGGGATATCAGCTGGTTTTAAATACAGTATAGTATATGCTCGTAGATGCCAACATACTATGATATATATAATTATCCTAGTTTATTACCCTTTTCCTCGTTCATTGTGGCGTTTGCGATCGCATCGGCCATTTTGAATGCGTGATACTCATCAACTCGAAACCACGTGATTCCCCACCCTGAATATGTCAATATAAGCTCTCGAGAGACTTGCTTCGCACGAGTAGCGGTCGCACATATTACTGACTATAATACAGTTTCACGACGCATAGACGTATAAAACCTTTACTGGATTTCATGTGAAAATCGAACATATCTGCTTTACTTGGGTGATCTGTTTCACGACTGTTATACAGAGTTATAGTCCGTTAATGGTAGAAGAACGACGGTTACACTCTTCTGACAAGTTCTATAAAGTGGGGACAATCAAGTATACATCTATTATCTATATCTATATTTGCGAATGACTGCCTGCACAGGCCTATCTGTGTTCTATGGAAATTCACAGGGGACCATCTAGATAGCACCAAACTTATAGATTGTTATCAGGAGCCCATATATAATGGTGTGGTTTAAAGCTGTCAAGAGTGGCTTCATTCGAGGCAGGGGTGCACCGAATGGGAGAAGGGCACCACAATTGATAGAATTATTTTAGCGCGATTTCCACCAAGTTGACACACGATCTTCTCCATGATGACTGGAGGGCATGGGAGAGGGACGGAGCAAAGATATTTTTGTGGCCACTTTCCACCAAAATTATACATAATCATCTCCATTATATGGCGACGTTCGAGTCGTGGGTGCAGAGGGGGCGAGGGGCACCAAAACAAAAACCTATTTTTATAAATAATCTTCTCAATGATACGAGGAAACTAATCGTATTATTTAAAGACGCCGATTGCCACCAAACTTATACATAATCATATACCTGCTATCAGGAGTCTAATTGTGTAGTTTAAAGATGCTAAAAGTCGCGCCTTTCGTGTCATGAATGGGCCGGGGAGGGCCACAAAAGCGGATACAAATATGTTTAGCAATAATTTCCACCAAATTCATTAACATTCTTTTCCAACGATACGAGGGATCAAATCATGTGGGTTAAAGACGCTACATTTGGTGCCGTTTGGGCCAGGGACGGAGAGAGGAGGGACTTTCAAGCCTAGCGAAAGAATGTGCAGCAATAAGAGTGAGTGCCAACTGAAAACTTGTCAACGCGTCTGCGGCTTGTTTGGCGCCGCCATTTGGAACAATGACGTCACAAATCACGACACCCGACCTCCATGTGACGCCACAAATAGGTTACATCGTCCTGGATCCCTAGCTGAGCGATCGGCCTATATTGGCAACATGTTTATATGCGCAAAACATTTAATTATAAAAGAATCATTCGCCGATAACACGTGCATGAAGTGGGAAACGGATATATCCGTTCCCATCCGGTAGGTAATGTTTTGGGAAAAGGATATATCCGTTTCCCGTCCTAAACGAATTAAGTCACTTGAACAATTATATCTTCTCAACTGGGAGGGGAATGAGGGCATTCATATAGTGATATAGCAAAAAACAGATAAACAGAAGAAAGAATAAAAAGTGTATTTATCATTCTATTTAAGAGATACATATATTCTTGCAAAATGAGGGACCTTGAACCACCAGAGGATGACATGTTAGAATGGCTCATGTATTATAACACAATCGCGTCTGTCCCATTCAAGACATTTTCCACAAAAAAGATACAATTTGTCAAGCGATGTGAAAATGCATAAAAGGCCTGTTCAAAAATATTGATCACAGTGTGCTGTGAAATATAGTTTCTTCTGAGATAAAATAAAACACAGTCAGTAGCTTTTCGGGATCCTCCAACACTGGCATCTGACAAGGGTACATCTGCCAGTTACAGGAGATTTCTTTAATTCTATTAGAACAGACTCATAGCTTGACATACACAACGTAAAACCTCTCTGTGTGTCGGGAACATGTAACTGATATATAGCAACATTTATTTTAAACTGAGAATAATTAGCCAGAATAGCACCAGGAACAGAGGAGAATCTGGACAATTCTTTAAAACATCTATATCTTCATGGATATATAATAACCAGGTGACCTCAAAATCTTAGTCTAACCCAATAGATTTATTGAAACATCTCTGTGTAAAATCCTTTTGTCGTCTTTAATTTTTGTGAACTCATGTATTCATGATGTTTATGTTATGATCCCAAAACAAAATATTGAAAACAAAACGAATAAACGTCAATTCAACTGCGTCGACTGTACGATTAAAACATTATTACGTTTGATGTACAAGCTGCACTTTGTAAATACATAAATACTTCTTCATTTTTGGGACGAACATGGTAAACAAAATGACAATCACTCCTTCAAGGTGGGCCATGAACCATAGGAAATGTTTAAAAGGGTAAAGTCGGTAACTGGTGTATTTATAGATCTAACTGATTTTTCTCGTTCCAAATTACCTCAGGATTGAATGTAGTTTGGGTGTGTTTTATTGAAGGGTATGAAACTGTGGTTGTTAGGCACAGTAAATAAGGCCACAGTGTGGTATCCCTCAGCAAGATACGCCCAAATTCTTTCCTTGATCGTTTCCATAACATCATCTGAAGCTGTAATTACTCTTCTGACATCTGTCGACATTATACCATGCATGCATAACTGGAAGATAGCCCAATATTCTACATGTGAATCATGCGATGGATTGAACTATTGACTCGCGCTTAACAATTGCGCCAAAGTATTCTTTTTCAACCACATTGGTGATTAATGTCAATACAATGTGTTATGGTGTGTGTATGACCTTACTGGAATTTCATCAAAGAAAACCAAATGGCACCAGAATATGAATAGCAACATGTACATAAAATGCAACGTTACCAAAGCTAACGACGTCAGACGTAACTTTTTTGTAGTTTCACATATAATGTTTCGTCTGACATTTGACTTAAAATACCTGTAAAATTGATTCTTGCGAGAAAGTATAATGTACTATACAGGCAGCTGTTACAAACATCGTTACAGGTAGGGCTACATTGCTTTTACTTCACATTTAGTTAACTGTGGTACAAGTGTATATTATAAATATATTTGTGTTCGTTTTTTGGCAAATTATACATTTCTGTATCGAAATGCCTGCAAAATAAAAATGCCAGGTAAATTTGCAGAGTGTGATCGCAGCCTTATGGGTGACATCGGGTAGCATTCGTTGTTCACGAAAACATGTAACATGTTGTCGACTGACAATGCCATTTTCATGGTAATTTCTGCGAATATCAGTCGACGTGGGTATTGCTTGAATTGTGTTGTTGAATAAATTACATCGGGAGATAACAGGATGGTGCCTATGAGAACAGTATAAAGTCAACCACAACGAGGAACATTTCAGCTCGGCTCAACGCTGCAGAGGTAAGTGTTTCTCTCTTTATTCAAGTTATCCCTAGCTCTCAGTTTAAACAGTTTATTCTCAATCAACATCCAATATAGTGATAGTAAAAGCTTATTGGTGTCATCTCCTATAGATATAATTATATGATTTATGGATAACACGAAGTGACGTGAGCGCATCCTTGTATTGCATACGTTGTGGGCACATTCCTTTATAAATTAAAACAATACCGCAGTTGTGAGTACCCCGTTATTACGTTAATGTGTCCCAATTCGGAGGGTACCTTTAAGGAAATAACGGCAATCTCTGATACGCATGCATAGATACATTTCCGCCTAGTGCGGACGAAAATATTACACACAAAAATGTGTAACATTGTGGGAACATTTGACTATATAAGTGTCCTCACAACATTGGGAATACAAACACATACATATTATATATCTCTTCTGTAATAGAGGCTAATTAAAGATATATATATATATATATATATATATATATATATATATATATATATATATATATTCAATAATTAGTGGACTTGGTGGTTTGTGTTAAACATGTTAGTTAATAGTAGGAAATTCTGAAATTGGGCAAATATGGAAATGAACGTTTTCCTCTAGTGATAGGTTGTTCTAGATTATGCCATGAATCTCTACTCTGGCTAACGTCCGTAGAGATCACATTCCACCAGGACAAGACCTTGGAACATTTTGAAGTTTTGACAGGGAACTATATAAAGTCGAAAAAATAACACTGGAAATACATTTCTTAATTATTATCTGTTCCTTAATAATGTACTTCACTGTAGGCGAAGGGCCAAACTCGAAATTGCATGCTTTTCTGTGGCTTTTGTGAGTCGATATCGCAATAAATATTAAATTAGTTACCCAGGAGAAATTCCATATTTTTAAGACACGCAAACCAGAATCGCTCACAAAGTCACTTTAATCGTGAAATTTCGAGCTGGGACCTTCGCCTACAGTGAAGTACATTATTAAGAAACGGTCAATAACATAGAAATATGTTCCCTGTGTTATTTTTTTTCGATTTTATAAGGTTCCCTGTCAAAACTTTAGAAGTTCCAAGGTTCTGTACCGGTGCATTATGATCTCTACGCGCGTTAGCCAGAGTAGGGATTCATGGCATGATCTAAGGTTGTTGGAGCCATCCATTATTGTTTTGGTTTAGGCGATTGTGTTCGTTTCTATAGAACACACAGGGCAGTAATGTATGAAGTGGGTAACGGTTTCGATTTCGGCACAGGAAAAGACAAGACAGATTATCTAAGGTTATTGTTATAGAGGACATAAGTTGATGCAGCTTAACCAGGGACGTGGCGACAGTGGGGTTTTATTTTGTGGGTGGGTGTCTCAGCCCATACTTTGGTAAAACAAATTGCAACAGTTGGAAATTTCATACCTGACAGAACATTATTTGGAAATTTCACACCAACAATATTTTTTTCTCCACATTTTAGTAGGGTGGAATTTGTTGTTTTTAGACCAACATTTGCATATTTGCCTACTTTTGGTCAATATCTAGGACTGAAATGGCCATGAGTTGGAAATTTTCTAACCTTAGGGGTGTGTCAGGTTGGAAATTTCCAACAGTTGCATGGAAAGATTGTGTCGTGGTTGCTCCCCTGTGGCCATTCAACAACTGCAAGTTAATTTAAGAAAACAATATTTTCCTGCATTTGGTCAAGGGTCATCAGTTGGAAAGTTTCCAACATAACGGGGGTTTGAGGTTTGAAATTTCCAAAACTATAGGAAGGCTTGAGGCGAGTCTAAATGCTAGGATTTTACGATTTTCTTGTTCAGATTTCAAATTTTCTCACACCGGACCGAACCATGGTCCACTCGGTGTGTCCTGGTCTCTCGCCGATGGCCCTGTGACATTGTCTGGAGCTAGATGGCTAGATGTTAGGATTTACGGAATTTTCAGGTTCAGATCTGTAAAATTTCTCAAACCGGGTAAAAAAAACCATGGTTCTGTTTCTCCATCTGGCTATAGTGACCATAATATAAGAACCATTAAGAATAGGCTGGCTATAGTGACCATAATATAAGAACCATTAAGAATATGCTATCAGGGGGCAAGGGGTACAATTGGAATTCCCAAGGTGGACACCATTTCGTATTTTAGCTGCATGTAACGTTTCTAGACGCAGCATTCTGAAATTTTCAAAGATTGTTTGCTTTGTGCATGGTGCACACAGTTTTCTCTCACCCTTTCACATTTTAGCCCAGGCAGCCCGTGTGTGATAGCTGGGTGGTATTTTCCCTGTCACCAACACGTGACGAGCTGTCTCACCTTACCCACGTGACTACTTTACCTGTTTAGCCGGAACTAATTTAACAATCTATCATTATGCTTTGTGTCAACTAAAACAATGGCGACCAACCAGTTACGCTTCACGTTTCAAGTAAATAAATACGGACGAATTCGTGGACACTAATACAAATGGAGATAAGCCTCCAACATGTTAATCACGAAGAACCTTCAACATAACCTCACATGCAGACCCACAGTTGCATAACATGCACGCAATACACTTGCAGACGCAGAGTTGAGTAACAGTCAGAAATGGTAACGCCCTCAAGATCGTAGTATTAGGCATATATATAATTAATAATATAAAATATATTGGTTTCATGAATGCACCACCTCATAATTCCGTTAAAACAACTAATCCTTCAAATTACATGTATTACAACAACTACGCTTATTACTGCAGGTTTCTCATTCACCACACCAGAAAGCCTCTAAATGCGGATAAAACAATCTACTTATCGGTTTAATACACGCCCGATATTTCGCAAAACGATCTTTATTCTACATTCCAACTGAGACATAATTCATCAGCAATGTTTCTGCAATACAATTTTCAAGAGTGGCCCAGCATTGTTCATACCTAAATATCGAAAGCAATTAACGCTGTCATAAAAGTCACAATGCAACAATGAGACATCCGCGGAGATACATCCGCGAAAACCAGAAATATGTTGTCCTGCGAGATATTCACATCGCTCCATAGCTCCATTGATACGGCCAGATCAGCCTTACTACACTTTCCTAAAATAAGTCGTATCGCGTGAAACCCGAAATGTGTTGTCCTGCCAGACATCACCATCGCTCCATTGGCACGACCAGAACAGCGAAGCAGTAAACACCCATACGACTAATTGTGCTAACACATTCCATCACACCGAAGGCCCCAAAGCTAAACTGGCATTACTTTCACATTTCGTAACACGTAAACAATAGCCGCTTCACAAATGACGAACGAAATAGTTCCACATTCGACAGAAACTGTTGTCATCGTTGCAATAAATCGTCGAACACGTCTAACTAACATTTGTCTGTCTTGTGTAAACATGTTTCCTTTTCTAATTGTATCGATATGGACATTTCCCACGATAAACACGATTAGTCTAGTTGTAAAGACTTCATAATATGATCATACGCAAGCGTAATTAACGAACCAAAGCTAAAACAATCAGATAGGGGTTTCTGCATGTAGCGTTTAAAACAATTCTTGTCAAAATCGCTTTATAAATTCCCACCAAATAAGATTCACATGCATAAGGCTTATGTTTGGTGGGGTAATTATAAATAGTTATATATGTCGTCGAGAGTGCATGGAACTGAAACTAACCATTATATTACTCGGCGTACTGGGGGAGCTCTCCGCTTCAGATACTCAGGATGTCTATTTCATGTCGATTCCAACGATAGTCGACAAGACAAACAACGTCATCGTGTAACTTTCACGATTGACCGAATTCGCGTGGAACAGAATGTATCTTCTGCTTTGTTCATAAGTATATATTTACATACACCTGATATCTCTTCCGATTTCCCCATAGCGTTACGGTAGACACGCCCCCTTATTCAATGCGTTCATAAACCTATGAACGTAACGTGACGTCACTTCCAATGTCGTTCATAGGTTTATGAACACATTGGTCCCGGAAATCACCGGGGATTGTCGGACATTACCGACTGCTTGAGTATATAGTACGTCCGGTTTGGCAAGAAATTTGTTTCGGTCTATAATCAGTGTTGTTGCTCTATGTTACTGAGCGTTGATGTTCAAAAATCCCGCTAATTAATAACGTTTTATCATATTCATTACCGCTACAAATATCCCCCGAACCTCACAAATATATCATTATGGTAGAACGGCCTGTTGTCGATTTCTTATTCACAGCCGAAACTTAATTGTTAGTTTCAGTTATCATTCTTGAAATCAACACGTCTACATGCATTAGTTACTAGCTAAACAATACAGTTTATGTGTATACTAAACTGTGAAATTGCGTTTTTTTTCCGTTCTTTAAGAACGGATTCTCAAAATGTTTGGTTTTCCAAAAAACGAGGATTCGCACTTTCTGAACTGAACTTCATGCGTTCATTTAAATAGATGAATAAATAGTGGGAAAGACAGACAATCCTAGTTCATAATGAATTTAAGTATATAAATATAAATAAGAAACGGCGGATTCAACGTGGTCATGGGTTTTGACCGCGATAAAAAATCAGCAAACTCCGCATGAACCCCTTCGGGGTTCATGCAGTTTGCTGATTTTTTCTCGCGGTCAAAATCCCATGACCACATTGAAACCGCCGTTTATTTCTTATGTGTTTTCATTCTATTCAAGAAAATAGGATATATATGGATTATCAGATGCATGTAAGTAACTAAGTATGCAGACTTATCATAACAATCAAATCCATATTAAATATTATCTTATTTCCTTTCGCACGGTATAGTCTCCACAAAACCATGCAGTATTGATCAACTGATGTGCATCAGTTGGAAAATAAAGCTTTGAGATACACGTAGATCGTGTTGAGTTGTGGTGATTTTAGTTTATTTAAAAAAATATTAAACTTCCTAGGGTCCGATGATCCAGTAGAGTGCCTGAGTTGACCCGTTATAAATTCATTATGGACCAAATAAAAGATTTTCTGACGTTTATATAAATAGGAGAATGTTGCATGTCGACTGATTTGGGTTGGCCTCTTGACAGCCGATTACGACATTAATGCTTTAAGCCCACCGATCTACTGTGCATGCGACATTCGCGCTCCCGAAATTCAAAACAACAGCGTCGTATTAGATAATAATTGGTGACGTCCGGCTTTGGTTCGTCATCAATACGCGCGTTTCTCGGAATCTATGCAGGTGCAACGATGTGGCGTATTCATGTTGCTTTCACAAGTCCATGTCGATTTCACTCTAACGTATTAACCCTGTGCGCACGGCTAACGCGCTTTGTTTTTACCCTTTGGTATATACCGAAATCATCCCAGCTAATCACGAATATCGCATCAGATTTCTCCCCAGATGCACCGTTACGAAGCTACTTGAATGTGCCAAGGATTGGTATAAAACTAACAATTGGAATGAGGCTCTTGGGTTGTGAGAAAAATCTCACCCTCGGTGCCATATATTTGGTCCAGACACTCGGCAACCCTCGTGTCCGGCCCAAATATCTGGCCATCGGGTGAGATTTTTCCATCCCACACCACAGGTCATGATGGATATTAGTCTCACACTACACGTGACCAGTTGTCTCACCCTATACACACGTAACTACTTTACCTACCTTGGCTTAATTGAGAGCCGAAACTATTTTAACAAGCCACCATCATATATTGTGTCATCTGAAACAACGGCGACCAACAGTTACGCTTCGCGTTTCAAATCAACAAATACCGACGAATTCGTGGACGCTAATGAAAATTGAGATGTGCCTCCAACTGGTTAAAACAGAGAACTTCTCAGCATAAGCTAACCTGCAAACGCGGAGTTTGAATAAAATGCATGAAACACGAATATGATTATGTGTGAACACATTCGGTCAAACAGAAGGCAAATTCCTCTTAGCGAAACAGAAGGAACTTGTACATTTCCCAACATATACACAATAGACCCTTCACAATTGACGAACGAAATAGTTCCACTTTCGAAAAATTGCCATCGTTGCAATAAATCGTCAGATAAACATGTTCACTTGTCTAATAGTACGGTATAGGGATATTTCACATGGCAAACACAGTTTGTCTATTTGTAATGACTTACGCCCGTTTCTCGGAATTCGTGGTGGTGTAGAGTTGTGATGTTGCCATGTCGTTTTCACGAGACACACATGTCGATTGCACTCAAACGTCTTAACCCTGCTCGCGCGGGTCACGCGCTTTGTTTCTCCATTCTGAAATATACCTATGGTACATACCGAAATCATCCACGACAATCACGAATATGGCATCTGATTCCTCCCCAGATGTACCGTTACGAACCTGCAGAAATGTACCAAAAATTGGTATAAAACAAAACACCAGAATGAGGCCATTGGGTTGGGAGAAACATGATCCATCATGACCTGGGATGGGGGTGAGGAAAAATCTCACCGAGGGACCAGATGTTTGGACCTGACAATCGGCAAGCCTCTTGGGAGAAAAATTATCCATCATGACCTGGGATGGGGGTATGGAAAAATGTCACCGAAGGGCCAGATATTTGGACCTGACACTAGGCAAGCCTCGTGTCCGGCCCAAATATCTGGCCCTCGGGTGAGATTTGTCCATCCCACATCCCAGGTCGTGATGGATAATATTAACCCCATACTCTCTCTAGTCCAGTTATGCATATCTATCTCGTATTCTCCAAACAATGAGATATCATATACAATATCGATAGCATTGCCATCAACCTACTGTTTGCTAGTCCTAACATATTCATCGGGGACGAGGCAATATGGCCACCGCCAGTGTGAACACACTTCAGACGTGTATAATAATGTACCTATTAGAACCCACATTACCAGATGATGGTAAAATTGAATATTAATATGATAGGCGTGTAAGTGTGGGCTTACAAATTGCAAGTGGACGACAACATATTTTATTCCCAAAATTGCCCGATTACTGAACGAATCTCTTTTAAACCTTTTCAGGTTGTCTGTTCAAATATGCTGACATTTGTTCTAGCGCTGTCGGTTTTCGGTGAGTGATGATTTTTTAATTAGAGAGGTTTATTAAATTCACGATTACAATTAAAGGTTACATATATGTTTGTCTCATAAGGTCCCATCACTAAATTGATATAACAAATTTGTTAAATTATCATGATGATATATCACGACCTTCATAAAATCTGAAAACAATGACGCTTGCCCCTAGAACGGTCACCAACGGTGGATGCTCACTGAACTCTGAGTGAAGCTAGGAATATCGAAGGCTAGGTTGCACTCAACATGCAATCTTCATCAATTTCAGACTATATCGAAAGAGTAGCATTCCTACCTTGTTATTGAACACGTTTTTATATCTGGTGAATGATAGGGTCCTACTTGTGATAACAATTGGATTGTAACTGTTTAATGACCACTTAATTTTTGAATGCATAGATCACAATATACACAACATATTCCACAGTGTATACCATTTGGAAGAGCAACCAAATATATATATAGATTACACCAAAATAAGGAACATATGTGGCCTAAGAGTGTCCACCAAATGATAGAGATTCTCAGATTCCCCACGACTTCCCCCGTTATTTACACCAGAATGCATCATAATTACACAACTAATAGATAGAGTTATTCCCCTTCCATCGAAAATAACAAACTGGCAGTACAGACCAGATCGAAATTAAACACAGAACACACGTCGGTAACTTGACTAAAAAAACATGTTCACAGTTTATGCGACCGGATAAGTTGATAATACAATGTTTTGGAGCTTCCTCTTTCAAATGGTATATAATATGGAATATGTTGTATATAACGAGATCTGGTTATTCGTAAATTATGTATAGGCCTTTAATCGTAATCTGGTGAATGATGGGGCCCAGTGAGCACAGTTAGTTTGTAACTGCCAACAGTAATCGTGAGTTTGTAAAACCTCTCTGATATCTCGGAAGGTAATTATTGTTGAATAGCAGACGACACAGATCGAACGGTTGGTCATATACACAACCCTTTCCATAGTAAATACTCATACTGTGATCATTGTGGAAATAAGAGAGACTATACTATTGAGTCTCTCTTTCAATTTTATCCACGACAACGGGCGAAGGACGGGTGATGAAATTCCATTCATCCTCATTGCACCTTAGGAAATGTTCGATAAGTTCAACGATACGGTCGTTTGTTGAACTTATTATCTGAATATTTCACACCAATGAACACAACTCATTTTTCACTTATGTAACTTTCAGGACCACGTTAAGTTTGCTTTCAATATAGGTGTGAACAATGGCTGGGCCACTTTTGAAGATTTTATTGCGGGAACGCAATGCCTAATATAACAGCTAACATTGCTGATGAAGTAATATGTCTCAGTTGGAATGTAGACTAAACTTTAGTCACTAAAGGTCGTATTGCGAAGTGCTTATATCGATTACTAGATTTTTGGTTCGCATTTAGAGGCTTTATGGTGTGGTGAATGGGAAACCTGCAGTAATAAGCCGTATTTAGTTATTGTAATAATTTGAAGGATAAGTTGTTTTAACTGAATACTGAGGTGATGCATTCATGATACCAATATATTTTATATTATAATATGGCTAATAATATAATTTTGAGGGCGTTACCATTTCTGACTATGGTTTTCTTGTGTGCGGTAGGTTTTGCGGCTGCGGTTACGCCACACGATTGGTGTTATGATGACTTCCCAATCCTAGACGGGCTCCTATGCTACAAGGAATGTAGACCAGGTTTCGCACACAAAGGCGGCGGACCAGTCTGCTGGGGTATTTGCCCACCACGAACGACGGACATCGGCGCTCTTTGCACCAAACACAGTTACGGGAGAGGTACGTGTAACAAATTAGATTACGCTTATAAGAATGCGTCAACATTTTTTGTACATGCATGCATTAATTTGTGTGAAGATGAATCGAAATCTCTTTCAATGAATATAAATTTGTTTGGTTTATCTTTGTTTCAGTCGCTATATCATATCAATGCGATTTAAATTTCACAGGTTGGGGGGAAAACCATGCAGCTGGTTTATTCGATCCACAGGAAAATCACACAATGAGCGCAGAAATCAGATTACATTCCCTGTGCGTGGACCACAAATCTGCGCTTATCGGAATTAGAACCAGCTTTTCCACCGCTCAACTACTGATTTGACATTTATCGCACGGAAGTGAATATCTAGATCCATACCAAAATCAGCAGAACAAATGGATGACCATGAACGCTTTTCATTTTCAATGACGAATGAGCATTGGTCTATACCAGATTTTAACTTACATGTACTTCAACGGTACATTTGTTGAAGTTTAGAATGTTGTAGGAGAAAATCACCATACCCAGCTAAGATGCTCAATTAACTATTTCAACCAGGCAGCCCGCTAAAGCGGTCACGACGTTATTTGCGTTCGTCTGATCTAGACTAAGTACAAATACAAAGACAACACATTTGTAGCAGATAGCCGCTGGCTGCTATGCAGATAGCCGCTGGCTTTATTGGTGACAAGGTGAAAAACAGACATTCCAGCAACGGCCGTCAGAAACATTTGGAAGCAGAAAACTTTTTAATTTCCGTGCCAATAGCATGGCTAGTAACTTCATACTGTCTTATATGCTAATGCAGTATACTCATACCGTTGGTAAATATCTTCTCAAACCAAGATTTTCAAACAACTTGATTGAACTGTCAGCCGTTTACAGAAGGCATTCAGGCATTAAAACAGAGATAAAACCACAGTGTGGAGAAAACAACTCTGAAAGCTTTGAATACTCTTGCCTGCATACAAGCAGAAAACCAACCACATGCAATTGATGCATTATATGCATATATAACATGATCAATATGAATCCTACGCGATTAGTTCCAATTCGTAATAATTTGATTTCAGCAAAGCACTGAATTCCAAAATTCAGAAAAAAATCTACACAATACGTGAGCTCCATTTATTTGAAATATCCACATGTTCTTTTGATTAAAATTAAAATTTGATACGTGCATCTTGCTAGACCAGACCGGCTAAAGTGACCAGAACATTAGCTCACCCGGTAAGCCCGACCACGGCTTACACTCAATCACTCATTAACACTAACCACATGCCTTTAGCATGAGATCCACAATGACAACGACTCAGTTGTACTCATACGTTACGCTTCAGACAAAAGTTTTGTACTATACTGCGAAACGTCCAAAACAAATAATCCCGACAGCCCGCCTTAATTAGTGGGCAGAGCGCAATTTTCGGGGGATTACTGATTTTATTGGTTAGCGACTTGCATACCCTTTGGGTGATATTCGGTATCCATAGTAATTGATTGGTGTTTACGCATGCCTAACATGTACCGCCATCAAGAGTCTTTTCCGGGCCTAAATATAGACGCCACAATTACTATTTTGGGATTTATTAAAATTCCTTGACGCAAAACTGCCGACATGTGTCGTGTTTTGAGTCACAGTCCGATTTGGTTTAGTATTGTTTATCACAAACACATTTATAGACAACATTGTTATTAAAGGGGTACTGTACCCAAGATGTTGTTGTTGGTTTCTATAATCCCCGAGTCGGAGAATAATGTAACAACTTTTCAATTTTTTGAAAGTTTGTTGAGTACGAAGTATTGTTACGGATGGCAAATTTACCGGAATGCAAAAATACAAATTGTCGTTGTCGAGTAATTTTTGTAAAGTTTTCAACCAAATGAATCAAATAAACATTATATTATATGGTTAGTAGTCCCATATACTCATTTAAGTTAGTGTACCGTCACTAATCAATGAATGGCTTGGGTTTTCTCCCCGTATAAGCATAATGTTTCAAACGATCGTGTGTGCAATTGTTTTCCTAATCCGGTATCCCTCAATTATAATTTGATTACGTTTTGTACACGGAAATTCGAATTTTAAGAGACGCCATTTTATGGCTGGAGCCATAAAATCAATTTATATTAAATTATTAACTTTTAAATTATTAAATTTTAAGATAGCCTATTAACCTGAGCGTTTACAGAATACATCTTCGACTCAAATTACTTATATTTCTATATAGTATCGATAACAGATCGTTGTTATCACCGGGAATTTATTGAAAATGGCGTACAGTACCCCTTTAAGCTTATGAAATAAAGAAGATTATGTTGACCTTTCTAACGATGTTTTATTTGTGGTATCCGTGTATTATTTCCTATTTTCGACGTAAGGTCACGAAAATCACCGTACCGCAACGGTGCGACTTCAATAATAATAGTTGCACGTGTATGTTACAAAAATGACATTGACATTCATAAACATTTTAGAAAACCTGATCAAGACATTGGCAGTTGTTTTAGTTTGAAAGTTACTCATAATTCATCAACAGTAACACAATTAAATGCACAGTTATGGGACTAACATTGCAAAATATGGGAAAATAAGTCTATTTCGTTCAAATAACGTCTTTTTGGCCATACTATGTTAGTACTGGTCTATTCTCGCATTTGATCAAGCAATTGGGTTCAATAGACCGATTGGTAAAATATTTGAAACCACTCAGGGTGACATCACAACCATGCATGTACAGTATATACGCGACACTTGCAAATAATTGATAATTGATACATGTACATATATATACATGTATAGTTGTGGGACACATTGTTATACGAAGTTGATATCCCATATACGACTAGAGTGTATATTGGGGACCAATGTCCCGTCTCAGTTCTCACTTGTACACACCTGAGATATAATTTTGAGGTGACATCACCAACTGGTATATAACACAAATTAAATGACATTTACTAATGATAATAAATCATGCAGTTTGCCATATCCGACATCACTCTAAAATTAGTTTTGAAGCAATACATCAGGGGCACATACTTTTACTTAGGCAAGCTGTAAATACCGTGTTCTTGAATATCTATGTTGTATATTCAGGGATAAAAGAACGCTTTTCATGTTTCCACGATGAACTAGCATTGGGCTATACAAGATTTCAACTTACTTGTAAGTCAACGGTATGTTGGTTGGAGGTTAGAATGTTAATTGTAGGCGAAAATCACCATACCAAGTGAGTATGCTTAATACGCTCCGTTTTGCCGACAGGTGTCGGTGAAATCCTGAACGATTGCGGATCAGGTTCGCAGAGCGGTCTCCTTTGTTACCCAGATTGCAGAAGCGGTTTCTATGGCGTGGGACCGGTTTGATGGGCATATTGCAATTCTGGATACACGTGAGTGTCTTTCTAAAAAACCCACGTCTCACATCCATGCACATTGTAACAGTGACATTATAGTATTTAAATGCTTAAAAAAATTCCTGGTACACATTTAAGAAGGTGTACCGAAACTTAGAAATTTGTATTTTTGTTTACAAGTGGAAACATGTAAATGTCATAATTGTTCATTTATCTCCTAATATTGTATGATCTTATTCGAGTGTTAGGCTACGCTCACACAGCGGGCAACATAACTCTGCAAATTTTCATCTTTGCAATAACATAATATGTGTCTTCGCTTCGATTACCGTTTATTAGAGCGGTGGAGTGCCACAAGTTATTACATTAATGATTATTGTAAGATATTTGAAGGCTAATTTCGGGCAAATGTCGGTAGTAAATTAACATACTAAATAGCATAGATCTCACTTTGCATATACTATAAACGTATATGGCCTGAGCATTTGATAAGTAGTTTTCCGATCATATACACCGTATCACACTACACCTCTAACCGGCGATATTCACGTCAGGCACACACTGGATTTACTTATTATAGTTATGTTCAACTACAATAGGTAAGTTTGACAGTGCGAACTCCACTACTTTCGGTTTTTTTTGTGGGATCGCGCACCCAGTGCATGCACAGTCACATTTCACTTAAAATGGAACTCTACACTAAATCCGACCATTTGTGGGATCATCTCGATCCTTTTATACTCAACAGTATATATATGCAACACATTAATTAATTTGGGCCATGGGTGAGTGCAAAATACATTCGTGTGCTCTATGAACGATGCAACAACCATGGTAATTTTAATGAAAATTAATTTATGACTAGAGTCATAAATTCATTTTCATTATATAATAACCATGTTGCTTGCATCGTTCATAGAGCACACAAGTGTATTTTTGCACTAATCCATGGCTCAAATTCATTCATTTGCTGCATATATTATGTTGAGTATAAAAAGACATGGTCCCACAAATGGTTAATTTAGTGTACAGTACCCCTTTAAACAAATGAGTAGATTCCATATGAAATTCGTTTTGCAACCGTTTTCGCCAACTTGTTTTATTTAATAATCGCAACAAAATTATACACTTTTGAAAATGGCATTAACACGGGTACAACATCGCTCCCGCATAACACTATTTAAACTAAATTAACGATCATTGACTTGTGTCATTATACATATTATAAAGGGCTATACCTCTTTTATCGAATTCACAGAACGACGATAGTTGAAGTAAAACTATAATAGGTACTCCATGATGTGCCTGTCATGAGGTACATACGCTTCGCAAGCCTTCTTGTCTTGATAATTTCGCAATGACAAATCCAGTTGAGAAATGTACTGTTTCATGTTAAGCCCCTTTATCGAATTCACAGAACGAATTCTCGTTTTATTGTTGAATATAACTATAATATAGGAAATCTAGTATGTGCCTGACCTGATATGCATGTTGCCACGCAAGCCCTCTTTCTTTGATTTTTACGCAATAACGAATCCAGACGAACAATTATCTGTTTCATTTCGACAGTGATGACGGAGCTCTGTGCAGGCGAAATGCGCATATCTACGGAAGAAACGTTGATTCCTGTCCATGGCATGATAAATGCGGTCTCTGTGGTGGACCTTGGTACAACGTGTGTTGCTGCAGAAGAAATTGCGGGTCGTCTTGCAACTCTGGCTACGCTGACGACGGATGTACCTGCCGACGAGACGTGCACATCTATGCTAAAGAGACGTATGGACGGGGTGTGGGTGATGTGATGATATGTACATCAACACAGGAACAAGATGGCGCACTCTGTTATGACTTGTGTCAGAGTGGATACAACGGAGTGGGACCTGTCTGTTGGGCGACGTGTTCTGGGGAGACTACGGATACCGGAGCCCAGTGTAAGTTATCCTTTTTGACACATACATGTATGCATGCGCATGGTATGAGTTGAAGTATAGCAATGCTTTAACTTCCAATATTGAGATCACGCATGTCAAAACCATTGCTTTGTAAAGACTAACCATTATTAATGGTATAGTGAAATTACCGATACAAGTCAAATTAGTGACCGAACTTTAATCAAAAGCATTGGAAATATTCTGGAATCTTATTCAGTCTAACATATTTGAACTTACTACACGATTAGCGATTTTTGCTGATAATTCACTAACAGTTTTGTTTACATAATTATTGTTTCAACATGGGAATATTTGGTATTACCTTGTTATTAGAGAACTATCAACGTATAATGAATATAATAACAAAGTGTATCTGTTTCTCCATGTTCTTACTGGTGATGTTTTACAGATTTTCATATTACCCACTGTGAGTGCATTGGGCCCCTTTAACTAACGCATGATGACATTTGTACGAATATACTCAGAAAAGTAGTTTGATGATATGAGGAATGTCGCTTTGGTGTCGAAATACGATTGGGAATAAATATTTATATGAATTTCATATACAAGTTGCAACACACCCTTCCTGTATATAAATTGCATGTACCTGAATATATTCCCGATGGAGAAATTTGTTTTTATGTTTGACTTGCATTATTTCAGTCTAAAATAAGCGCTATAAGTCTATTGGGTGTGGTGACAAATATGTGACAACAAAAACATTGTCAACCTCCAGATATGGTGAGAAAAGACTTGTACATGATTTTATATTGCACAACTTTTATATAGTATATACACACAGCTGAGGAGCATGCATGTATATTAATTTAGTTGTTACGCATACGTTTGACGCTAACTGATTATATTGGCCTGTGTCACACTATCAGAGTAGCGATGTCACTATACATGTACGTATGATGCCTTACTATGGTGCAATTTGTTGACATTCTGGTCTCTGGTCTGGCCCATGTTTCACGTAAACTATAGTCTAAACCAGACCCAGACCACGAAATGTTACCTAGATTCGAACCAAGTAAGCCGGGATTATTGTTCCGAATTGGTCCGTATTATCGTCTTTTAAAATCTCAGTTTTACGTGAACCAAGGTTTGCCTTCTAAGGGTCTATTCTCATTGCACACGCGCGTGCGATTAATCGCAGCGTTTTTTAAGGTCGAGCGGCTCTATATGTGTGTTCGATGGCATTCCTTCCTCCCATGCACCGCTAAGAGTTCCCCCAATAGGGGTGGGGTCTGACGAACACATCCATACACAGGTCTAGGGTAGGTTGGAGGATGATAAAGTACTTTCGGTTGGGGGTGACCACATACAGGACTATATATGCTAACACATTAACTTTAATTTTCCTCAGTTAGATTTACTCAGGTATAAGTTGAGTATAACGAGCCATGCCATCAAAATGACATAAATTTTGAGGACACAATTATATCTAGCTAATTATAATTAGAAATAGAGGGTTCAATTCCATGTAGTTGGGCATAAATATGCATATTTTATTCCAGCTTGAAACGTATATAACACTATATAGTACGATCACAACCCAGATTACAGGAGTTTTATGTATATAATTGTTATTATCACTCAAGATTATCAAAAGTGTACGATTCAAGTGGTTGAATTAGATCTTTCAACATTTTACCTTATAGTTAGCTAGGTCTGACAAAAATCGTCTTTCTGAATAAAGCTCATTTAAAACATTTGTATTCAAACATATGATATCCAGTAAAAATTATGGGGAAAGAGGGGACGAGACCCCAATTTGTTGGGAGAAAAACAAATAGATTTGCATATAGGGAGGATGTAGACCCATGGTTGGGAGGGATTTTTATGTTCAACCCTGTGTATGAACATTTTTTTTCAGACCCCCTCCCCCACCATCGAGTGCTCATTTGTATAGCCGCTGGCAACAGCGACAACGCGGTACTATAATTGACGAACCACCATTCAAATATAATAAGTGATGGGACTCAGAATTCGACCTTAAGAGTCACACACGCATAGTTTCAGGTCGAATTCTGTCGCCAGGACGCTGTTCGCATGCATGAGCGATTGATTTCAATTTGATCGCCATTGGCGACTTATCATCAGTGATGGCACATGCTAAACGGCACATTACTATCAATCTATATATTCACAATCTTGGGTACAGTGTTGCGCGAGACTGACAGGTAATATAATTCGACTGAATTCTACAAAAATCACCACTGATGCTAGCTATACGTTGGAAACTTCTTTCCAAGCCATTTCCTTTCCGTACTTCATTTATTATTTTATCGCCCAGCAGTTATGAGAATGACTGTACCCGGATAGTATATGTGACCGAGTGAACCATGCCATTCTCTGTAACGGCTATCTCGATGACGAGGTTGATTGCATAAGATGATTGGTCACGAATAGGACGTGGTTGTTTGAGGAAGGTAATTGATCACGAATCGCTCTGTGTTATGTTAACACGCACCTTAAAAACGCTGCGATTAATCGCACGCGCGTGTGCAATGAGAATAGACCCTATTGTCATTCAAGCATGTCATGTCAGGTCTGTTCATATTTCGTAGTATGTGGTATTGTACGAGTTTTGGTCACGAAACATAGGTAATTTGTTTGAAGCGTATACTTCCGTATAATCAACTAGGAGAAGGTTTTTATTTTTTATTGCTATGACGTGTAGAGGGAAGAATCCAACTGGACACAACTTAGAATAATAGATATTTATGTGTTATAGGTAATAGTATGCAACTGAAACCTATAGTACCCACCCCCTCCCCCCGGTCTGGGATTTTTTTTATAAACCGAGACTCGAACCTGAGACGAGAATACCGATTTCTGGTTTCACAGTAACGATACAGATTATTAATTTAATTGCAGAGTATTATCAATTTCTATATTTGCGAATGTCTGGCTGTCTATGTTATATATAAATTCACGGGGGACCATCTAGATGGCAACAAATGGGTCTAACAGTGGTAACATTTAACGAGAAAGATAATGGTGTGGGTTAGAAATTTTTAAAGTGACGCTGTTTTGTCAGGGGCAGAAATGGGTAGGGGCAGCAAGCAATTTTGTCACAGATTTTCATCAAACTTATACATAAGCACCTCCATGATATGAGGAATATAATGGTGTGGGTTAACGATGTCAAAAGTGGCGCTGTTCGAGTCAGGTGTGCACGGAAGGGGAGATGAGCGCTGATTTTACCAAATGTATTCACAGTATTATCAATGTAATCGTGTGATTTAAAGACGCCAAATTGGTGTTGTTCGGATGGAAGATGGAAACTAAATTTGATAATAATTTGCTTAGTTGTGTGACTTAAAGCTGTTAAAAGTGGGGCCGTTTGCGTCAGGGAACACTGAAGGGGGAAAGGGGCAACACAACTGATAAACAATATTTTAGTGCCGATTTGCTACACATTGATACATATTCTTCTCTGTGATACGATCTAATCGTGTGGTTCAAATACGCCAATCTGGTGCCGTTTGGATGAGAGATGGGCCGCTAAATTTTATACGAGATAGTTTAGTCGCCGATGTCCACCAATTTGATATATAGTCATCTTCATAATGAGTCTAACTATTTTAAGATGTCAAAAGTGGCGCCGCTTCAGTCAGTGAAAGGGAGGGTCGGGTCGCCAAAACTGATAAAAAAAATATGTTAAGCGCCCCTGGTAAGAAACCACCAAATTCATAAACGTTCTTCTCAAGTGATACGAGGAATCAAATCGTGTTTGGTGCCTATAATTGCCAATGTCTGTCTATCTATACAACTTCACTGGGACCATCTAGATGGCACCGTTCGCATCAGGGTGCACGGAGGTGGAGAGGGACACCAACTTTTATTTAAAACAAAATATTGTTTAATGGCGATTTCCCCCAAATTGATAAATATTCTTCTCATCTATGATACGAGGAATCTAATCGTGTGATATGAAGACGCCAAATTTGGTGAGAGATGTGGGGGTGGGGGCACTAAATAATTTGTGTTTATTTGCTGATTACCACCAAACCTATACGTAATAATCTCCATGATATCAGAAGTCTAATGGACGTGGTTCACATATGTCAAAAGTGGCGCCGTTCGAGTTATGAATGCGGATTGGAGGGGCACCAAAGCTGATACAAATTTGTTTAGCACTTAGTCTAATTTCCACCATGATACGAGGAATCAAAAAATCATATGGTTAAAGACTCCACATTTGGTGCCGTTTGGTTCAGGGATGAAAAGAGGGCGGCACAAACATTGATAAGAATGTTCTAGTCGCCGATATCCATAAACGTTATATATATATATATATATATATAGTCATCTCATAATCGTTGTAATGGGATTTTGGCGTTCAAATTTCGCAACCCCGACCGAATTAAGTCAATTGGACAATTATATCTTCTCAACTGTCATAGTTGTATGGGCACGGCAATCGGGGCTTTCATATAGTGAGCAAGCAATAACAGTTACATAGAAGAAAGAATTAAGTATATTTATCATTCTATTTAAGAGATTCATTTATTATATACTTGCCCATTAATTATAAGGTTTTAGCAGTGAGATATAAGTGATATCCCACTAGTGAGATATAAGTGATATCCCACTGGTGAAATTTTTGATGTATTGTCATTCGTTGGGGGCCATAGGCAAGTAACTAAAGTATATAATAAACAGAATATCCACACTTTTTCAGTGGATATGGGTTAAATCTCATTCGTGAAGACAAAACATTTGAATTTCCACTCGTGGCTAAAGCCACGAGTGGAAATTCAATGTTTTGTCATCACTCATGAGATATAACCCATATCCACTGAAAAAGTGTGAATATCCTCTATATATCACATGAAACCCCTATAATATCATTGAAAAATCCATTAGATATTTTCTTATCTCTCACTAGTGAATAATAAGTGCGGGCTTCCCGCCAACTTGGCAGCGCGCCAACAAATGACTTTAAATTGAATCAGGCGGATAATACTATTTCGTAAAGCCGCTCATGGCAACAACACCAGACAATGCAAAATGATTGCTATGTTAATTAAAGTTAAATTATTGCCCAACTTCGTTGCACTAACCAAGATAGACACGAAACAAAGAGGCAACTTGGGGGGCACTATTTTTCGTCGGCATCTCGAGCGCGCAATGGTGTTGTATGCGGTTGTGAAGCGTCTCGGCGAACAATGCAAATATGTGCATTTTAAGCCTCTGTTAAGAATTTTGATTTGTTAAAAAGGAAAGAAGCTCTAGTTCTTTTCATATGGTATACCAGATCTTCAACTCGTTATGTTGCAAACAATGGCATAGCATTTCTGAATATATTTCAACTCTGTCTCCAGGTCAGAAGAATACCTACGGGAGAGGCGTCGGAAAGGCCATCAATTGTCTCCAGATTCCAACCCTGAGCTCGATGACTAACTATACTGGAATGGTTGGAATATTCAACGTGTCTAACGGCTTCCAGGGAATTCAGTCCGTCGGATGTGCTGCAATATACGTCTCGTTGAAACCTTGGATTACCATAGCACAGACATTCAATAAATGTTTCAACTCTGGTGCAAACTGGGCGACGATATCTTTAGGCTTTACGGCCGGTGCGTCAGCAGGTGCTGCTGTAGCTGGAGAGCTCGGAGTGGCTGTCGATATACTAACCAGCAAAGGTACGTGCATTTGTAGTAACGCCATTTATTACATACTGTTTTCGCTGTTATAATCATAATTGTAGCTTTGCAGTAAAATGTTCAGGCGCTTATATTTTATGTAGACTGTACATGGCCGCCTATGAGAATGGACACCAATATTGTATATGTCTTTATCAGCAACAAGCGACATGTGCCGCAATGCAGCCGCTGCAATGTTATCGTGTTCGTTGCCATTACAACTTGTTCTCGTGTACGTTGCTATCACAATTTGAAGGAATGGATACCGTAAAATAAGTATTCTGTGTACTTATCGTCCAATGCAGTCAACAGAATAGGAAAGTGACGAAAGGGGATGTCTCACCCTACCTCATATTTGGTGGTATAATATTGTTCAACAGTTGGAAATTTCATGCCAGAATGGCAACATTCCAACATTAGTTGGAAATTTTATACCACCTATATGTTGAAATTATTATTGTTTAATTGTTCAACCGTTTAATTTGTAATTATTTGTTGTTTTTATACCAACATTAGCATACTATTCTATTTCTGGTCAAAACTTAGGTCCGAAAATGGCCAGTTGGTCATTGTCCAACCTTATGAATGTGTAAGGTTGGACATTTCTAATTTCCAATATTGGAAAGTTCCAGCCCAGAAAGTTGACAATACTTGAATTTCGTAAACATGAAATGCTGGTCTGGTTCTGTTCAAATGGTGGGATGCAGTTGGAAATTTCACCTTCTAGCCACGTCCCTCCTCCGAATTTGACAAAATATAACAAGACCTGAACATTAGTTGTGAGTCATACATAATTATATGTATATTCTTCCTTTATACCGGGTGTACAATCTCTCCATACAGGAGGCAATAAAGATACATAGAAAACAAATAGATATAATTAATTAAATTAAATACCTGTCCCATTTGACACAATTTGTCCGTTTTTGCTGCATGTACCAGGACATAATTAGGTCTGACCCATGGACCTATTAATATGAGGGTGTGATGGCCAGATGTAGACTTTCAAAAGAGGAAGTTTAACAGGTTTTGAATTTGTGTCAGTCTGGCAACAATTCCAATGATCGCCTCTTATAAATAGCGTCCGTCCGCATAACAACAGTAGATAATAAAGAGCGTTCTAAAGTATGTGCTTCACGCGATTTATCATAAACTCTAAAGGGAATCGTCAGGTAGCGGCAACAAATAATAATTGCATGTTTGCACTAAGCTATCGATTGGTCGAATTATTTGATACCATCGTTCTCTGCGAGAAATTTCATTTGAACGTCACAGTACCAGTCAAAAGAAGTGATATATTAAGCGCGCTATTTTCGCGTCCAATATCGCAATAATATTGCAAGTGGAAACGCTTATAAGTGCGCCCGTTGCGATATTATTGCAATATTTTGCGCTTAATATCGCAATATTTCGCGACATCTTGCGCTTAAAATTGTGACATTTAAATCAAATTAATGCTATATTGTTTATTGCATAAATAGAGACTATGTTTTATATTTGTATAACATTATAGCTGTAAATGCTATATGTATACTATATGTACACTATATGCACTGTATTTATCTAATATAAATATAACACTGTCGGGTCTGTATGAAATTTAGCGCGCTTAATATCGCAATATTTTGCGTTCAATATCGCAATAATAAGCGCGACAGATTTTTGGTATTGTGCTATAGTCGCGCCTTTTTCGAAATTAATCCCGCTCAATATCGCAATAAAAGCGCGCCTCAATTTACCACTTCTTCTGACTGGTACTGTACCTCCCGTTTCAAATAACATATTCCACGAAAGTCTACAGACCCATATAGATTAGAATGAGACTGGGTCTTTGTTTGAGTCAGACTGTCGCGATTCTTTACGAATGATGATGACTGTGAGTATTTTCTTTTTCCGGCAAGCAGAACATTAATTGCGTTGGAAATTCTGAATTATTTGCTTTCAAATCGGACAGTGGATATATAACTCATTTTATTCCTTAGGTCTGTGCTATGTTGGAGTTTGTGGTGGAATAACCACTGCCGAAGCGGGAATTGGCGTTGGTATCGCCGTTGGATGGTGGAGAAGTATTGGTGATATCCCAGGCGAATCTACGGCATTCGAGATATCCCTCGACATTCCATTCACCGACATTGGCTTTTCAGCCAGTTTCATCACCAATCTCGCAGGAGAGTACATAGGGACACAATTCGAGGTAAGTACATGCATGTGGCGAAATTGTTGGGACCAGTGAGGTATGGTATCGTGTGCGAGAGGTGCGATTGATTGATTGTTATTGGTGACTAGTATAAATGTAGTAATTTGCAGACAAAACAAGAGTTTTTCAACTGTGTATACAGTAACCGTTTTGAATATGATATGAGGTGATACGGATTCAGAGTGAAAATAATTTGATTTGAGGCAGTAAGTGATGAAGATCAAGATTAAATCTACTGAAGGCGCATATTATAATCATTTCTTTATTGGCCACTCGTGCAATAGTAGTTTTCTTTAAAACTGTTATGCAGCTAATAGGGAGATTCCGCTTCTAGCGAGTGCAAGGAATATTATGTATTGTACCTTCTAACGTCAGAACACGTGACTTTACACGTTCGTTGTATATAAGCGATCAGGGATGTGGCTAGGGGGGGGGGGTGTGGGGGTGTCTCACCCCCCCCCCCAGCAGAGAGCTATATATTCAATAGTTGGAAATTTCATACCTGCCACAACGAAATTTCACACCAACAATAGGTTGAAAATGTTCTTGTAGTTTGATTATAAAACAATTTATTGGGGGAATTTATTGTTTTTCGACCAATATTTGCATATGTTCCTATTTTTGGAAAGCTTGTGTCCTGGTCTCTCCCCCGTGGCCAGTCAAAAACTTCTAGTTAATTTAAGAAAACAATATTGTCATACAATTGGTCAACATTGTCATTGGAATTGTCATCAGTTGGAAAATTTCCAACCTAAGTGGGGGTGTAGGGTTTGAAATTTCGAACAGTAGGAAGACTTGAGGCTAGTCTAGATGTTAGGATTTTGCGATTTTCTTGTTCAGATTTCAAAATTTTCGCACACCGGGCCGAACCATGGTCGGCCCGGTGTGTCATTGCCCCATTCACATGGCCAATACAAAACTGCTAATTAGTTTAGCAAAACAATATTTTACTACATTTGGTCAAACTTGTAGACATAAATGGTCATCAGTTGAAGAATTTTCCAACCTGAGGGGGAGTATGAGGTTTGAAATTTCCAACACTAGGAAAGCTTCAGTTGAGGCCAGTATTGATGCTAGGATTTGCGATTTTCTTGTATAGTTTTCAAAATTTTCTCACACCGGGCCGAACCGGTGTTTCCTGGTCTGTTGTCGGTAGCTGTGTGCATTTGTCTGGAATTAGATCACTAGTTGTTTTTTTGGGGGCAATTTTCAGGTTAAAATATCTTAATGTTCTCATACTGGGAAAATAGAAGCATGGCTTATGAATATATAGGAAATTAGACATGAGCATGAGGTACAAGGGGGGGGGGGGTGCAAATGGAAATATGCAAAAAGTGTTGGTGTTGGTGTGATTGCGACTCAAGGGGGGGGGGGGTGCAGTTGGAAATTCCCAAGGTGGACACCCCCCCCCCCAGCGGAGACCCTCTAGCCACATCCCTGTAAGCGATTGACTTGTGCAAGACAGTGTCCTTATATTCTGTATACCCAACATTTGTATTACTTGCAATTTAATGTAAACTTATGTTTCGTTTTCACACGTGTTACAAGTAACATCAACTGTGCCCGGCCTCATCCACATGATACAAATTAATAGCTACACTGTACACAGTTACCACGGAGAAACCAAATACTGCGTACTATGCGCTAGATTGGGATTGGAAAAATCCATCCAGTAGAGGGTTACCATTTTCAATTCAGAAGCAGCAGCAACAACTTTTGATGGAACTTTCCCAGTGAGACTAAAGATACCCCCTACGTACAACAGGGCAACATTACGGGTAGTAGTCGGACAAAATTATGCATGTTACGAACATTTTCTGAGTAGAAAAAGGGAGATAACTCCACTAAAAAAGTTGGATCGAGTTCAAAATCGCAAGTGCACAGGTTCGCATAGTGGTAAATATATGTTCCAAGTTTCAAAAACATTGACTGAAAAATTGAGCAATACATACAATATAACAAATTTTAAGTTGAAAATGCGGGATAACTCACAAAAGAAAAACGTCGTACGGACCTCATAATCGCATATGCATGTTTCCATGATACTTAATATGTGCCAAGTTTAAAGTAAAAGACTGACATATGTAAGAATATAAGCTGGGACAAAGTTGTGTCGCCGGATGACGGACAGGCGAGACGACGGCCAATCTGATGGTTGTATACCCCCATTACGAATAACAACATGGTCGAGAGTTTTATATCTTTCAATCAGCTTCTTACTCAGCTTGTGTGTGCTATTCATTTTCTTTCTCTATTTCAGTTCAGCGTTGGTGTTGGTGATCCCAACCCTTTCAGTGCTGGATTCCACGTCTGTACCACACCAGAATCAACAACCTTGCCATTTAACTTCTAAAATCCATAGCGAAAAAGGATGACAACATCAGCGAACTTCCATCACGAGAAAAAAAGAATACAAAAACGATAAAAGAAATAATACCTGTGAATTAACCCAAGTGTGTTAACGATGAATGGAAATTAAAATATCTCGTTGAATGCCATTTTTGTTCCATTGTTTTATATCACGATCGCATAAATCAAAAGACGTCAAGTTCCGGAGATAATAGGAACTATGTCGATAAATAGATGAAATATTTACACACAAACTCGATATGCCTCGCCAAATACAGGGTCAGGTACCTACTACCTATACGTCACTAATGTAATCTTTAAACCGTCGCTTCAGACTTTCGGATAGCTGGTATCTGGAACGCATGCAGTGGATGAGCCAGATGTATGTTGCAGGAGTTATGTTACTTGCGTGAAATCCCGTTATCAGAGAATTATTAATAATGAATAAGAACAGGGTCCGTGAAGTTGGATCGAAGTTCGAAATTCGGTGGAGATTAGCGTGAAGTTAGATTGAAGTTCGAAGTTCGAAATTCGGTGGAGATTCGACCCCCACGTTTGTTTGCCTCAAATGCATTGTTGTGTTCCAATTCGTGCTCCCCTGCTCGAATTTTGAGTCAAAAGTGATTTTTTTCACTTTTTCTGAGATACTGCTGGACTTGGAAAATTTAGCCACGGCGCTGGACCTTCAATATTAAGGTGCCGAAGGGAAGTGGCATTGTTTATGGCTGGATTGAGCTGAAATTTGGTATGTTTGATACTTTCCATAAGAGAATCAAGCAAACTAACGCTCAGCTTCGAGAAATTACTCGATCTATAGGTTTGAATTTCAATCTGAATTTCAATCTGGGCGAATTTCGATCTGGATTGAAGTTCGAAATTCAGATTGAAATTCGACCCCCACTTTTGTTTGCCTCAAATGCATTGTTGTGTTCCAATTCGTGCTCCCCTGCTCGAATTTTGGGTCAAAAGTTATTTTTTTCACTTTTTCTGAGATACTGCTGGACTTGGAAATACCAAATTTCAGCTCAATCCAGCCATAAACAATGCCACTTCCCTTCGGCACCTTAATATTGAAGGTCCAGCGCCGTGGATAAATTTTCCAAGTCCAGCAGTATTTCAGAAAAAGTGAAAAAAATCACTTTTGACCCAAAATTCGAGCAGGGGAGCACGAATTGGAACACAACAATGCATTTGAGGCAAACAAAAGTGGGGGTCGAATCTCCACCGAATTTCGAACTTCGAACTTCAATCTAACTTCACGCGAATCTCCACCGAATTTCGAACTTCGAACTTCGATCCAACTTCACGGACCCATAAGAACAACCTTGGTCTATCTTACATGTACTTGTTGATGATAGTTTTTGACAGACCTTTATAAAATTATGTCTTTATCACTCATCTAAAGATACTCTGAACTGACCAACTGAAATGACAGAAATTTATATGTTTTAAATACAATTGCTTCACAGTAGTCACGACAAATCACAATTAACCAAACATGGCATATAAACCCCCAACTACCATGTACCACACTCAAGGTTTGGGATGGCAGATCATATGGGGATCATCATGTGTTTGTACTGGCGGTGTTATTTTCATAATTGCTCCATGTGATTAAAGATGGTCTATCTCTTCGTAACGAGTTTTATATAGTTTCGGGGTATGAAATAATAAATGAACCAAAGTCATACGCTGTATCACCGGAAAATCTTCTATCAATTAATATATGTACTTTAGTTTATTTCGATTTGTTCTGACATAATGCAGATAACATTTCGGGGAAGTTTACGGGCTATTGTTGTAACATAATCGTCAGGCGTAACAAGAGGGATAACTCTATCGACCACACTAAACGACACAAAATATCAATTCGCGTCAGATGTTTTGCAGGGATAACTAACGTATGCGCCAATGGACAAATTATATACCTGATTTTCAGTTATGTCTGTGTTTTACCCACAGAAATAGGCGTGTAGTCTTGAAATCCGGTATAAATACATGTATGTTAATTACGCTCTACATTATTCGAAAACTTACTCATTCCAAGTCCAAATGACTTGGTTTCATGTTCACTAACAGGGCGTGGCAATACTTTAAATTGGTATATACACGTCCACAAAATCTAATCAAGTACAGTATCATTGGTATTGGATTATCGGTGCATTAATTAATGCGACTTGTGGATATACTTCAAAGTAAGAACCTGTCTGGATCCTATTATTTTTGCTATTCAAATAATCTAACTGCATGTATATTTACGTATAATGGCCCTTGCTGGTCGGATGTTTTATGGCATGTCGGTGATTTAGAAATAGAATTTAAAACAACTACACGTATCCTGCTATAGATGTAGTCATTTTAAATGCTATTTCTAAGTTATAAAATGCCATACAATATGTTTTGTGTCCACAACTGAAATTGTTTAAATCTAACATTTATTAGTGATTTAGATTCATCGTACCATACTATGAGCACATCTATTCATATGGCAAGAACAATAGCATGCTATAGAAAAATTTATTAACTGAACTAACAACATATAATTACATTTTGGAGCAGAATATCCCCTATGTCAGCAATAATAATAATATACCAAATCTGTCACAAGGGTCCTCAGTCCAGTCATACAGTGTAATAGAGAGAAATTAGTCGGTGTAAACATAATTTATTCCAATCCTGATACCAATACAGATTCAAATATTATAAGCGTCCAAGGGCTGAAGAATAGTGCTAATATGCACAAAGGGGAAAGACATGGAAATACCTATGCATTTATTAACATGTATGAGCTATATTTAATCTTGAAAATACCTTTATTGTGACAAATTTATATCTTTTAGATTTTTGCACAAAAATCAGAAGACATATATGAACCTTAACTTCCTTAACATGTCCCTAACATATGCACATCCATGTAATTTCCATTAAGATGTACTGTGTACCTATTATTACCACTGTGATTCTGCAACTTGCGAAACACTTCAGTATATCAACATGTGTGGATCCAATTACCATTCACCTAACTAACTTTACCAATCATGGATATGCTGGTCAAAAGCATGTAAAACAGTTATTTAAATCCATCTTGTAGGTTCATTGTACCAATATATGAGCACATCTGGTGGGCTAAGTCCTCATATTGGAAAAAAATTCAGAACAACAATTGGACCCTATATAGCAACCGTTTATTAAAGACATATTATGGACTTGTTTGAGTTCGTGAAACTGATAAGTTAGTATTCAGGGGTCCCTTGAAGTTGGATCGAAATTCGGTGGAGATTCGCGTGAAGTTAGATTGAAGTTCGAAATTCGGTGGAGATTCAACCCCCACTTTTTTTTGCCTCAAGTTCATTGTTGTGTTCCAATTCGTGCTCCCCTGCTCGAATTTTGGGTCAAAAGTGATTTTTTTTCACTTTTTCTGAGATACTGCTGGACTTACCAAATTTAGCCACAGCGCTGGACTTAGAAATTTTCGCCTTCAATATTATGATAGGGGTGGTGTCGGAGGGAAGTACCACTGTTTATGGTTCGATCGAGCTGAAATTTGGCATTTTTGATACATTCCGTAAGAGAATCCAGCAAACTAACGCTCAGCTTCGAGAAATTGCTCGATCAATAGGTTTGAATTTCAATCTGAGCGTTCGAAATTCAGTGGAGATTCGTTCGAAGTTCGAAATTCAGATTGAAATTCGAACTCCACTTTTTTGCCTCAAGTTTATTGTTCTGTTCCATTTCGTGCGCCCCTGTTCGAATTTTGGGTCAAAAGTGATTTACCACGTTTCATGGTGAAGCATGTTTCCTCTACAATTATTGATTTCTCCCTGCGATACACAGGACTAACATAGGCTTTGGTGAGCTTATTGTCCACATACAGTCGATCGGAAACAACCCAAGCTATCTTTCCGTCGTTTAGCGCATATTTGGCTATAGGGTTGAGCACATTTTTCCTGTATTTATACACTAGCTCTGGGTATTGCTCGTTGATGTAGAAGCTAGTATCACGAAGTTGAACGCTTCGTTTTTTAACGGCTTCCCTGTCTTTCAATCGATGGAACTTAGCGAGAATGGGCCGCCTCTTATTGCTGTCGTACTGACCCAGACGCTTGACTTGGTCGAATTCCACATCCCAGTCCAATTTCAACTTTTGTTTAAGGAAGTCAGACAGCACCATTTCCGTGGTTATACGCACACCGGCCCCTTCTGTTGACATTTCATGTTCGAACTCATTTATGCCAGAAAATATCAGATTGTTTTGCTGTTATCCATGTGTAGGTTTGTCAACTGTTCAATGATATACATCGTTCGATTGTCTAGCATATCAGCTTTGGCGTTCCATTTGGCACATTCAATAGCTTGTTTTTGGATAATCATATAAGCTGCATTTGCATGTTGCATTTTTGTTTCTGATTCACACTGTCGTTTTTCCATCGATGACACACGACCACTTAAAGAGTCAACTCAAACTTGAATACAAGACAGTTTATCACCAATGCCGTGACCTTTTTACTAAGGTCATCTATTGTGCCTAGTTTTGATGTGACTACCGTAATAAGGCTGATTATAAGGTCAAGCTTGGCATCACTGAGGATCTTCGCCGCCTTTCATGGTCAGTAGGTCGCTAGTTGCAGTCTCTCGGTTAGGAATATTTGGAGTCCAAATCATGTCATTATATATATCTTTATTTCCTCCATTCACGGAGAGTTATGAATAATATAAATTGACAAAAGGAAATTCAAATAATACAAGAACAGTAAACATATATACAGTGGACATAACAACAAAGAATAGTCGCTAAGAGCTCAGCAAGCATACGCACACATACATACACCCATGTATATATTGATACTTACAGACACCCATCGTACATACTCGCACGCCCCCATACATGTAAATCCCACACTAATACATTCAATGTGCACGCATGCACACATACATATCCATACTCACACACAGACAGATATTCACACATGCATAAAACATACAAGTAATACATATACATGTGCTCACATGCCACGGTGCTATATATATATATATATATATATATACATATTTATATACATATATACACACATATACATATACATGCACATACATACATACATATATATACATACATATACACATACATACATACACACATACATACACACATATATATATATACATATAAGTATATACACACACAGCGCGCAGACAAACATACATCGCACAGACGCATGGCCCATCGCCACACACACATACACACAGCAGACCACCCGCAGGCTATAAGCGTATAAACACAAGCACATATACACAGCTTGAATACTGGAGTCTACTGACACACAGACAGGTAGACAGTTATACTAATTGACTGTATGTATACAGATGCATATATGCATATTCAATGTATGGTTCATGAACATGAAATAGTATTTAGACACATGTATTAGATTTTGTACTAAGCAATCAATGTTATGTTGAGTTTCTTAGCTGTTGTTCTTATAACTTAACGTCCTCGTTGTCGATTAGACTTGTCTGAATTGTGTGATAAGCATGCCACAGGCAATATGTGCTACAGACCATGAAGTCTGTGAACTTGTCAGGTTCACGAACGATATCGAACAATTCTCTTGGCCGTGCAGTGAGGAAAACATTTAATTGGATATCTGGACGGAGGCTATCAAGTTTTAGAATACATGGAATATCGAATTTATTCATCAGTTCATACCATATATCATTGCGGTATTTCGCAATCGCTGGGCAGTTCATAATAACATGTAAGGGGAGATCATCGTAATCCCCACCACACTTGCTACAAGTTAGTGATACGGACCCAGTACAAGCTATGATTCCAGCCACAGTCAGGTATGCTATTTTGTGTCTTGGGAATTTTCGACAGCAGCGCCACAGGTGAGAGACAGTTAACTTTGGGTGTATGTTATGAAAGCGATGGAGTGATTTGTCGCTCGCCGCGATTTCCCATTCGGATTCTGTATAATCGGAAATTGCCTTGCGCACTATACCTTTCCAAATCTGCTTTGTTGGGAAATCACTATGAGATACATAATTGGTAATGTATGGCATCAACTGGTGGCTCTCAATGATATCTACAATGTCGGCAATGAATGAATACTTAGAAACACCAGTTATGAAGAAAGAGTGCAGCCTTAGCAAGAATACAGATTTGGCTGCCTTCTCTGTACTGAGAGTACACAAACTGCTGAAAAATAGGAGCTTCTTTTCGTCAATAAAACTTTGAGCGTTTCCGATACCCATTAACCCTTCTGCGATGTTGGTACGTGTTTGATAATGAAGACCTTGAATCTTTTTAAGACAAAATCGGTGCGTTCTTTCCAGAGACAAAATATCTGAATCAGTCATACCACACAGAAGTTCGCATCCGAAGAGGCCCATTGGTAAAACGATGGATGTGTATAATTTCATACTGCTTGTTGGGGTTATACCACCTGCATACATACCTATGTTCGACAGTGAGAAATAGCTAGATCTGAGTTTTGTTTTTATTACGTCTATGGCGTTACCTTTGTGATTGAACTTGTGTATAGGGACGCCTAAGTGAACCAAACTCTCTACCTCAGACAGTTGTTTTCCACAAAGAGTCCATGCCCTATTACAACTAGCCTTAGTGTGCTCGTTCTTGCTTTCATTGAAGACAATAACTACTGTCTTTTGTTCATTATATTTATATCTCCATTTGCGACTGTAGTTTGGGCATATATTCATTAAGTGCTGCAGGCCATTTTCCGAAACAGAGATCAATGTCATATCATCGGCTTGTGTCGGGCATGAACAATTTATAGAGAACATATTTAGTCCTGCTCCCGAATTTGCAAGCTCTGTTAAGAGCTGATCAACGAAGAGCATGTAGAACAGAGGTGAAATGACGTCCCCTTGTTTTGTTCCCTGCTCTATCTGAAATTTTCTGGACTAACAATTCCCATATTTTACATGACAAGAAGTACCTGTAAGCATTTGATGACACAGTAGCCATATGTTCTCATCAAAACCGAGGAGATGAAGTTTATAGAGAAGACCATTTATCCATACGGTATCAAATGCCTTCTGGACATCAAGGAAACATGTGAACAACTTACTGTCGTTTTCTGATGCAAATTCTTTAGATTCGTATATAAGAAACGAGTCCATGAGACAGTTGATACCCTTCTGGAAGCCGTGTTGCAATGCATGTACTTTGATCATAGCAGGAACACGATACTCTAGTCTTAATAAAATTATTTTTTCGAGCAATTTGTAAATGGCAGGGAGCAGGGTTATCGCCCGATAGCTGTCAAATAACTTTCGGGGTTTGTTGCCTCCTTTGTACAGAGGAACGATTATCCCAATCTTAGCCGGTTCTGGTATATGAGAAAACATCATGATACCCGTCAATAGTGCAGTTAGGCATTTGATCAATGCTGTACCACCAAGGACCAAGTGTTCATTATAAACATTATCCCACCCCGAAGCTTTGTTCAAGTTGAGTGTTTTGAGCGTGTTCTCGACTTCATCTTCAAGTACAGGTTCAGTGACATATTTAGAGTTACTCCCCGTTTTACAGTATTGGCAATTGGCGAGGTCAGCGACGGTGTCGTTCACAATTTGAAGGTGGTTCTCGTCAAGGTTACACTGGTGTAAATGTTTTCCATAGGCCTCAGTGCTAACGTTTTAGCGTATAGTGTTGGCAATATAAATGTTGGGTCCAAAGTTTTCTTTAAATCTGAAAAATTGACATTTTGGGAAACTTTTTACACAAAAAAATCATGTCTGTCTAGCAGGGAATTCGCCTTTAAATCTTATGTTTTCGTAACTAGTGTCAGAACCGCATAAAAAAATACAGTCATATTTTAGACCACACCAAAAAATTCAAACTTCACTACAAAGGGTTAATTCCTGTGCCAATGGTTATTTTACCTATGGGAAATCATAGGGAAGAGGTGTGATGATTTTTTTATGTGAAAAGCACACAAGGCTATTGACCAATCAGGGCCCAGTGTCTATTTTATTCTCTCCTATATATTCCTCCCGCATCCGCTAGATGTCACTCGGAACCTTATTTACACCAGTGCAACCTAAAGCGATAGCCCGCTTTTTCGCGGAATAATTGTAACTCCCTACATTTCTTCAGAATTGCCCATCCATGGAAAAAATGTGTTCAAAAACAATATCACGTCTGTGGTTCTTTATTTATCACACACAATTTAACCCCACCCCCTTTAACAAATTATTCATCAAAAAAGCACAATTTTCCACCACCAGTCATGTTCAGGCCCCATTTTCACTCAGTTTTAGGGGTCTGGTGTTGCAAACTTGGATCAGCTATGGAAGACTGTTCAATATTCTTTCCATGAGAGAACTTCTGGTGATGTGAGGTCATTGAGTCCAGATCTGATCAGCTGAGCATCAAGCGCATGACTTTATCAGCACATTGAAGAATAAAATATGACATTTTCAGGTCTGCAAGGGTGATCCAAGATAACTGGATGTGGGTGTATATTGAATTAGTTGAATAAAGATATGCTCTCTTTGAATTGCTGAAGCATTTTCTTAAATGTGTCCAAGTTTTAGTGCTATTAACCTTCAAATGACCATACCCACCAGTGGAAATGACACACTTTTATGATATATATCTGTATATCACTGGCTATAAAATCCAAAATACTTGTTAAATTAGGTTCTTATAACAATTGATATATGTGTCGTTGACATGCCCATGTTATGGGTCATTTGCATTATCATGTGACTATTACCACCTTGAAATTTTTTGAAAATACCTTGAAAAATTGGCATTTTTTATGAAAAATCTTACTATTTTTTTGGCTGATGTAAGTGAAAGAAGGCATCAGCAGCAAGAATAGCCACATCGAACATGAGATATTCATTGGACTGAAAGACCAGGCTCTGTAAAATGCATTAAAATGCTTTAAAGTGACTCCCAGGAATCAAAAATGATAAAAAGCTATTTTTTCCCTTTAGGTTACACTGGTGTAAATGTTTTCCATAGGCCTCAGTGCTAACGTTTTAGCGTATAGTGTTGGCAATATAAATGTTGGGTCCAAAGTTTTCTTTAAATCTGAAAAATTGACATTTTGGGAAACTTTTTACACAAAAAAATCATGTCTGTCTAGCAGGGAATTCGCCTTTAAATCTTATGTTTTCGTAACTAGTGTCAGAACCGCATAAAAAAATACAGTCATATTTTAGACCACACCAAAAAATTCAAACTTCACTACAAAGGGTTAATTCCTGTGCCAATGGTTATTTTACCTATGGGAAATCATAGGGAAGAGGTGTGATGATTTTTTTATGTGAAAAGCACACAAGGCTATTGACCAATCAGGGCCCAGTGTCTATTTTATTCTCTCCTATATATTCCTCCCGCATCCGCTAGATGTCACTCGGAACCTTATTTACACCAGTGTAACCGTCAAAGCTATCGTGTACCAAGGGTTTGTATAGTGACTCAAAGTTGTCGGCCCACCCATCTGATATTTCTGAGGAATTTCTTAAAGTTGCCCCGTTGTATTCCAAAATCTTGTTTGGTCTATTCTCATAATTTCGCCTAGAATTTATTATTTTAAAGAATGACCCTTGATCTACTTCAGCAGCGGTGTCTAGCTCATTGCTACGATCACTCAAATGTTGATTGCAGCATTGCCTAAACTCCCGTCTGAAGCGCATTTTCTAGACTTATATTCTACATATAAAGCATTATCAACTTCCCGAGGTCTACCAGCAGTGATCCAATTCCGTCTGCTTGTTGTCATATGAGCGTGCAAGTCATTCAAGTGACTGTTCCAAAACGGTTTGAGGTGGCTTTTGAATGTTTTTTGTGGAATTATTTCACTCGACGCTCGCTGAATAGCTGAAATAATATTATTATAAAGAGCGTCTACATCGCCTCTGCTATTTATGTTATAGCTTTGTGGAAGAAGCGATGCTAGAGTATATTTATACTGACTCATTAAGTTTGGTGAGGATCTAAATTTCTTCCAGTTATACAAGGGGGTAGAGTTAGATCCCCGTTTGGAACTGACGGCTTGAATGTCACATCTGAATAAACATACAATTGGTCTATGGTTAGAAATATCAGTAACGTCATCATCAATAATTTCAGCATGCACGAGAGTCATATAAATGTCTCTCTGTGAATACAACACATAATCAATAGACGTGCCCTCACCACCAGTGGCAGGAACAAAAGTTGCTTTTCTGCCAGCGCAAAGGTTACTTTCATTTACTGGTACAAACTGTTTTGGTTCGAGTACTCTGCGGAGAGAGTTGTCTCGCGGACGTGATCTTGAAAGAGTACAGTTGAAATCGCCCATGATAATAACATGACCAAGAGAAAAGTAAGTATCTATGATATCACCGAGTGCTTGTGTATATTGTAAATGAAATTCGTCTGTATAGTTGGTTGACGGTAGATACACTTGGAATATGTATAGGTAATCTGCATCAGGTAATTCAACTTGGATACCACAAATTCTATCGTCATCAATTTGTATGGTTGATACATAGGGGTCTAGAAATTCTTTCCATATAAGGGCCACGCCACCTTTATGTCTCCCCCCGCTGATGGGGTAGCCTTTGAGAGAAATCACACACAATGTGACATTTGTAGTTGACTAGCATAGGTTCGAGTATATGAGAGTTGTGTTCGTGCAGCCAATGTTCACTGATACCACAGATATCTATGTTCCTCTCGTGAATCATGTCATTTAAGTAGGTCATCTATTGTGCCTAGTTTTGATGTGACTACCGTAATAAGGCTGATTATAAGGTCAAGCTTGGTATCACTGAGGATCTTCGCCGCCTTTCATGGTCAGTAGGTCGCTAGTTGCAGTCTCTCGGTTAGGAATATTTGGAGTCCAAATCATGTCATTGAGTAGCCGTCACAACATGGGTCCAAATTTTGGACCCATGTTGTGACGGCTACTCAATGACATGCTGAGTGAGGGCATTGTTGCACTTGGATTGTCAATATCAATCAACTCAGGGATTTGAATTGGAGGTGGGTCCGTGTTAGTTGTTGACTGAGTGAAGTTGAGTACGGTATCCGTGACTTTATTTACAAAGATACCACTATTCTTGTTTCGATGGTATTGTTGGAGATAATTTGTGGGTGTGTCCATTCCGTAATCACAGTTTGTCAAGTTAAGGCCACCGAGTATAACAGACGGTAAGTCTTGGGTGATATATACAGATACAGATTTCGCCAAAATTTTCATTTTCGCCAGTGGTCTCCATTGTTGTTTACGAAATATTGGCTTCTGATTGGTTGGCTCACAGGTTTTGGTAGTTTTATATACCTTTTTTCATGAGAATGAGATGACCCTTTTAGTAAATAAATGACCAGGTATCTAACTAGAAAACCGGAAGTAGATTAAATATCCAGTGAGGAAATTGGAATTTCTTTCGTTGTAATACTATTTACCCTATCGACGTTAATTAACCGTCGCGCGTTCATACACATATAATTAACACTAGCTTTACTTACAGTGTTCGTCTTACTAAAGAATCTTCCAAATAATAGAAAGAAACATAATTTTTTTTATAGCAATTCCGGTCGTGCTTCTGTCGGTTAGGTACACACGTGAACCGGAAGTTTGTTCTGGCTAATTTGACCTTGACATAAATAATGTAAATAAAACTTGTACTCCGAGTCCGATATCGGTAAAATGTGTAGTTGGGAATTTCACTTTCGTTTATTGTCGTTACTATATTGCCAATAATGTTGATATCCTTTTGGTTGTGACAACCTATGCCAATTACTTATAAAATGAATTAAAAAATAACTAAAAGTACGTCTTATATTTCAACTGTTATCCACATTTATTTTAACCTTTTTATGTCTTTTATGGTTTACAAGAGTTATCTATCCTGGCAACGCGCTAACTTACAAGATAACCGTCTGCCCCATTATGTGCTTTAAAAAAAATTGTATATATAGTTATTCCTTGTACTAGTTGTAGAAGTTGCAGTTATATCTAGTAGTCGATATTTTCAATGTTTATAGTATGCAAAAATAATGGGAACTATTCAATCAAACGCGCGCTGAAATATTTGACGTATTTGACATTGTTGTCTCTAAAGCACTGGAATGGGTCCTATATCACGCGTATGAAAATGTGTAAAAATCCTACACAATATTATTTTAATGTTATCTTAAATAAAAGTGTGTAGAAATGACACATGACATATGTGCGTCGGTGGAATTTCCTCAACATTGAATATCACTGAATATGTGAGTATATATCATTATTATTTATATGAGATTTGTTCTATTCAAGAAACAAAACTCGCAAAGGCTACGATAGATCCGCATGGCTGTGACTGAGATGCTATATGTGCGTCATTTTATATATTGGTAAACGGCTATCACTTTCCGATACTACGTTAACAGGTCTAAGCCTATTATTTCCCCAATTGAATGCATGAGATGGATGTGCAATATAAACTTGTGAATGTGCATGAAGAAGTTGTGTTTAAATATATTTATAACCTATACCATAAGGAAAGAAGCATCGATTGTTCGAGTCTGGCTGTCATTTTGTGTGATTCGACCATGCAACGTGGAATCGGGTCAATGGGGAAATTAACGCACGGGGTATTCTATCACTCAAACTCATTCAAATGTGCTCAAACTCCATTCATGTATCAGGCCTAGTGAATATAAATAGAACTGGTTTTCCTTGTAACTTCTATATTTAGTCGCACCGTGGCCCATTCAATTAAACACTATTGGTAACAAAGAAATATAGAAAGGAGAATTGATATAAATACAACATAAAACCCACATAAATATGGCAACTTTAATTTTATAATTGTTTACATCAAAATATTTTTTTAACTTTTAATAGACAATATAATATTTCAAGTTCTTGCTATTGACAAAGAGTGCCGGCTTAGTCTGGGCAGCTGGAACATCACGGGCTCGGCAATCGAACACAACCGGGAGTAGCTAGTTCTGTAATCGAGTACAACTAAAGTAATGGTGCCACCTGAAACAGACGTAATATTTTAACAAATTTATTACTTCAAAATAAACATTTCAAGTTACGAATTGTGGCAAAAGAAGGTAGTATTATATATCTTGATGTCATTAAGTATATATAAGCATGTATAGTACAGACATTTCGGAAGTGTGGGCAAATAAAAAACATGTTTTAAAATTTCGTGATTTCTGCAACAGAATTACTTATATACCTGGACTTTATTCTTACATATAGTCCTTTTTTTTTTATAAAACTACCACTGCCTGTGGTTGGCTCTTTACGATTCCGTTTAAAATTTATTGTCAAATTGTAGGTCGATTTTTCTCGGGGATCATACCTGGATCATTAGAATATTATATCACATTATAGTCCATATGGTATTAGGAATTGCATTATCCGATTATAAAGCGAAACATATCCGTCGAAACAAATTAATTTCCTAATATTTTGAGAGCAAAAATTTCATAGAACATATAACCGGATGTGACGATGTGAGGTTGATATGTTGAAATGTGTATTCGCCACGACCAGCTCCATCGGTGGGATGCGGCTGATATAAGAGTACCATAAGCGCCACATAGTGAGGAGAAAAAACCGACGACAGTCCGACTTTCGATAAATCCCATTGGTACCCACCAGCTTTGTATTGGTGTTTTTTTCAACTGGTACCACAAGCTTTTTAAAGTGTCGGTGGAAATTCACTCAAAACAATTACCACTGCAAGCATGCAAAGTCCCCCGTGTAGCATACATACATTAATTAATCTGAATCTGTATTGTCAAATTTCCAACTATTGGAAATTTCCATCGTAACGCCCCCTATATATGGTTGGTAATTCTCAATTGATTGCTACATTTCAGTCAAATAATTCGGTCTTTTGGGTCTAAAAACAACAAATATCACACTTAATACTGTTTGGTAAATCAAATTATAAGCACAAAATTCAAACTATTTTGGTCAAAAATTTCCACATAATGTTGTGTCGGGCATGAAATGTCCAACTGTTCTACTTTGGGGATCCACCCATGACACACGTCCCTGGTGGTAAAGTATTGCCTTGATTGAAATAGGTTTATGAAAATACTTGAGAGTGTTCATATATATTAACTGACTGGTCTATCCGGTATTGTCCTTGCGAGTTAGAATGCATTTATATATGCTTTATGACAGGACTAAATTTACATTATAATATCCTACATATATGCTTTAGCAAAGACTAACCAGTATCGCTACTGCCAAGACCCCCACCATGACACAAGCAACATCACGTTCAAAACAACTATATTACATCAGTACAGTGGATACGAACATCGCAGTCTGGGCTAGGCGATAATGGCACGGGTTCGAATCCCGACATGGGCGAAAATCGGGACCTCTCAATGTGTCATTCCGATCGATACGTGGCAAGTTCGCGATCATAAATGAGAAATTGTTCAACCTCATTGAATTAAGCACATTTGAAACAACGAATACTCATACCGAGTCCGTGCCTCCATAAATCTTATATGTGTTTGGTGCAGTTTGCGACACTGTTTGTTGTTTATTTCCATGTTTCCAGAGTGCCACTGTCCGGACTTTTTATACCACGTCACGAGATTCCTCGCGCATAGCAGAGTGGCACATACATGTATAATTAAATATGTATATATGACAATCGCTGAGAACAAACTGTTCTATCAATGCCCCTCCCCGATACACAATTCGTATCAATGACCCAAACTGACACTAGCAATTATTGTTAGTGGCCTGTTTTTTTGTCACCGGCAAAGAAATAAACACCGTTCTCATAAATCATCGTTGATTATTGTCAACCAGCCACGACCGGGCACGAGCTAGTCGGCAGCCGGAAAAAATGCCAGCTATATAAACGACCATCGGGCATGGCATTTTTGCAGTTTACAGTGCAATTTTGCTAGCGTATGAACGTACCCTTAATGTATTTGATCAAACGAAGAATTAACACTGGCCGTATAATAATCAATTGACATGTTGTCACCTTCTGATCCCGCTCTGTTGATGTCCGTTAATGGAAATCCCATCTCCTGCGCCGCCGCGTTGAATATATATATCAAGTAGGTCTGCGAAATATCTCTTCGTCGACACATGCATATAGCCTCCGCTCTTATGATAACCTTGCAAATAAAAACAAACTGAATATCGCAAGACGTACATGTATAGAGAGGTTTACACTAAAAACTTCTAACTTCGCCTGTCATGAAATATCAGACTATATATTACTATTCGTCATGGTGTGACGAGAGATCGTAGTGACAGAGACTAACTCAAAGTAGACAGAAATATCTTTACAATCGACTGCGTTTAAAGACACCGACATTTATATCGATCTCAGAGAAGAACATGAAATCCCCAGCTCGCAACAGCTGGGGAACAACATTAATATTAATGTTTCCAATTAAGGCACTGTTTATAATTGTTTTTGATTGACGTGTTTAATGTCCACCTGTGTTAGTTACAATGACTATTCGCTTAAAAATATGTCAATTTGGTTCTGACGGAGGAAATGGAAGGAACACGAGTTATCTCTCACTTGATTTGTCATAAATTCAAATATATATTATTGAGAATACATAATGTTACGTCATCTCCTTATTTAGAACACGCGCGCGCAATTTACAACGATTCACAATATACAACAGTAGTAAAATCCCTATTTGGTGTGTGACGTAGCTATATATATGTTAGGAGAAAATACTAATTGGATTAATATATTTTATTCTGTTTGCACAAGCAACTATATTGGGTAAACGTTTCTGTCTGAACGTATATTAATTTTAACCGACAACTGGTAACTTTGCCAACGTGTGGTCAGTTAAAGGTACTCAACCCGTAAAGAGGGTCCCCATCTCAACAGATTCCAACAACAACAATCCGATCAGAGGGTCCTATATTACTATTTCTTTGGCTTTGGGGGTAACAAATATTTGATTCGAGTCGAGGAACCCATCAAACAAAGCTCAGAGTTATTAGATATTGATTTTTCAAATTTGTTATGTTCTCGAGATGAGTACTAATAACTGCCGTAATCTGCTCTGGATGTGTACTCCAAATCTATTCAAACAGACAAGGATGAATAACTCTAAAATCAAGTGGTAATTTTAACGCAATTTTGACTGAGTTCTGGGCCAGATAGTATTCCCGATAATGAAAAATAATAGATTTCTAAAATCGATATCTAACAAATCTGAGCTTTGATGGGTGACTTCCTCGACTCGAATCAAATATTTTTGATCCCCGAAGCCATTGAAATAGTAATTGAGAAGAGTTTTATCGGGTTGAGTACCTTTAAGGGTATCCTAAACGTGACAAAGATGGCCGAATGCGTTTTTATACCCCTCACTCCGATAAATGCCAGCCATTGCAAGACTATATTTCCAATTGACATGATATTTTACCAGGATATAGGAATATGATTGAACAATATTTTTTGACATCACATCCATATTTTTAAAAGATATATTTGATTGAGAAAATTAATTGAAAAGTGAGTGAAATTATGCCAATCACCAGAAGTCAAAACTAATAAAGCAAACAAATATAATTATTGTGGCATCTTATAGATTAGGATTCCAGGATGAGGAGAGGGACCGTCATTTTTATAAAACAACTCACTGTTTTAGCTACAAATCCATTGAGTTGAACGCACCCTCCATCAGTCGAACACAATTATGTGGCCATTTGCTTTTTGGGACTATTTGGTATGGGAAGCCAAGTTGGCAATTATGTGAGCTGGATCATAAGGATGTATAAGGCTGTCTATTTTGCCCCTATTTCACCAATACCTCATGCACAATTGATACTTTCTAACATATTTAAGCAAAAAATTACACTGTAAGCTATATTTCCAACATTCCCAACGATATCAGATGCATCATATTTTGTGATACTGGTGCATTTTGACACAAATGGCCTGGCATACATTCATACTTCAGAGATTTTATAACAGAAATTACCCCAGACAGTTGAAAAAGACCACTAGTAAGCTAGCATATATTGTAATTTGAAATAATTATAGTTTGTTTTTAACCCTAATATTGTTTTTAAAAATAGTTTGAACTCATTTAGTCATCCATCAAACCGAAACAAAAACGAGATTTCGACATGTTTTAGTTTTTCAGAGAAAGTTGATCAAACAATAAAACAGCCCTAAAAATTAACTTGGATGACCTGCATGGATTACAGATGTTGTGGATTATTTCCGCTGTGTATGATGCGTGTAACATTGTTTTGATTGATTTTAATAAGAATAGTTTGCATCTTCAAACCTCTCCAAAGAGGGAAACGCGTGCGACACTAAAATAGAGTTGGGGAAAGACCTGGAATCTCTACCCTCTAACAAAATAATAGTTGATAGATAGCCACATTATTTAATAAATTCTGTTTATATATGAATACCGTTTTTTAGGTTGTCAATCTAATGCATATTCAGGTGTTTTGCCATGTTTAAAGAAAAACAATATTTGAAGAGTGAATTATTTCATAATTTCGTTCGGAGGGTATTCCGAGTTTATAGTCACGTGATGTTTACAATCCATTTTGTCAAAGTTTGCCTTCAAATATCTTTTTTCTAGGAAATTGTCATTTAAATCAGCGATGTACTAAGGTTAGTTTTGGTCATAAAGTACTTAAATGTGCCAATTGGTGGTGACTATATATTCTCAAATTTTAGTATCTGTTAACTCAAAATTGAAGTTCCCTATTTTTCGAGTGTTGTTGTTGATTTCGCAAATCGAGCGGATACGACCACATTTTACACGGTGAATTTCTGACACAAGAAACATAACGAAAAAGCAAGGTCCCTCTCAATATATTGGAATATCATAGCACATATCGGTAAACTATTATGCTAAAAACATGCACTAATTTTACAGATATGAGTACTGTAAGAAAATGTAAATTTGAAAACAACAATTGTTTCATAATTTTTTTTATATAGATTCCTGTAAGATGGGACAACATTTTACATTTCAAAATGATCTATGTTTTATGATTAGAATATTGTATTGGTTCGTTGTGGCCATTTTGCAAACCTTATTGTGAATTCTACTTCGTAACTATAATCCCACTCTGGGATTCAATGAGATGTAATGCCATTGCGCATGCGCGAGTCACAGTTAATACTTGCGCTGTGAGGAACGGACGCATTTAATTATTGTCCGGAATTTTCTCACCTTACTTGAAACCTCGTTGAAGAACGTTTCAAGTCTGTATGACTATATCGTCGCAAGATTTTTATACTATTGCAGTATAATATATCTAATTTATTTTATCGCTAGCTGAATAGCGATTTATATCTTTCAATCTGAACTCGCCATTTTAGGGGCGACTTCAAACTTTTTCGCTTTGTTTAGAGAGTCTGCCTCTACCAAAATGGCGGACAAGAAAGAAGCTGGCGAAAAACTGAAACTGTCAGAAAAACCTTTCCTAAATCCGACTGAGGTGGCTAAGTTGAACAAAACGGGTAGTACTCCTGCTAGTACACGGAAACGGTCGTCGAAGACCTCTAAACCCACTGACAGTCTTTCTGACATCGAAGATAGTCTTCTTGCAACACCACCTAAAAATAAAAATGTGTCGTCGACCATTTCCATTATCCAACTGACAACTTGAGACAGTCTGGACCTCCAAAAAACGCTGGACGCAGGGGCCGCGGTCGTCATGTAAGCCGCTAACCAATCTTGGTAAGGAAATATCAGTATCTACTCCTTTTACTGGCGGTCAAATTAAAAACCATTTAACGGCTTGGCAAACTATTACATCTGACCCTGTCATTTTGAGTATTGTCAATAATTGCCAACTGGAATTTGTAAATGGAATTCCTCCGACACAAATAAAAATTCACGAAGCTCGCTATTCTGCTGTTGCTAGTGATTTTATTACCATTGAGGTCGACTCTCAGTTGTCTATGAATGTAATTCAGGAAATTCCCTGGAGTTCTGATGGCTTTGTGTCACCAATTTTCCTCAAACCCAAACCAGCTGGTGGTTTTCGGGTAATTTTCAATTTAAAACAACTTAATGAGCACATTGTTTATCATCATTTTAAAATGGAAACGTTATCATCAGCTCTTAATATTGTAACTCCTAATGTCTACATGGCTTCTGTTGATTTACGCCATGCTTACTTTTCCATTTCGATCCATGAAGAATACAGGAAGTATCTCAGATTTTTATGGAAGGGAACTATGTACATGTTCCTTACTGTCCCCAGGGCCTGTGCAGTGCACCTCGGCTCTTCACAAAGCTACTAAAACCTGTTTTTGCAACGCTTCGACAGCGTGGGGTTAAAGTGGCATCCTATATTGATGATAGTCTGATAATTGGAGACACAGAACTGGAATGCCGGAATTCTGTTGATATGGTTTTGTCCTTATTAACTAAATTGGGATTTGTTATTAATATTGACAAATCAGCTCTAAATCCCCAACAATCTTGCTGTTACTTGGGGCATATCATTTCATCTTCTGATATGACTGTGAAATTAACTGATGATCGAGTATCAAAAATTCAATCAGCTTGTCGCCATTTATTGGCACAATCGGTTGTACCAATTCGCCTGGTAGCTAAAGTCATTGCGGGTTGTTCGTAGCCAGTTTCGAGGCCGTTACCTATGGAAAGCTTCACTCGAAAATGCAAAAATAAATGCTCTTCAGAGAAATAAGTTTAATTACAATGCTTTGATAACCATATCTTTACATATGAGAGAAGAATTACACTGGTGGCTGAATAATATTTCTCTTGAATGTAAATCTATCAACATTACGATGATTGATTATACGATATGCACTGACGCTTCCCAGAGTGGATGGGGATGTGTCTTTAACAAGACTTCAGTCGGGGGACGATGGTCTGATAGTGAACAGTTACATCACATTAATTATTTGGAACTACTTGCTGGTTTCCTGGGTTTAAAGGCATTCCAACCTACCCTCAAAAACAAAACTGTTAAATTATGTATGGACAACACCACTGCAATTTCATACATAAACAACATGGGTGGCATGGTTTCTCTCTCATGTAATGACTTGGTCAAGGATGTTTGGGAGTGGTGTCAACAGAATAATACCTGGATCACAGCCTGTCACATTCCAGGCGCTAGTAATATTGCTGACATTGTCTCGCGCCATTTCAATGAGAAGCATGAATGAATGTTAAATCCAAATGTATTTCAGGCTATAACACACCTGTTTGGTCTTCCGGCTATAGATATGTTTGCCTCTAGACTTAATCACCAGCTCCCCAGATTCTGCTCTTGGAAGCCTGACCCTGAATCAAGTTATGTTGATGCATTCGCTCAATCTTGGAAAACTGCTTACATATATGTTTTCCCTCCTTTCAGCCTACTGGGTCGGTGTGTACGCAAGATTCGTCTGGAACAAGCGGAGTGTTTGATCATTGCACCTGTTTGGGCGACTCAACATTGGTTCTCTCTACTGTTGGAGATGTTAGTACAGCCTCAGATTCTGATTCCTCAGATGCCTACTCTTCTGACTATGCCTCAGACGTCCGAAACCCATCCTCTTCAGGAAACGTTAACTTTGATGGCCTGTCGGTTATCAGGGAACACTATTCGCAACTTGGAATTTCTTCAGACACAGCCTCGATCCTCGCTTCCTCTTGGCGATCCAGCACGCAAAAACAATATTCCACATTTCAAAAACAGTGGTTTTTCTTCTGTGGTCAAAGACAGATCAATCCATTTCTCCCTTCTGTGAAAGTCGTGCTAGACTTTCTCACCACCTTGTTCAACCGTGGACTCTCTTATAGTGATGTGAACACTGCTCGTTCAGCGCTAGCTGCTCTGGACATTTTCGACGACGGATTTATCGTCAGCCAACATCCTTTGGTGTCCAGATTCATGCGAGGAGTTTTTAACCAACGCCCGCCAATGTCGCGCTACACCTCGACCTGGGATGTGTCTCCGGTTTTGACTTTTCTTCAATCCTTGATGCCTTTGGACAAACTCAGCCTTAAGCAGCTCTCATGTAAACTTGTGATGTTGATCACTTTAACCTGTGCTGCACGGATGCAAACAGTTCATGCACTTCGTGTTGATCATATGATTTGTTCTGACTCGGAATATGTATTCACTTTTCCAGCGGTTTTGAAAACCAGTCGCCCTGGCTGTCTGCCTAAGCCAGTCCGTCTGACTAAATATGACACTGATGAGAGATTGTGTGTATATCGAACATTAAGTATGTATTTACAGATGACTCAATGTTTTCGTTCCGGAGATTTTACTCATGATGCCTTATTCCTAAGTTATGTGAAGCCTAATGGGCCTGTTTCGTCTGACTCGTTGGCACGATGGGTCCGTACCGTGCTGTCGGATGCAGGAATTGATGTTTCGTTGTATAAAGCACACAGTGTTCGTGGCGCGGCTACTTCTCGCGCCTTACTGCTAAATGTTCCCATTCACATCATTATGGACACAGCTGGCTGGAGTTCAGCTCAGACTTTTGCTAAATTCTACCATAAGCCAATTGTTGAAAATAATTCAAATGTGTTTTCTTCACAAGTATTATTGGGATAATATGGTTCTTTTTTCAAATTGTCGTGTTGATGCTTTAAAGTCTCATTGAATCCCAGAGTGGGATTATAGTTACGAAGTAGAATTAATAAATAAAACTAGCCTTCCCCTGGGAAGGCGCAGTTTGATTGTGATTCTACGAGTGATAGAATCACACGGAGGGATTAAATGCCGCCCTCCCTCCCGATCCTTGGAGATGCCTGTAGATATTTCGTTAGATCGTCACTACAGTCTTTGGATTTCTATCAACTCTCCAATTTTTAGCTTTAAAGGGTGACTCGCGCATGCGCAATAGCATTACATCTCATTTAATCCCTCCGTGTGATTCTATCACTCGTAGAATCACAATCAAACTGCGCCTTCCCAGGGGAAGGCTAGTTTAATTTATTAATTACGGCTCATTATTTAAAAAAAATTCGGCCATATTGGAAGAAATTTCAACTCTGTCACGTTTAGGATACCCTTAACAAGTGTGACTCCGATTTCTCATAAGTATTGGACAATTTGTGGACTTTAAATAATTTAAAGGTCCGCGTTCGAAGTTTCTATTGCCGACGTCACACTTACCAGTCTTGACGAGATTTGGGTCGTCCATGTCCTTAGATTTAAGGAAGTAAGGGAAGACACCCTTGTAGCTCCATAGATCACACCCTTCAGCGGCCCAACGATCGTAGTCTTGTTGATTCCCACGGACGTATGTCACGTGGTTCAACAAAGTACTTCCTCCGATCGCCTTACCCCTCGGCCAGAAACATTGCTATATATATAAGAAACAACATACATACATGTATATTACGTGGAAGTTACTAAGACCAAATGGAGGTGATTATATATCCGCGAGTTTGTGGTGATGCATCCTGAAGTGTCTAACTGCAACTAGTAAGAGACACGTGTGACTATATACTTGCTTGATATCAATTATCTGTTTATTTAGCTATGTGCAATCTTTCTTGTTATGCTCTAATAACGACGTATTTAAATTTTATATTCGATATTGGCGCGATGTACAATGCCAAATGACCCACTCGTTACGCTGTTCTAGACACTACCATCACGTATACATAATGTAAGGAAACCTATTTTATATTTAAGACTTTTGTCGGTTACACTTATTTCTGCATTATTCTGAGAAACTGAACTGTCAATATTAATTTGAAAATTGGCTGGAACAAATTAGGTTGTATTGAAACAGACAAGTCTAAAGACCAACGTAACGAATGGACGGAACTCGGCTTTGCAGCTTTGTACAATGCAGGTCAATGGGAGTAAAGGAATATAAATATTACCGAAAGCTACCCTTGCATGCATCATTGTGAATGTTGATGAGGTTCCGGTTACCGTGTTTGGTACTACCCCAGTTTCGGATCAGGGAATCTATAATCACCCAGCGTCATTGTGTGTGCTGCAATACAACTACAAAGCAGTCACATCATTGTAACGATTGGATAGCGAAAGATACTTAATCGTGTTTCACGATATTAAATCGCAATAACGCATAGATTTCTTAACCTGAATAATTGCCATACCTGTAGTTGTATATTTAGTGAGTTTTTGTTAATTATGGGTAACCTCAATTTGACCAATTAACAATTGCACTTGTACTTGTAATTTGATTGTCGTTCAATTTGGGAATTCAACCAAGTCTTGTTTCCTTATACAATGGAACCTTACATCAATATGATTCTGAATCTTACTCCGCCGCGTGACATACGGGTATCGGTGTTGAACTGTGGAACAAAATAATGATCTTACCAACATACCACGGTTTGACAGGGAATGGTTTCAGTCCAGCAGCTATCCGAAAGGTTTTGTATCGTGGAATATGATACAGTCAGTTTTTGTCAAATTACAGTTGGTAGCCATGTTGCAGGCTCTGACACCGTTAAACAAACGGGTAGATATTTAACATTGTTATCCTCCTCCCTATTTTCCACCCTTCTGATTGGCCCATGTCCTGTCACGTGCCGGGCGACAATATACAGTTGTTGCCCGATGTCGAGGGAGACATTGAGATTTGTCACCCGGTCGAGAACGGAATGTCTCCCGAGGAGCACAGCTCCGAGGGAGACATTCCGTTCTCGACCGGGTGATAAATCTCGATGTCTCCCGAGAAGAAGGGCAACAACTGTTTTGTTATCCGATTATACCACAGAAAAAAATCCTTGCCATCCACACGCACGATGTTGCACTGAGTCACGAGTGCTTTCTTTCCCGATTATGTATATTTTCAGTAACTACTTATCGTTCTGTTCCATAAACGATAGTCAAGCCGTTAAGCGTTTGATAATCAGCGTTTATTTACGATCATTTTGGTGGTTAAATCGTCAATATCGGTCCATGCAATGTAAACCAATAATCCATATAGGTATGTTATCGCCTTCCGCAATGTGGAATATTCAATGTCGCCTTGCGCGCGGAATTTACTCGCGATGTTCATTCCATAACGGTCTTCCCAGAAAACTATAGTTATTGGGAAGTTGTCGATTTCATTAATGTACATTCATATGTGTCAGTGCTCCCAAGTACATGGCGATCCTCAAACAAAATACTTCTATGATCACATTGCAGACATCGCGGAGAGGTCTGATATCATGGATAAGCGTACAGTTCCATCCATTCGCGACAAACGTATGCATTACGTTGTCTACCAGCAAACATTTAGAACCAACCAACCTGAAGGGATCCACTCTTTCTGTCGACATGAACATATTGAATCACCGAGATAGTTTCGATGTAAAAAGTACATAATAACGCTTGTCCGATAAAAGTATTAACTTAAAAGTTCGAATATTAGTGTTCACTAAATATATGCAAATTAGCAAACACCACAACTGGTGTGTTTTGCGAATCCGTGGGGTATATAAGATCTATGATTTTTAGTACATTATAGTGATGTGAAATAGATGAGTTACTGCAGTGTGTGTTTGGAGATATTCTTGCATTATAACATCAGGCGGGCGACAAAAACAATGTCTCCCGGCTCAGCGGGCGAGAGTGTGATTTGTCGCCCGGCACGTGGCAGGAAATGGGCCAATCAGAAGGGTGGAAAATTGGGAGGAGGGTAACAAATCACACTGTCGCCCGGAGACATTGTTTTTGTCGCCCGCTTGATGTTATATTGCAAGAATATCTCCAAACACACACTGCAGTAACTCATCTATTTCACATCACTGTACGTACTAAAAATCATAGATCTTATATACCCCACGGATTCGCAATACACGCCAGTTGTGGTGTTTGCTAATTTGCATATATTTAGTGAACACTGATATTCGAACTTCTAAGTTGATATTTTTATCGGACAAGCGTTATTATTTACTTTTTACTTCGAAACATCTTGGTGAATCAATTTGTTCATGTCGACATTATGATGCAAGATTGAAAGAGAGGATCCCTTGAGGTTGGTTGGTTATAAATGTTTACTGGTAGACAACGTAATGCATACGTTTGTCGCGAATGAATGGTACTGTACGCTTATCCTCCCCGATGTCTGCAATGTGATGATAGAAGTATTTTATGTTAGGATCGCCATGAGCACTGACACAAATGAATGTACATTAATGAAATTGACAACTTCCCAATAGCTTTTGGGGAAGACCGTTATGAAATGAACATCGCGAGTAAATTACGCACACAAGACGACATTGAATATGCCACATTGCAGAAGACGAGAACATACCTATATGGCTTATTGGTTTACATTGCATGGACCGATATTGACGATTTAACCACCAAATTGATCGTAAATAAACGCGGATTATCAAACGCTTATCAGCTTGACTATCGGTTATGGAACAGAAATGCTATATATAGGACGATAAGTTTTACTGACAATATACATAATCGGGAAAGAAAGCACTCGTGAATCAGTGCAACATCGTGCGTGTGGATGGCAAGGATTTTATTCTGTGGTATAATCGGATAACAAAACAGTTGTTGCCCTTCTTCTCGGGAGACATTGAGATTTGTCACCCGCTCGAGAACGGAATGTCTCCCTCTTCGCTCCTCGGGAGACATTCCGTTCTCGAGCGGGTGACAAATCTCACTGTCTCCCTCGACAACGGGCGACAACTGTATAGTGTAGAAAACGCGATTTTTTACATAAACCAAATCAAACACATTTTTCATCCATGTTTAGGAGAGCTGTTTTCCGAGTCTAGTAGAAATTTAGTAGAGCCTCTTTAGAAGGGGAATAAGCTCTGGTTTGCGGGATATGTATAATAATGAAACACAGCCTGTTGCGTAGAGCGTGTTCCGTGTCCAGTAGAAGATTTCCCGTGCAGAGTTCCGGGTTATAAGAAGTGTACAAATCTTGAGGAATTCGTCATTTTAATGTGTACATGAATCAACATATTTAACAGCATCAACAATATATATACAAAGACCCCGTCTGACCGCATAGCATGCAGCCCGGCGGGTAAACGTGTCCGACAGCAACAATTTCCAAATTCTGAATTCCTCTAGTGTTCCTATCGAAAATTACCGTAGCTTTTTATTCATGTGTGTTTGTGAGTTTCCAAGTTACAAACAATGCTACAGGCATGATTGAACTCGATTTGCGTGATTAGCGTAACTACATACACAGTAGAATTGAATAGGACTGTAATTAATGCCGCAATATTAAACCATGTGGATATATTTGACAATGGTGTTTGTTATGAATGGTCTGTCGATTGTACACGGGATTATACTTCGACATGTATTGGAAAGTCTGGTTACGTTTGTTCAATGAAATAATTTGCCCACTAAAAATACGATATGCAAATAGTGAGAAATATCACAATATCATACTTGAATGTTTTAACAGTTCTTAGCACTTGCCGAAGGCTGATTATGTCAAAGTCAATGTATGTGGTATTGTTAACGGCGCGTGGAATTATCGTACGAGAAATACTCAGTTTATGGAATCGTGATCAATTTGAGCAAGGAGGAATTTATTCACTCTGACACATGTCAGACCAGCTTGTAATATAACTTACAAACAACCATAATACACATATATAGCTCAATGGCAACACGCAAAACACAAGTATATCCATTGGCATAATAAGTTTAGTGAGAAAATAAATAAATTCTGTTGTGTATGCGATTCTATTCACAACTGTGCAAAAGTATTAGAAGAAAGATCAAATGCATCACTACTTTGTTGTGAAGTCGATGTTATTCTGTTGCACCAATCGTGTTCCAGATAGCGTTCTATTTCAAATTGGTTTAGCTAACAAATGACTCTGCATAAACATTAACATTCTGCTTACTCTCATCCAATTGCATTGCTATGAGATACTTTCATATTCTTTATTTGTGTGTCGCGCCATCTGTCCAATAAATTAGTTCGACAACCCATAGGAATGAATCATTTCATAGATTTTATTATGGTTGCCATTTTTCGATTTCTAATGTTTCTACTTTCAATGTGGCCGTTATCTTCAAAATCCATTTTCGGAATATAATTGGTGTTTACTACGCATTCGATAACGTACGTTGTTGTTCCTATCGCCACACGCATTACGAGTTCCATCACTGGTTAAGTGGTCTGCTATTTTGCTATGATGTTGTTAGGACAAACCGATGCTGTGAAGACAATTTATCGATATTTTTTATCTACATGTACAGTTGTCATTTCCTGGTGTTTAGCTAATCTGAACTAATCGAGGTAAAGCCGTCATGCGTATAATACAGTAAAAAAATAAAATATGTTAATAATTGGATGTGTTGGTTGTTGCAAAAACGATAATACTATATAATGGCTATTCCTCTCGTTTTGGAAGCATCAGCGCAGTTATTTGTTATGTAAAACAACACATAGCTAGGTATATGAGTTTAATCAGTCTGACCGGCGACATGAGTAGCAGAGGTGATGCTCTATACATGTTTATATAGACACTCGAGATGGAACTGAGTAAGCATACATTGTCAGTGCATAGTGGTGTCTTATATACCATTTGGGGTGCATATTAAATGAGGTACTTTGGTAATACACCTCATGATTGGCTCTTCTGTTATGGTAGTGCCCTACAACCATATTTGGAGGTGGTGCTTCATTGTATGATAATCGGTGCTCGCGGTTGGACGTGAGGTCCCTGGAGGGCCGAGTATCTGTTGTTCAGGTCTATGTTCCATGTTTTAGCTTATATGATTGTTATTGGTCCTTGATTCAAGCGGTATGAATCTAGTGGGGGTTCTAGTGGATGTATAGGTAATTACGTGACATATTATTGAACTATTTTAAAGTATATCAGTTCTCGAAGGGTTCATTCAGATTATTACTTTTCTTCGATGCGTTCAGATTTGCTAATAATTCCAGATATGGAATAATATCCCCAGAAATGACCGTATTTGCTCATTATGCCATAATATTTACACACTAAGTGTTGTCATCACTAAATCCAGCATTCTGATTGGTCGGCGCCCACGTGGCTAGTTGCAGTTATTTCTCGGTGAATGCGCAACGCCTCATAACACCAAGCTAATAACACCATCGATACGTCATTAGGTTTGGAAAGACGAACGCGCAATGCTTTGGGCGCATTTTGACTCGCGCAGGATTGACTTAATACATCATCGGGTTTCAACATGAAGAGAAATTGTTCCTATTAACTTTTGCCAAGGGTGTTATTGGGTATTTTGGGCTGATCTTTTCACGATACACTTCTCGATTTAAATATATTTACAAAAGTGGCTTTTTCGCTAAATGTATATAAATATAAGGATTAACTGTCATGTGGACTATTTTTATGGAGATGTAACGGTGAGGTAAGTGGACATAACTTGTATGTAAAACCCTTCGGGTTTTACACAAGTTATGTCCACTTACCTCACCGTTACATCTCCATAAAAACAGTCCACATGACAGTTAATCCTTATGTGACACTATTGCTGATGAACTCCACTATTTGATAGACTGCCCATATTTCAAATCAGAACGAGATAACTTATTCCCTATTTACATACAGTAGAAGCGATTACAGCCTTCACAAATTGAAATTACTATTGAGCACATCCCGATCGTCTACTATGAGGAAAAACTATAAGTTTATCAAAATTATAACGTCAACCGTCTGTTCTCCAGGGCAGTAAACGAAGGTACACATTAGCGTCGTGTATCTTCATCGTTTACGCCCAACAAATCACTTCTTATTGATATTAAGTATATTATTTATGTTTTCAACATCCATCATACTTGTGTTTTTTAAAATATTTGTCAAACTATATACCGTGTGCCGATGCTGTTATAAGTTAAGTTAGCTATATAAAGAATAAGTTGCATTGATAAAACATGAATACTTAGTTGCTTAACAGAATAACACCCTCCGCTCACGGTATAATGGTCGGAATTTGTTTTTATGTATATTCATTACGCCTTCTCTTTGCACCGCCTGATGTGGTGGCTGAAAGAATTAATAAACTATATGCCAATCACCGCGAAAATGACAACTTTTGAAAAATATAACGGTACATTTTCTAGCATCAGTTTGCCCTACTAATATCATATCAGTTTAGCAGGATCCACCAACATCATAGCAAATTAGCAGGACCACTTGAACAGGGGTGAGTTCACTAGTAGATAACATGTACATACAATTGATAGAGTTAGGACCACGTTTAGCTATTCGTCGTCGTAAAATCGAGTAATAAAAGAGACCTTTCGCAAAATCACGAATACGATTTCGAATAAACATTATCTTATGTGAGACGTAATATACCCCACGCAGTTTAATTATGTGCAGATGTGTCGAGGATGTGCCACCGGCCCTGCTTGGTGACGATCTAATATTATCCGTGTGGTGTGTAACACACGGATAAGAACACGGGATCTGAAAGGGACACACATTACTTTTTCCATCAAATATATGTGTAACTGAATATAGTGGGGCATATGCCGTCTCACCAATTAGCCATCGTAGGTAAATTGTGATGGTGTCAACCTTACTAGGACAGTATACGGCCGTATACGGCCAAAAATCCTATTTTTAAGCACGGGGTTCTTATTTGAGACGAAATAATTATGTGCAGATGTCTCAATGATGTGCCACCGGCCCTGCTTGGGGACGCTATAACATTATCCGTGTGGTGTATAATACACGGATAAGAACATGGGATCTGAAAGAGACACGCATTAGTTTTTCCATCAAATATATGTGTAACTGAACAAAGTGGGGCATATGCCGTTTCACAAATTAACCATCGCGTATGTAAAGTTGATGGTGTCCACCTTAACAGGACAATATATCATATCCGTAATCGTAATACTGATTATATGCGAAAGGTCTCTAATTTAGCAAAAATGACGAGACAAGTAGGAGTAATGGTACTCAATCCGATCAGACGGTCCCCATATCATCAAGTTAGAACAACAACAACATTTCTTCAAAATACGCTTTAGTTATCAGAATCAATTAATTACAACAAAATAATGCTAACCGCTGTCAACTATGGTATAACATTTCCCAAAACGTGTTATTTATCAACATGTTGTTCAACGAAATATGGCCGTATTATCACTTGTGTTTCACGAAATTTGGCCGTATTATCACTTTATTTTAGAGTTATCCATCTTCATCCGCAATTTTGACCGAGACCGTCGGTTTGACGACTTTTTTTTAAGTACACACTTCGAGAAATAACACAAATAAAAAAAATTCAAAAATCATCATCTGATCACTCTGAGCTTTGATGGGTGGTGGGTTCCTCGACTCGAATCAAATATGTTTTTACCCCCGAAGCCAAAGAAATAGTAATTCGGATTATGCATCTTTAAAGAGTACGGAAATTATGGCTTGTTGCCATTCATCGGAAATCTCTCAGTGAGAGCATTCCGATGAATGGTAACAAGCCATATATTTCCGACTAAATCCTGAAAAGTTACCCATAATTCTGCTGTGGTTAAGGAGTCGATTATTTAGGGCATTACTTACATAATAATACACCCTAAACGCAGTCGTAACCAAATCAGTGAGTTTGAACTGTAATTTGCACTCAACGATACTAACATACAAAGAACCTACATGAACTAGGAAGTCAGTTTTCGAGGAGTGAGAGTTCCAATCTGCCAATTTGACGTACATGTACCGGATTCGTGGACAGTTTTCCTTCGTTGGAATCGTCAAATGCCGATATGTCTGTTATAATCCGCCGTTCCGGAAAACTCAAGAACGCGGATTTGAATAAACCGTGCTTGTGCGTCCAAACTCCAATTACAATTTGCTGACAAACATCTTGACCGAAGGACTTCCATATTAAACGGCGTTTGGAATGATTGACAGTTATATGGATCAACATTCAAGACATTCAACGGCAGCTTGTGATATTGGCGTTTAGCACTGCCATGGGGATGTTCATTTGATGCCGCGCATGCGTAATACTATTATTTCCTCTGGTAGTCCGTTGTGGAGAAGGTGAATCTCCGCGAATTACACCGTTCCTATTCGCCAACAATTTTGTCTGCGCATGCGCGCTTGAGTAGTTCTCCACCACGACAGTCGAGGACATCTTTGGGCTGTTGTTCGAGCTCGCGGTGAAATCGTCGTTCGTTGCACTGTCAGTAGTATCCAGCTCGATTGTCGCTAACCCTTTCCCGGTGAGATTTCCAATGCTCACTTGTGTCCGCTTCATGCGATCAACATAAATGGAGTTCCGCATCATAGTGCTCGCTGAACAGTCTCGGTTTTCTAACGATCGACCGGTTGAACGATCTGAGTATACAACAGATCTCGAACGTTCTCGTATATCTGTGAGTTCCTCGCGAGAATAGCAGCAACGACACAGAGTGTTTTTGAATGCGCGGCGGAATTTCCTCGACATAAGATTGTAAAGAATGGGATTCACAGTTGAGCTGAAGAAATACAACACGCCTGAAATAGATAGAATTCTATCACTGTTAAAATGTATCGTAAAACTATATATTATAAGTTACAGGACGCTTAGTGGTCGGATGTGGTGTCATGTGAGGCGAAGTGAGATCAATATTAGACGAGGCCGTAGGCAAGTTAAATGTGTCGGCTATGGCCATTAACTTATGTAACGTCACAGTTACCCGCAATGGACGTTGAACGTCAACGTACTGAGTCAATGGCTAATCACCAGAAGTAGGACAACTTGTTGACTTTGATAGTTAATTTTTGAGTCTTTAGAATTCCTCAAATATATCGCATGCAGGTTTTGGCACATGGTAGTATGTCTTTCAATTCGCAGAAAATGATTTCCGACAGATATCCCCTTTCTTGGCGCCAAAATACACCAAAAATATCCACGAGGCGACAGAGTTTCTGAAAAACAAAATGGTGGATAAGGACCTAATATTGATTTCATATGGGGTCACTGACCTAATATGGGTTCATATACCGTCACTATTTATCGACGCTGATAAATATGTATATACGGTCATAAGGTGAGATATTTAACGGGATTGGTGTCCCAAATCTGACAATATTGTACAGAGCATTGGCCCGTTTTCTTGAAGCATATTTTATTTTACGGACAATAGTTCCCCAATGCGCAGGGTATACAATCAACAAAAATATCGCGTAAGTTGCGATCAGCATGCGGTTATGATTGACAATCACCCAACAATCCGAATATTGATTGTGGAATCTGATAATATAGAGCTAACTCTATCATTTAACTGTGTGAACAAGAAATAGCACGAGCGTAAATTAGTCTTAGTACAACACCAGAAGTTGAACGTAACATCGCAACATACGAGTCAGTCTGGGTAATCTCGCACATGCGGCTAATGTCGTAAGTTACCAATAAACAAGGGTTACACTGTTAGAAATTACCGTCGGTTCGACGGTTTCGGGCTGTCACAATCGACGGTCCCATACCGTTTCATCAGTTTGACGGTCCCATACCGTTATTTTATGTGCTCATGAAAATTGTCTAAATTAAATATTTTCGTGATTCAAGGTCATGCCGTCAAAATTAAATAGTTTATTTATCGGCGACCATATTATATCCCATATAAAAATCCACCATGGTGACACCATGGTAATACCATGGTAAATATGGTACCAATAGAAATTTCACCATGGTATTTCACCATGATAGTTTGAAAATCACCATGGTGTTACAGTGATAGACCATTTCACCATGTTAACTTACTATGGTTGAACCATGGTAAGACCATATTGGTACCATATTTACCATGGTACGAGCATGGTGGTAGCAATTTCAACATGGTATTTCACCATGATAGTTTGATAATCATCATGTTGTTACTTTGGCAGTGCCCAATATGATTTTCCTTTTCAAGTTACCAATTTTGACCGTTGGCCAAGTAGTTCGCCAGATATCTGGTATCGTTACCTAATGTTTAACTAAGCAAAGATAAATACAACTGTTTCGTGGTTGTACTGTTACTATGATGAAGATAGTATGTACAGGTACGAGTTCAACTATATAGTTTACCATGGTAGAATAGAATAGAATATAATTTTATTAAATCTACGACCCCTCACGGGATATCAGATTACAAACATAAACATGCATATATATATAAACACATATCATAACAGTAATAACCTGAACCATGAATTATAATAACACCGATAATGTCATTAACGATTAACAATAATAATCTTTATCCTGTATTTAACATATTTTATCGTACACCCATGAGGTCACATGATTTATGTGTAACTAATCTTCCCAATAAAAGTTACCAATGCTTTTGGAAATCACCGGTTTTACATGTGACGGATTTATGCTGACATTTTTAGACGTGATATTGAGGTCGAACGAACTAAAAGAGACGAAATATTACATAAATAACAACCATGGCGTATTCGGAGAGCGGATAAAATCAGGAGTAAAAGAGAAGATATGAAAATAATCTGCGAAGGCATTCATGGTGTATTGTTGAACTATTTCTTCAGCTGCTTTCAACAAGTGGACAATTTGTCAATAATAGCTTGAACCTTTATTCTACATGTGAAAGAACGGCGGTTGAAATATCTGCTGCCAAAATATAGATTTGTGCCTGATGACTCCTACAAGGCTACATGTACATACGGTGTGGTGAACGTTTTTCGCAGTGGCATTGTGGACGAGTACCCCAAGTTCATTCCGGGCTTGGTTTGGTGATCGAGACTGTTACCTGTTCGATTGTGGACAGTTGTTAAGAGGGTCTGATTTCGGTTCCTTTGATAACCGGACAAGTTTGAATTCTGCGAAAACAGGCTTAATAATTGACAATTTCCACTAAATTCGAGAGTAGAGATTCATGCCAATCGATTCATGGCATGATCCAGGGTCTGACTTCATTCGACTCCGGGTTGATGTTGAAATTGACAGTGTTGTGACTTAGTATCAAAACACTGGCACATTTACTGACACAAGAGGATACAGGTACAATTAACACGAACTTCAATGTCAACAACAACACCGTAAACAATGAACTGACGCCGCGCAGTGACGGATGATCACATATCTACAATTCCAACTTTACAATTACAAGGACCAATTCATCCCGTGTTCATCAATTTTCATTGAAACGTGTGGATATGAGATATTTTCATCATTCGCCATGTTATCGTCAAGTTATTACGACAATTTACCGGGAGTACACTATTGGTTGGATGTTCTTATCAAACCATCTTTTGCTGACTCACTGATATTGATACTAAGTGTCGTGATACCAGCAGCATACAGTTTGATGTATCATGCTTTAAAATTTCATGGAAAATGTGCGACTACAGGAGAACATTGTCGCTAAGTCGTTGCGCACAGTTATTGTGGGATCTGCTGTTGTCTTGAAGGTTCCAATCCCAACTAGCTGTTATTGATATACAGTACCAGTATTTTCGCGCCCAATATCGCAATAATATTGCAAGTGGAAACGCTTATAAGCATGTCACTTGTAATATTATTGCAATATTTTGCGCTTAATATCTCAATATTTTGCGCTTAATATTGCGACATCTTGCGCTCAAAATTGGGACATTTCTAAATCAAATTGTTGCTTCTTCTATATTGTTTATTGTATAAATAGAGGCAATGTTTTAGATATGTATATAATTATAGTTGTAAATGCTATATGTACACTATATGTACACTATATGCGCAGTATTTATCTAATATAAATATAAAACTATCGGGTCTGTATGAAATTTAGCGCGCTTAGTATCGCAATATTTTGCGTTCAATATTGCAATAATTAGCGCGACAGATTGTTGGTATTGTGGTATAATCACGCCTTTTTCTAAATTGAGCACGCTCAATATCGCAATAAAGGTGCGCCTAAAAATACCACTTCTTCTGACTGGTACTGTATAATCATGATTTACGGATTCACCTGTTAAAACAAAAACTGTGTTTACAAGTGACTGGACAATTTCACGCCTTACATGTTACCAAAAAGTATGCCATTAAGATATTTTACATTTACATGTACATAAATTTGAGTTTTAACTGTAGCTTTGTTCTTCTTATGACTTAAAAGGGCATGCCGATTCATGTTTTAGAATGGTCCACATTAGTATTACTCATAACTGAATAGTGATGGGTTGGATTATCAGCTATTACTAGTATCGTTTTTTATTTACAGCCATTTTTATACTTTAGTTAGTGAAAGGCGAACACATTACGCGTGCGCAGCCTTTTTCCGGATTAAATTCTACGAGGCAGATAACAAGCTTGATCCTCTGCAAACTTCAAAGTTTCATAAGTATTGTCTATCACTTTATGCATTGAGGATTTACATTTCATCAAATCTATGATCGTAACATAAGAACTAAGATGTACTTTTCAGTTACGAATAATACTAGTTTCGACCATTCAAAAACATGCATCGTAATGCCTACCATATTGTCACCGTGGAAACCTGGCTAATTATATGGTAAATTAGCAAATTAAGAGCAAAAAATTGGTGTTGACCCATGAAAAATACCATTGGTCTGACCTGTATTAGTTACGGTCTTGATATTAATTAAACGGTGTTGAAAAAAAATACAATGGTCTGACAGTTACTGGTTACGATCTGCCAGTTACTTAAACGGTTTTATACCGTGGAACATGCTACAGCATGACCATATGTTTAACGGTCAAATGTTGGCAGCGATGTTGCGCAGTCTCAGACCGTTAAAGCGATGGTCTTTTTTACGGTCTTGATATTAATTAAACGGTGTTGAACCGTAAAAAATACAATGGTCTGACAGTTACTGGTTACGGTCTGCCAGTTACTTAAACGGTTTTATACCGTGGAAAATGTTACGGCCTGACCGTATGTTTAACGCTCAAATGTTGGCAGCGATGTTGCGCGGTCTCAGACCGTTAAAGCGACGGTATTGTTTCTAACAGTGTAGCTAGTATTCTTCCGTCGGTATTTAGTTATAAATAGCTGATAGAGCAACCATTGGTTGTTGGTATCCCGTATTTTTAGACTTGTTTACATATGAGTATCACGTGACATGCCGCGACCTTCATAAGTATTACCCACGAGCGACCACAAATTTTTAACTTCCTGAAAAAATACAGCATTTCGAAAAAGACAAATCAAGTGAGTATTTTCTTAATTTTATTTACCAATGCATCTAACGATTCCCGGGTCCCTTGTAATTTTACTAGTTTAGTATTCATTTTATGTGTATTAGCTTTTTATTTTACAGAAATAACGGAGAAATTCAATGCTCAAAAAGTTCACGAAATTACCCTCATATGGTTATATGGCGTAGTCAAATTTCGTACAGGGTGGGTTGTCAGCGGCTGAAAAACAGAACTTCCAAATGCATTCTTCTAGAGTAATTGATTATTCATGCATATTTTGAAAAAATATGGTTGATGTGTTAATGAAATATTAAAGGTATCACTCACAATGATGCATCTGTTTCCAGGAATGAAACGACACCAGGTAGATCTAACCAACAACTTAGTGGTTCAGCTTAGAGACCGCGCGTGTCGTGTACTGTTTAAGGAAGAAACATTGAACTGCGTGGCTGTGAAATCACAGATAATGACTCTTGTAAAGCTAGAGATTATGTTCGAGTTTGGGGAGGAAGTTGAAAGACTGGTGCTAATTCTATCGGAAGATCACATAATTGGCCCCAAAGTCAGATCCGAGGTTGTGTCTGCCATTTGTCGTGTGTCTGCATGCGGCAGTTGATAGGTGTGTCGCCCTTATGGATATTGCACCAATCATTACGAAATCACCGAGTGTACACGAAGACTTTTCTCGTCACCCCAGCTGTTCAAGGCTATGTGATGTTATAGATTATATTAAGTTTTCATTTTAAGCTTATGATCATTTTGATGATTTAACTTTGTTTAATATGATATGTGTTGATTTTCTGACCCTACAGTGATGTTTCATTTGGTTTTCATGAATGCCAAAAGCGAAGTCAAAGTCGACTTAAAAAAAGCTTACTATACTCCAGAGCAAATGCGGCAGGCACTTGACGCAGTAAGGTCTAAATCCCTCTCCCTGTGAGGAAGGCGTCATAAAATATAATGTGCCGCTGATGACACTGCAAAATCGTGTCGCCAGCAAGGTTGACGACACAGCTGCTCCTGGTCGTCCAACAGTTCTACCCACAGAATTAGAGGATCAGTTAGCATATCAAATAAAAATGTCAGCTGCAAGTGGGTTTGGAATCAGCAGGAAATCTCTCTCCGTAAAGGTGTGCCGCCTTGTGAGGGTAATGCGGCTGCAAAATCCATTAACTACATCCCTGGGAAAGACTGAATCTCTTGATTTATGAAACGTCACAAAGACCTAAGTATATAACACTACCAACAGCGTTGTAAACTGTGCATGCACGAATGCTCAACCTGACGGTGATGCATAACTATTTCACAAATCCCCCAACACTGTGGAAATGTTGGCTATCATAAACGCACCATCCACAATTTGGAAAATGATGAGACGGGTGTAGCACTCACACACAAACCAACAAGAGTTATCGCGGAGAAAGAAAGGTGCGAAGAACATCACTGGTAGCGTAGGCAACTATCGCGACAACATCTCAGATTTACCGTGCATCAATGCTAACCGCGATGAGGTTCCACCGATGGAAATAGTTAAGGGGAAGACTCACAAATCGTTAAATGCATAAAACACCAAGGACGGCGTGCCAAACGCTGTATACACCTACCAGAACAAAGCCTGGATGGAGGATATCTTGGGAGAGACGTGGTTCAAGGGACATTTTTTGAAACACTGTGGCAGTGAGAGACCATAGCTCTTCATACTCGACTCACATTCTTCTCATGAAACATTGGGATTGATCGACATTCCCCGAGAACTTGAAATAAAATAGAGCTGATGGCATTTCCCCAGCATACAACTCAATGGCAATGTCTTTTGATTATGCTTCTTTTGACTAGTACTGTATGTGTACCGTAAAATTACGGGAAAAATATTACGGAGCAAACCGCTGGGAAAATGTTTGCCAGCACTTTATTCCATAAAAAATACAGTACTTTGAACGATACAATTTACGTACATAAATGTTTTTTTTCACAGATGATTGTATCGTAAAATTACTGAACAAAGTTGTGCAAGATTACAGTTAGTAGCTGCGTTATTGTACGGAGCAAAGTGCACCAAAATATTTTTTCCAGCGCTTTGCTCCGAAAACTTACGGAAACTCCTTTAACAGTAAATACACACATTATAAGTCTATTTTAAGATGCAAATTGGGATGCCATGTGCTCATGGGATTTTTACTCTGAGAACAAATTCAGTAAACTGCATAACCGTGACATAGGTCATGAAGAAATCGCTTATTTTTTTCTTACGATCAAAAGCCATGCATGGTCACATTTAAATATTGTCCTAAATTACTCTTGTATGTATACAGATCTCATCATGATTGTTTTAACCTCCACTAGTTTATGAGCGCCTCATTACACAAATTATCCATTCGTAACGCAAATGAGCTTGGTGCGCTGTCAATTCTAAGCAGAATTTATTCCACGTAATTTCATATTATGCAATAATAAACATAGTAAAATGAAAAGAAACATTTATTCATGAATCGGATCCGGCAGCAAGATTTCAAGCTTAAATTAGTCGCTTCTGTGTATGAGTTCCGGCATCTCATCACACACCAGCGGCAAACATCAATGCTTTCAGACTCGGTTTGCTGTCTTATTACATCGGGTTGACAAGGAAGTGACAAGTCTTGAAAAGAAGATAACTTGGTAATGCCTACGTGATTGATTGGGGGTGATAATAGTATATTTCCATCTACTAACTATTTTTATCCGACAAGAGAAGAAAACTAGCGATAAATAAGTAGGTTTAATTTTAGGGATGAGGACTATGCACGTCTACGCACCTGATATGTAGAACACTGTTGTCTGGACCTTGATTAGGTCTGTAGTCCAGTCATCTTTGAGCACGTATATCGTCATCAGTCGCTGTGCGTGGAATGGTGCCCAACATACAAAGAACGCCACGACAACAGCAACTGAAATACATGTATAATGCAATGTTATAATGATCTGAATCATCTGTGGAATCTAGTTCAACACAACGACACCAGCAGCCGAACACAAACCATACAGAGGGAACCATTCCATTATGTGTTGGTACAGTCGTTAGCCACAAGTCCCCGTGTGGAGATATTGCGTTATTTTTACACAACAAAGAGCAAACTATATATATATATATATATATATATATGTTCACTTAAGTGTAGTCAAACCAGATTCGTACTCTTAAAAAGATTGTTTTGTGAGTTGGGGTATCTCTCTTCCACCAAATTCATTCATCGTCACCAGTCATTAAAAATTGTGTTAACTACACTAATAAAGTTGCCGCACGAAGATCCCCCACCGATGCTGTTAATGGTCTAATTGTGCACGTGACCATATATACCTATATGTTCCATATAATGTATCCACGCGTTTTCCTTTGTCTAGACAAAGATGCTTGAATTTGTAACAGCTAACACCCGGTGGCTCCAGAAACCCGGTGCGTTAATTGACGTTAGTTCACTAACAGGGAGTAAGACACGACATCTCGAACTATGTGTGAACAGGTTGAGATATTGCCGTTGCATCTACACATAAAACAACCATCGTATATGTCATCAGATGAAGTGGAAAATGACTACCAGTGGAAGGAACGTTTTGACAAGAAATCGTTGCGTCAGAACTAAAGTGTTCTATCTCCATATTTTCATTTTTGTGGGAAATCGAGTTTAAAGTTTTGACCCCACGGTTCATATGTTCTCATTCTGTTTTGGAAGATAGTACACAGCGGGTATGATAGCTGGTGTAAAAATACTATTATATGACGAGTTTCGAGACAAAACATATTATATATAAAACATTTTTTTCCGTGCTATAGTGGTTTTTGTGTTTTTCAATCATGTAAACGTGCACAATCCCAAATCACGCCATTTTCTGTGTTATTTTAACCTAGAAATAAAATGTTCACACACAGGAGTGAGAAAGCATTATTTCCAACTAGTCACTTCGCTGGCATTCGTGTTTCGTGTTCCATTGCTTTCGATTGAAGGTCAAAGATACAACATTTTAGCACTGAAATGTATTTAATCACGTGGTACAAAATAAATAGATAAGGATTTTTTATAATTTGTTTTATCAATTTGTCTTACATTCTTTAAAAAAAATTTTATTTGTTTTCTGACATTCTTTATATAGAGGATCTCACATTAGTTTCTATTATATACGGAATTTATCAACCGAGTTCACTAAATTCGATTTGAGCCGAGGTTTACCGAGGCTCAAATAGAATTTAGAGGACGAGGTTGATAAATTACGTATAAAATAGGACGAGTGTGAGACACCTTTTATCACATGATCAAATAAACCCGAAGCAACGCGAAATATTCATCGAAAACAACAATCATAAACTACAGCGATCGCAAGTTATTTGAATAACGCCGTGACGTCATCGCACGCGCTGATTTTAAACGTGTCTATTACCGATAATTAGGAAACTGCTTTTATGGCCAAATTATGTGATAACAAATTTTCTTACATTCTGTAAGAACTTTTATCGTTATTTCTTACGTTCATTAACAATTTTTTTTCATTTTGTTTTTATTTGTTTCTTACATTTTTTAACAATTATAAAAAATAATAGAAAATTTGTTAGGCCAATGCATTCTCTTATATATGCGAGGCGACCTATGGTCGACTCGCATATATAAGAGAATGCATTGGCACAGGGTGGAAACTCCAGTCACGAAAGGGTTAAATGAGTCAGTGCCACCATGCTGCTTTATGGTGGCACAAATATGGCATATTTCAGCATTGATAGCTATGGCATAGTTTTCAGATACTAAATATTCCACAAAGAAAGCTGCATTTCCAAACTAGTGGATTGAAAAGATAGAGCATTTACATGTAACTAGAGTGTAAAAATTTATTTAATGTTTCGAAGAAGACAACGTTTGCGCAATATGGTACACTTCCTCCAAAACACTTCCTGACTTTCAAAACAAAATGAACTGTTCATACAAAATGAATCTACTTGTACCACAAAACAAGAGAGTGTGAGAGAGAACATTATCGGCTTTTAATTTCTTGTCATTTTCATTAACTCCAGTCAATTAAATTTAGTTTTTATTTAAGTAGTTTTCTGCTCAAATGTATGTCTCTTATTTCTGGTTCATGAAATATTTCTTTTGAATTTCAACAGTGCAACTTATTTTTAGAAAGATGTCTAGTTCGCTATGAATGCAATTCAGTGGCACCAATCTTTTTAAATGTCTGACTTTGAGGAACTGATAATTATGTGAGGGTGGAATACTGGTCATCTCAGCGTCATATTAAAGATGCCCTATCCGAGTGAACCATTTCATGACGGGTGCTAAATGTATTAATTTTCTTATATATACGAGGCTCCCTTTGGGAGACTCGCATATATAAGATAATACATTGGCTTACACGGGCAGAGTAAATATTGTTAGGCCAATGTATTCTCTTAGATATGCTAGTTCCCTATGGGAGACTCGCATGAATAAGAGAATGCATTGGCACTGGGTTTTCGCAAAATTTCAGGAAGATCCAGTCGTGGCAGAGTTAACATTTTTTCATTAACCCTTTACCCAACAAACCGGCCAAAACCGGCCAAATAAAGCTTCAACAGCCTAAAATATCTTCGGTCTGTCTCAATAGAACCATACAAATATGGATATCATTGGAACCGGCTCCTTGACCACATTGTGATAGTTACAGTTATGCCCTGTGCCAATGCATTCTCTTATATATGCGAGTCGACCATAGGTCGCCTCGCATATATAAGAGAATGCATTGGCCTAAAAATAATCTTTTTTTAACACTTTTTACCATTTTTTCTTACATTCTTTAACAATTTTAGAATTTTTAATGTGTTAAGCCAATGCATTCTCTTATATATGCGAGGCGACCTATGGTCGACTCGCATATATAAGAGAATGCATTGGCACAGGGCCCTTCTGTTGGTTAAAGGGTTAACTCAAGTCAATTATATTTAGTTTTGAGAAATAGTTATCTGCTGAAATCTATGTAACTTATTTCTGACACATGAATTGTCTCTTTTGAATTTCAACAGTGCATGTAGTTCAGAAAAAATGTCTAGTTTGCTACGAATGCTATTCATTTGCAGAAATCTAGCTTTGATGAACTGATATTTCGGTCAGGGTGGTAAACTGGTCACCTCAGCGCTATGTATTAATTAGCCCTCCCATGACTGGAGCTTCTTGAAATTTTGCGAAAACCCTGTGCCAATTCATTCCTTGTATATGCGAGTATCCTATAGGGAGCCTCGCATTTATATGACAATGCATTGGCCTAACACTATTTTCATTTACCTTGTAAGCCAGTGCATTCTATTATGTAATGCAAGGCTACCTATGTGAGACTCGTGTGTATCAGAGAATGCACTGGCACATGATCTTTAATGCTACACCAGCGCAGCTCACGTCACGAAAGGGTTAAATACGCCCTATCCGAGTGAACACCACATAATTACCATTTCGTCCGCTTTTGGGGTGAAAATATTTTTATTTAAGTATTCGATATTTTAAATATATTTATTTTTTCCACCTCGAATACCATATACGGTTAATAATGGTTCGAACTGGAATTCCCCAGCACGTGTCATCACGACTGTAAATGAACATCTTTCACGTGTGATCGGCATGGGAGATTATAACTTGTCTAACACATGATACTGAATCTGAAAGAAGTATGCATAAGTATTCACATGCCAACTATCATACAATATACTATCAATTTTGTTTCTGGCAACAATGTTCGTCGTCTTTTATTCCGATAATCATTTCCGATCACCAAAACCACCGCCATCCGCGACATTGCGTGGCCTCCCAAACTCTCGTTACGGCGTCCGCGCATCTCCGTATATATTCCCCCGGTCGATTTTTTGCTAGGCTGACAACAATTCGAGGTGGAGGAAATAAATAGTTTTTAAAAATCGAAATATAATAGCTCTGAGCGTTGGCTGGTGGCCAGACACCTTACGAATATATGCAACTATATTACACGCTTGTTCCTAGAAGTACGGAGTTATTGCCGTTCTATATTAACAAATGCGTATGGAACGTAAGTTCCTTGTATATGCATCTCTTTGACGTCAAATGACACTGACCTCAACCATAAAATAAAAGCATCATCACACACGACAAAATAAGCCCTGTATATATGCGCCTAAATAGACATTGTAAGTCTGTATTTTTAATGCACGGATTCTAGTACGGGTGACGTGTAATAAACACAGAACGGCACGCGTATTAATGGGTTTTCGCCTCTCATTATATCCTTCCGCGCTAACACTGGTGCCGCATCAACACACCCATTAAGCACTCGTGTCGTTATGTGTATATATTGCTACGATTAGTTAGCTTACTGTCCCACATTCGAGTTTCCGAGACGACTTGTCCTGTGGTCAATGATAACTCAACTAAAGCTCCCATACTATGATCCTACTAATTTGAATATATGTTTTGGTTGCATGTTTAAATATATTATTGGGCTTATATGGTTTTTTTTTTAAATACACGAGGGTGTAAACACGCGTTTTGGCCATTTCGAATACCCACCCAAACCAACATACATTCACGCAATGTTTTACTACTCCTCCCCCACCCCACCTGGTATAGAGCTCTTTTCGTAGAACATGACTCTCTGGTACGATATATACAACCGGGTGACAACTATTGACCACAACTAGTTTCGAGTAATTGATTAATAATACAGATCAATATTACTAGAATGTGACGACTCGTCTCGAATGAGATTAGCACTACGTCCTGTCTCTGGTGCCGACTGGGAGCTATCCCGCTGTGAAAATTAACCAACGTATACCATACATATTACGTGTCACGTTGGTATGGTATTATCTTGCACGCTCAGCGTGAATCGTAGACACATTGCTCTAATTGGTGGACGACGAACACTATAGTTACGCCAGTAATATATTAGGAAGGTTTCGAAAACATTCGCTTACGTCAATATCATTTAAATATTATATAATGTAATGTAAGAAAATCTTACCATGTTTTTTGTTTGACTTTTGTCCGTTACCACGAAAAACTGAAATATCCATATTCATTTGGAAATTGAGGGGACAGAACTCAGTGTTGAATTTTGCAACAACAACTCTTATACATACTGCACATGAAAGAGGGGCTGCTGCATATACATTTATCACATAATTTGGCCATAAAAGCAGTTTCATAATTATCGGTAATAGACACGTTTAATATCAGCGCGTGCGATGACGTCACGGCGTTCTTCAAATAACTTGCGATCGCTGTAGTTTATGATTGTTGTTTTCGATGAATATTTCGCGTTGCTTCGGGTTTATCTGATCATGTGATAAAAGGTATCTCACACTCGTCCTATTTTATACGTAATTTATCAACCTCGTCCTCTAAATTCTATTTGAGCCTCGGTAAACCTCGGCTCAAATCGAATTTAGTGAACTCGGTTGATAAATTCCGTATAAAATAGAAACTCATGTGAGATCCTCTATGTATATTATTCTTTTTTTTTGTATTGTCACTCTCATGTATAAAAATTATATTTTCTCAATGCCCATATATGAGATCTTGGCACAAATAATATAAGTTATGGGACGCATATAGTGGTCGGATATGGTGTGATGTGAGGCGAAGTGATATCAATATTAGGCGAGGCCGTAGGCCGAGCCTAATATTGATCTCGCCGAGCCTCACATGACACCTTATCCGACCACTAAGCGTCCCGTAACGTATTTATTATGTCAGTGGACAAAATCCAGCATATCCCTTTAATTAATCGTTGCTGTAATTTAATTAATTTGGTAAGATAAATGTGTCTATGGCCATTAACTTATGTAACGTCACAGTGACGCGTCATGGGCGTTGAACGTCAACGCATTGAATCAATGGCTAATTACCAGAAGTAGGACAACTTGTTGAGTTTGATAGTTAATTTGTGAGTCTTTAGAATTCCTCAAATATATCGCATGCATGTTTTAGTACATGGTACTATGTCTTTAAATTCGCAGAAAATGATATCCGACAGATATCCACTTTCTTGGCGCCAAAATATACCAAAAAAATTATTCCCGAGGCGACTGAGTTTCTGAAAAAAAAAACAAGATGGCGGATAAGCACCTAATATTGATTTCATATTAGGTCACCGACCTAATATGGGATCATATTCCGTCACTATATATATCGACGCTGATTGGCTAATTGCAAGAGCTGACATAATAATAAAGCATATAACTCGCATTCCTCTTCAACTTGATTGGGCAGTATACAACATAAACTATATCACAACACAATCGGCGGATGGATGCAGTTTTATCTCGCTATTGCGATTGGTGTTCGTGTCACTACATTGACCGAACATCAAATTACCAAATCAACTCAAACTTACCAAGCATTTTGATCACAGCCTTTCTAGCTCTTGTTTTCGCTGTAGTTTTCGGAGCATTCCCATACGTTGCGCAATGGCTGTTGAACTCCGACCTATTGAGCGTCATTCCAATGAGAATGTACATAAACGTAATCATCGCCATTGGAGCAACGAAAAAAACGAAAGTGGAAATCTGGAACACATAAGTCATCCTGCTTTTCCAATAACCAGGAATGTTGCAGTACAATGAATCCCTGATGGGTAAACCTGTTTCAGGATGATGAACGTAATAGAACTCACGAGTATGTATCGGATATGGTAGCGCGCATGCGCATGAAATAATCCAAATCATGATGATGATTTTTGTAGCACGAGAAAGCGTTGATAGCGTCTGTGATTTGATTGGATGGACGATGGCCACATAACGTTCCACCGTGAACGCAGTTATTGTGAGGACCGATGCGTATGACGTCATTTCAGATAGGAATGATTTGAAAATGCAGAACGGCTCGCCAAATCGCCACGGATAAGCTTCCCATATCGAATACAGTTCTGGTGGCAATCCTGAAAATAGAGAGAATGTGGAGTTATTAAAAGACAGATAAATACAAATGTCATGTGCTTGTACTATAATAGCGCCCGCTCTCCCGCGGCGAAGCCGCGGAAGCGAAGCGACCTAGGGTATACGTATGTGGATATGAGATATACTAATCGACTTTTTCAGCCCAATCTTAAAATAGATTTAAATTATCTAAAATAGATAATTTATTCATAACTCAAGGGTCAGCCGAGTCCAAAAATATTGTTGGCGACGGCCGCCATTTTGTATTGATTAATACCACCTCGAAATGTGCAAAATGCTCCAGGGCAAAAATAAAAAACTTTGTTCCGGCAAACGTTAGCTATACTTCATCATATGTAGGAACAACATGTTCCTAAAGCCAAAGATATTTAAAAAATTGAATGTAAATTAAACCATTTAGCTCTGGTTAACAAAAAAGTTAAATTGCATGAAAAAGTTTTGTTTACATATTTTATAAAATTATTAAAAATATTTGCCCCGAAAGAGGAATATAGGGGCCTTACTGGTCGTTTAGATATTATCTTCCATTTTCTAACGGTATTTTCGCCTAAAAGATTGATGAATTATTCTCGAAGTTCAAGGCCGACAAAGTGAAACTTTAAGTTCCGATTGAAAGATCGCATAGTCCTTTTAAGATAACTTTTTGGAAAACCAGTAAAGGCGTCATGACATCAAGAGGTGCATCATGACGTCACAACCTACATCGGCGCGCAAAACTACAGACACAGGATTGCGTCGATGGCCAGACAGCTGAGACACGTGTTACACGGTCAGGATAAGCGACACATCTGCCAAACATTTACGTTATATGTGATTATTTACATATATATAATTGTCTTGTGTCCCGTTACGGTTTATCATCAAATCCTTCTAAAGATAAAAAATCATCCGATAATCCCATGAACAGTAACAAACGGGCGCAAATTACGTTTACGTATGATCATATTACCGAGAATTAACACACAGACAGCGGCCGGTATGTACAGTTTTGCGTCGTTCCCATGTCAATATTTAACTGCTGATTTGAATAATTGTGATATATACCCAGATTGTGCCCCCTTTGTGTGTATAACACAATCCATGCATGCTGATCAGGAATAGAGCCACAGTCAGAACGCTTTAGATGACGGCGTAAATGCGTTATGCACCGAAACAGACAGCACTGCTTTAATACCACCAAAACTGTTGGAGATTCCATCCTTATTGTTGACGAATAATAATACATGTATGTGTGTTGATAAAATTATATGGTGTTATGTCTATCTCAGTCGATTTAGCTTCCAAGCCAGATACGTTACGAAGATGTGTGATTATATATATATTGCAACTAGTAGCTAACTTACGGTCCATATTTGATCAAGCATAGTCAACTGACCATGCATGCTGTAATGCTATATGTATATATGATGGTGGTGGGTGCTGCTTCTTTGTGCAAGTATACTCAGCTGGATTCTGTGTTGTTAGATTTGCCAAACACAGCGAAAGTTGTTAATCTGTGGCTATTATATTAGGTTTTTAGTTTTTCGGATTTCGCATAATACTTCGAAAGTTATAGTCTTATACATATATTTACATACTATGTGTTATTATCACTAAATCCAGCATTCTGATTGGTCGGCGCCCACGTGGCTAGTTGCAGTTATTTCTCGGTGAATGCGCAACAGCGTATAACTGCAAGAGCATAACAACATCGATACGTCATTTGGGTTTGGAAAGACGAACGCGTAATGTTTTGGGCGCATTTGGATTCCCGCAGGATTGACTTAATAAATCATCGGGTTTCAATTGTTCCTGTTAACTTTTCCCAAGGGTGCTATGGGATATTTTGGGCTGGTTTTGTCACGATACACTTTTAGATTTAAATACATTTACAAAAGTGGCTTTTTCGCTAAATGTATATAAATATAAGGATTAACTGTCATGTGGACTGTTTTTATGGAGATGTAACCGTGAGGTAAGTGGTCATAACTTGTATTGTAAAACCCTTCGGGTTTTACACAAGTTATGACCACTTACCGCACGGTTACATCTCCATAAAAACAGTCCACATGACAGTTAATCCTTATATATAGTACAATAAGATCATTTCCACCATGAGTGATATAGAGTTGAACATAAATGCAAGGTCGTGGAAAATGAGGACATCGGGTTAGGATATATAGACCATATATTTATTGACGTTCGCCAAAGATTGCAGGGCCAGTAAAGAGTAAATGGAAATGTCCAGTTTGTTTTTGTCGTACAAACTTGGTAAATTGTGCGTAGTCTGAACGATCTGTTCATTGCAATTTTTAAACGATAAGGTCGTGACATGAATTCCACGAAAAAGCGGCCATGGATACCGATAATGGGTATTTGCGTCATAAGCATGTCATCGGGGAATGTTGTTGCTTCTTCTGTATTTCATTATTACTATCCAATGAATATATTTTGGAATGGTCATTGCCCTCACTATACAATCTCTTAAACACCAGATATTGTGTGACTGTGGATCAATGATGCGCGCATGCGCAGTCAACGCATATTTTCATATTTTGCCAAATAAGGTCAAATGAACCAAAATATCATTTTCAAGCAGCTCAAGGGTCATTCTAGGTTAATAGTGAGGCATGTGTGGAAATGTTATTTTTTTCACATTTCCCATATCACAATCTGCCTCAATTACCATAGTATCCCCTTTTTGCACATATATTTTAGTAAAATGACGGTTTAACCCCTACCAATAACACGTTTCTAAGGTAAAAACAGTCGCATAGCAACCGTTGCCATGGAAAGTATTTTCGTGATTGCCCCCATATCTGAAAATAATACGTGGGACCTAATATACACATGTGCCAAGTTTTATGCTTTTATGACAATGTCCGCACTTGTTACACAAAAAACTATACCTAAAAAAATCGCACGGTGATTCCGTCACGCCCGTTGTGTGATTCCGTCACGCCCGTTGTGTGATTCCGTCACGGCGAACAAACCGAGTTAACTAGTAATATACACACAAGTGTGTGACAATGTGGCTTTTTTTCTGCAAGTATAATGTATCTACTTTGCTCATTGAGAACTTTTTCCAGGTCAGCTTGGCTGAATGAGCAGGGTTCTTCAATAGTACGGACCTATACCCTCATATTGATGGCACTTTTTTGGTGATTCCGTCACGGACACAATTTGACCCAGAGTGAGGTGATACTTAAATACACATATAATTGTATATAACAAAACAACTTAGTTGTACAATGTTTTTCATTTTAAGCGGTACCCTACTGGTCATAATTTTAGATTTCATAGGCCACAGAAAAGTGAAATTCCGTAAAATTTGGTGATTCCGTCACGCTGGAATTCATGATGGATGTTTATTCCCGGGAATTATTTTGTTTTGGTTTATCACGCTAGGTTGACACTGCGTTCAAGATTGTACTATCGAATCTCCACGTTACATCGTCCCCCACCATAACACATTGTGATCGGGAGATGCTTCCAAGAATTGAAACACAAATATTATAACATTCATCATTTCTTGCAGTGATGTGGAACACCCAACTTTGATGTCCAGAATGAAGTAGCAAATAATTTTTCCCAATTTAGCTATTTTCATAAATTTGATGTCAAAACAAGCACATCGACATTGTTATAAGTGATGCACATGTAGCGAATATTTCATGATGTTTATCACCCAATAATTCGTCCAGAATAAACAATTTTTAAAGATGGATTATCCGAATTAACGCTCCTAAATTACTATTTCTTTGGCTTCAGGGGTAAAAATTATTTGATTCGATTCGAGGAACACACCCACCAAAGCTCAGAATGATCAGATATCGATTTTGGAAGATTGTTATATGTGGCACAGAAACACGTGGTCAAAAGGACGGTCTGGATTATCACTTGTGTCACGAAATTTGGCCGTATTACCACTTGATTTTAGAGTTATCCATCTTTATCCGCAATTTTGTCCGATGATATGGGGACCGTCTGATCAGATTGAGTACCTTTAAGTATGTACATGTACATGTTGTTCAGACGTTGTTCTCTGAAATGCCACATCCAATGTTATTGGAATTTTTGACAATCTTAGTATATTGCTGTATTCTTCTAGTGGAGATAGGGTTTGGTTACAAACTGATTAGTACTATTCACTGAAATAAATGCACGAGATGTCTTTAAAGTGTATATAACATGCATTCTTTGTGGTCGCATGTATTCCATAAATAATGTTCCGCCGATATACAGGTGAGTTAGAACATGCATATAGTGTGTTAATAATAATAATATATATATCCCTGGTGTAGCTCGAAGCGATGTTGTGATGTAAACTACCCATGACCCGGCCATACCCGAGTGACATACATTGTGTCTTCTATGTTATCTTACATATGTACGAGATAACAATCTCCAGACAGTTTCCGCGCGTAATTGCCATGTCCATTTGCCAATATAATATGTCCCCTGGGATCCATAAATATAATGTATCCCCGGTGGCCACGGATATGAGGATTGTCATTCATACGACTAATTCGATCTCATCCCACAATCTGTTTTCCTGATTAACCCGATCTATACTAAAACAGAGACGCATATCATAGCAGCGCATCATGTATCCAACTTGATTGCTTTTGGAACAGTAAACTCGTGATAACTATAAATAGATCTGACAGTACAGAACAGCCCATATAGCTGATAAAGTCAGTACACGCGGAGCGATATGGAAATCAGTCACTAAATTTGCCAGCTACTATTCCTCACGTTTCACCAATTGTCAACTAACTGCGATAGTGCCTTTGTTTGCCCTAAAGCGACGAGTATATGCTAAAGCGTTGAACAAAGCACGTCGATATTGAGAGAGGAACTATTTCGTCTGGCGTCAGCTTACAGGGTAATCACAGCAGACGGCCTCTTTCAGGTAAACTCTTGTCCGAATCGGTCGACAATTATTTTGCGTACCCACCCTCCCACCCAATATTTCTGCTTCAATTTTGGGAGGAGGTACCCCTTGTGCTATAACGCTATGCTTAGTGTGTTTCAGGTCTATATATGGGGTCGTTGACCAGGATCACACGGTTGGCGTTTGGATGGTATAAAAAGGGGCTTCACCAATAACAAGAAAACTGAAGATCAATAAACAAGTGTTCGACTACCTGTTGCTTTATTGATTAAGGAAAGGTAGTCATTAAGGATGCGTTCATACACTGGCAAGTTTGCACAGTATGGTTTGCAGGAATTTCGTCGTATAAAACGACTGGTGCCAGAATATGAACGGAAACAAGCATATAAAATGCATCTGTACCACACCTAACTACATCCGAAGTAAAAACTCTGTAGTTCCACCTGTATAGCCATGCTACCGGAATTTGCCTGTAAATAGCATGCAATTATCTCGCAAGAATCAACCATACAGGTATTTGAAGGCAAATGTCAGTAGCGTCGTTACAAGTGGAACTGCAGAAATTTTACTTCTCATGTCGTTCGCTTTGGTAAAGATGCATATTATATGCATGTTTACTTTGATATGATGGCGCCATGTGTTTTTTATGGTGAAATGCCTGCAAAACATACCGTGCAAACTTGCCAGCGTATGAATGTACCCTAAGGCAAACCTGTCTTGTTACGCGCGCCGCGTGTATACTAATGTACAAATTTGTGTTTGGCCTGGGCGCTGCCATAGCGCATGGGGGTTCTATTTATATAATGTTAATTATTGGGACACATTAAAAGTTGTAGTGCGACCCCGCGGCCGAGCCCGGTAAAAGGTGTAGTTGAGAATTTCAATTTCGTTTATTGGCGTTTACATTATGTCAATAATGTTGATTTTTGGTTTGTGATAAGCTTTTCTATAATTACAATCATGGGTATATAATATATGATCTTGAGCGCGTTACCATTTCTGACTATGGTTTTCTTGTTATTAATACAACCCGGTGGGATAAATATACACCGACGAGGAGTTCACTTTGGGATTGTTGCAGATAATAACTTATTTTCTGAATATTTCCAACCAATGCATAAGAATCATTCTGTATTATCTCCTTTTCTGTCTGTCGTCTGCTTTAATTACCTGAACAATAAACCATTCCAAATTTAACGAATGTATACTCTTATAAGTGATGGGAGAATCAATTAGTATTTGTAATAAGGGTTAACTCCAGATAATAGTGCAAAGGGTTGTACAGTGCTACATCTAATTTTGTCAATGGCGGGATCACGCATGATATCGTGACATACAACATATAGGTGGCCGCCATATATTTCCGATACATCTTCGGCATTAATGGTATTGTCAGCGATATCGCACTATATAGGCGGTGTCAATTTGAATCTATTGCCTATTAATATCATGACAACCCTTCGTGTGTGTGATTAGCTAGTTGGGGCTTCATGTCACGAATTGTGTTAAACTATGTTCACTTGTAAGAACACACAACACAACATCGTGCCCAGATGCACGGCTAACTTATTTTCGCATAGAACACTAGTATCCGCTTATCAGAAACCGAACCGATATGTTAACAGTTAAAAAAAAATAAAAAATAAAAATAAAATATATATATATATTGCTAAGGAAACATTTTGGATACGTACTCATAATTCTCTCCTAAATTTGCAAAAATTCCATATACATAAATATATATACAGAGTGTGAAAACTTTGTTAGTTGCCAAATAATTGTCGACATTTTACTTAGAAAACTTGAATGCAAAAACTATGATAGGCCCCCTATTATTTTGTTTGTTTTTTTCTCTTTTTGTTGAATCTACTTTCGTTATCGACATGCCGGCCTTTGTTGTGGCTGTTCTCCCAGTCGTGCGTGCCAGCCGATCGTCGTTATTCGGGTGGTTCCGATTTCCTCCGAATATAATTCCATGAGACTCCGCGCGCTGATTCGCTCCGAAAATGTGTTAGTATCTGAGAAGATTTCTTACTCTGATCGCAGTTTTCAACAATTTAATACAGGGCGAGTACCGCACTAATAATATGCCACATTGGGGTTTTCTTTCTAGTTTTTTATGACCTTTCTTGTGGTATATCGGGCACAGTTCTGTCTTACATCAAATATATGCCCACCGGGAGTGAAGCTAATGACTTTAACAGTTAAAAAAAAAAATAAAAAAAAAATATATATATATTGCTAAGGAAACAGTTTGGAGATATGTCTAGAGCAATTCTATTAATTATATATAACGTGTTCGCGATGCATCGGAGTCTTGTTTTGACATTCATGGTGTCATATTCAGAGTAAACTGTATGTGTTTGTGCGCCCTGGGGTCAGATGCAGCACTAAGTTCTTCTTCGTGTGAGTCCTTAAACGAGCTTTGCACCCTCATAACGGTTTTGCGACATTTGAACTGAGTACTACCTCTACAAAAACGTTCCCAACTCAAGCACGCAAGCACTCTGGGGAGTCAATATCATCTCAAAGCATCCGTCTTATAACACTGACCATGCACGCAAAATTTATGGATTCAGGATTATTGAGATGCAATGAAAGATGTTAAGGGACATATTTATATTGAGGTGTTTATAAGTGACTATAATGCACTTTGCGCCTTACCAACTGATCCTCAACGACCAGACTACATGTAGTTAAAGGTGCCAGGCTTCCATGCACATACATTCAAATTGAAAAGAATTCAATATAGATATTGTAGCACAGAAACGGGAGTCGTATTTTTGTAATTACCGTAATATCTAAACCGCACCGGTGTCCCGGTTATATCTGTCCGATCTTTTGCACGTGAGTATTGTGGACAAACATCATCATAAAGGCGGGCCACAATAATTTTGACTTTCCGTGTGTAAAAGTGTATGTCACGTATTTTTCCACCTACAGACTATTGCATTTTTATCACATGTATAATTTGATATATAAACCTTCCGGCGTTAACCCTTTACCCAACAAACCGGCCAAAACCGGCCAAATAAAGCTTCAACAGCCTAAAATATCTTCGGTCTGTCTCAATAGAACCATACAACTATGGATATCATTGGAACCGGCTCCTTGACCACATTGTGATAGTTACAGTTATGCCCTGTGCCAATGCATTCTCTTATATATGCGAGTCGACCATAGGTCGCCTCGCATATATAAGAGAATGCATTGGCCTAAAAAAAATCTTTTTTAACACTTTTTACCATTTTTTCTTACATTCTTTAACAATTTTATAATTTTTAATGTGTTAAGCCAATGCATTCTCTTATATATGCGAGGCAACCTATGGTCGACTCGCATATATAAGAGAATGCATTGGCACAGGGCCCTTCTGTTGGGTAAAGGGTTAAAGCACACACGCCCGTATTGTATATCAACTTCTCAAATCCGTCTCGACACGAACGGTGTAAATCAGTTTCTCTTCTGCATGAAAATACCATTTACAATAGATATTCTTTCTTTCTGACATATCATGTCGGATTAATGTGACCGGTGGTTCAGCTTCAAAGTGTCTAGAAAGTCAATAAGTCACTTATAAATAGTTATATCGTCTGGCGTAATATGATGATACAAAGACGTAACATTATAATATTTTAGTAACAGTCAACTCCTTAAAGCTATATAACATGCACTTGTACATGGGCGTCAATATGAAAACTCGATGAAAATTGTCAGACTTCCGATGTTGTCGATGAGTGCAAAGGGTTGTACAGTGCTACATATAATTTTGTCAATGGCGGGATCACGCATGATATCGTGACATACAACCTATAGGTGGTCGGCATATATTTCCAACACATCATCGACATTAATGGTATTGTCAGCGATATCGCACTATATAGGCGGTGTCAATTTGAATCTATTGCCTATTAATATCATGACAACCCTTCGTGTGTGTGATTAGCTAGTTGGTGCTTCATGTCACGAATTGTGTTAAACTATGTTTACTAGTAAGAACACACCACACAACACCGTGCCCAGATGCACGGCTATCTTATTTTCGAAATAATAGAACACCAGTATCCGCTTTTTGTGGGCGTCAATATGAAAACTCGATGAAAATTGTCCAGACTTCCGATGTTGTCGATGAGGGTTGAGAAAGCGCACCTTTTACAGGATGCGAGTTAGTTTAGGAAATATGATTGAAAATGTATTAACCCTTTACCCAACAAACCGGCCAAAACCGGCCAAATAAAGCTTCAACAGCCTAAAATATCTTGGGTCTGTCTCAATAGAACCATACACATATGGGTATCATTGGAACCGGCTCCTTGACCACATTGTGATAGTTACAGTTATGCCCTGTGCCAATGCATTCTCTTATATATGCGAGTCGACCATAGGTCGCCTCGCATATATAAGAGAATGCATTGGCCTAAAAAAAATCTTTTTTTAACACTTTTTACCATTTTTTCTTACATTCTTTAACAATTTTATAATTTTTAATGTGTTAAGCCAATGCATTCTCTTATATATGCGAGGCGACCTATGGTCGACTCGCATATATAAGAGAATGCATTGGCACAGGGCCCTTCTGTTGGGTAAAGGGTTAACTATATTGACGTTTTGCAGTATGTATGTATTCGCGGATGTCTCATTGTTGCAGTATTAACTTCTATGACCGCGTTAATTGCTTTCGATATTTAGGTGTGGACAATGGCTGGGTCACTCTTGAAGCTTTTTTTGTGGGAACACCATGCATATAACAGCTAACATTGCTGATGAAGTGTGTCTCAGTTGGAGTATAGACTAAAGGTCGTATTGCGAAGTATCAGGTGAGTATTTAATCCGATTAGAAGATTTTTGGTCCGCATTTAGAGGCTTTCTGGTGTGGTGAATGAAAAACCTGTAGTGATAATATTTTTCCGTAATTATAATTTATATATATGTCTAATAATATGATCTTGAGGACGTTACCATTTCTAACTATGTTTTTTTTGTACATCTATGTCTGTATGAATGTGATCAAAGTACAGCAAAGTGGCTTTTAAACTGGCGCGCTTGGTTTAAAATTATATTTTTTAAAATAGATATTTTACTCGTTTTAACGACACGCCGAGGCCGAAGTCGGTTCCAAATAAAAGGTGAAAGCGGGGTGTATTGTCGTGTTTTCTCTGTTAAAATACGGTATTGTAAAACGACAAATGAAGGCGATCCCATGCGGCCATATTGTTCACTTCAAATTTATAAATTACACATGACAGACACACGTACGTGATCACCACATCCAATCAGCTTGGAGCCAATGAGTTGGAACTCTTTGGAACCTGACATATGCATGTTCCATAGCCATATAATACCATAGGCACTGTTCGAAGGTATACCAAAGCTAGGTACCCCATGGCTACCATGTACTCTAGAGTGCCTTCATGGATTGTTTTAGTTGAGAATGCACTTGGAAGGAAACTTGGACAAGCTGACACAGCAGCAATTTATACAAGAAGTTCGTTCAAGTTAGCCGCGCGACTGCTTATTTTCTGATGGCAAAGTGTCATTTGGGTTCCTGGTGGCGAGACGGTTATTCGCTGGCTGGTCATTGTTCGTGAACATTAGGCGATAAGGGTATCTCGCGACTGAATAAAACAGTCAAAAGTGATGATTGCGTTATTGGCTAAGTGTGACGGACATATTAACTGCAAACGTGGTGATATGAATCGAACTAATATAGCCGCAAGCATATAATCTGAGAATGTACCAAGATGCCATGGAGACGAAATGACATACCCAAATTTTATCAGAATGTCTTAGTTACAATCGTAGGTTTTAGCCAGAAAACACTAGCTATACGTACGATTATTTTTACCGTTGAATATCGACGATTATAAGCACTTGACATGTTGATACCTTGCACACAGTCATCTACTGTTGGTAAGAGTTACGAATAGATTACAGTAATGCTCTAATTAATCGACTCCTTAAACACAGCAGAATTATGGGTAACTTTTCAGGATTTAGTCGGAAATATGGCTTGTTGCCATTCATCGGAAAGCTCTCCCCGAGAGCTTTCCGATGAATGGCAACAAGCCATAATATTCCGATATGTGATAAAGAATTAAATTATTTATTTGTTTACAATCAGGTGTTATAAATAATATGTATCGAGATGTCTAAACCATTGGTATATCGATGTCTACTAGAATCCAAAATAGTCTATACGAAATAAACCGTTGTTACCAAGCGTGTAGCCTTTAGAAATATCCATATAAGTTCATTACTATTTAGACACACACACGCGATCCTTCAAATTGCAAGGTTCTTTCCCTTAACATCACACGGGGTCGTTCTATATGCATAGTATAATCATATTACCATGATCTGTATTTAAAACTTGCCGCGAAGAGAGACCATCTTTAAACTAGAAAATTTATTTGGAATTATAGATAACTCTAGTTATACTGTTTTCACCACAAGCCTAGTGTGATCATGGTCTGGGTAGTAGCACAAGTAAATTCAAACTAATACGCTATTATACGCAACAATATTTGATTATATGACTCGGACATATTGTAAATTCATCTTAAGTACTCATCAACGCATTGATTATGTTCAGAAGCAAGTTAATATTATCAATACAATCATTCATAGTTTTTACTGCCAATGAAATAATCAATGAAGTTTAGCTATCCAAACCAATTGTAACTGGTTAAGGTGAAAACAAATATTCACACAACGTGGGTACGAGTATGGTCACAAGGTATACATGTAACACGAAACGCTTCTTATAAGCTCTACAAACTTTATACATGGCCCACATCATGCATGCCTTACTTATCAAACAACCAATTTGTAACATTACAGTATATGTTTTACATGTAAATACTATTTGCAACAAAATAAACAATATGATTACACAGCAGATATGTGAATATATTATCATAAGATCATGCCACGAATCTCGTTTATAGAGATCATAGTCCAAATCCTGGACATTTGTTGTAGTTATACCCCCCCCCCCCCGCAACGAAGTTGTGGGGGGTATACTGGAATCAGTTCGTCCGCCCGTCGTCCGCCCGTCGTCCGTCCGTGGACACAAATTTGTCCGGAGTTTTTCTCAGTCGTTTTATGATCATTTTCCGTGAAACTTGGCACAGACATCAACCACCATGGGAACTTGGTAATTTTTTTTAAGACTTGGCATAGATATTTAGTACCATGGGAACCTGTGCACCTGCGATTATGACGTCTGTCGGACTTTTTTTGTGTGGAGTTAGTCCCCTTTTTCGACATTTTCGCAACATGCATAATTTTTTCCGAGCTGTTATTCCTACATTTTTCGGTCAATAGGTTTAAGATTAGGGTTAGGGTTGTGCACCAACAAGGGGAACTGTTTTTATTTTTTTAACTAAATGTTTACTGACATGTGAAACATCTTAGTATTTTAAAAACACGGGGGTTATCCGTAGTCCCATTGGAACAGTCACACCTCTAGTTATGACTGGGAAAAGCATAACATCGAAAACAACGAATCTTATGTAATATATTTCTTAAACAATATTGGTCCCTTAACCTTTTCTATACTAAAGCACCATTGATAAATAGTTATACCATAGGAAATGTTCAGATAATAAGTTCAACAAGCTGCCATATAGGTCTTTTGTTGAACTTATTATCTAAAGATTTAGATGTCATCTGCTTTGATCACCTTAACATCCGTCCAAATAATAATAGACCAATCCGATGTACACTTTATGACTGACTGGGATAATCCATTTAGTACAGAGAGGGTTAATAATAACATTTGTTACAAACCGTTGACTAAAAAAAACTGGTAAACTTGTCTATAAACACGGATCACGTTATTACCGCCGTGTGTTGGATCACAAATCCGCACTTAACCTGATTTGAACCAGCTTCACCATGGCTGAATGGCTTATGTTTGCCTAATGCGCATGAATCCAGCACCTTGCCACGGTAGGGGCCGAGCCAAGCATTTAAATTCGCAGACGATATGCAATTATGTACTATAGTATGCACATTGGCGCCAGAGAATATACATTACCTACGTGTGCCTGTTCAGTATTGTATAGTTAGGACAAAGTTGTGTACCATAGATGTTGCCATAATGACCGAACAGCGAAAGTACTAACGGCGTTTAAAGTCACACTGAGACGTCGATGTTGAGAATCTTGATCAGAACTGTCACCGCAACATAGTTTCAGTGAAATATCTTCAGTTCAGATCACGGATGGACTAAAATCCCATTCTATGTACAAGCACGTCACCGTGCCTATCGTGGATATAAATTGGAAGGATTTTCTCGCGCTCGTTCGTCATTAATTGAAAATAGCGAACTGTGATATGCCTAGCTCAATATATGGCTTGCAATCTCATCTGTATAGGGGGTATTTAGAAAGCTGTGATTAAATCCAGTCTGATGATGCAGTTTTACTGTTACGTCTGGTCTTATGTGGAATAACAAATAAGCCTAATGTGGTCGCTAGGGAGGGTCGAATGGCTTCAGTTAGAAGATTTGTTGTAAACCTCCGGATTTCGTGCTGAAAGTAACCAAGACGATAGCTGACGAGCGCATGCACTTTTATTAGTAATACGGTGCGAAGAGAATGATTGCATGCGGTAACGGGATAGGGGACGAGCGCATGCGCTTTTATTAGTAATACGGTGCGAAGAGAATGATTGCATGCGGTAACGGGATAGGGGACGAGTATCATCTGCAACTGATATGTGATGAATTTAGAGATATCCTTGAACAGTACATTCCAAAAATACTATTGGCTATCGCCAACGCAAAAACATTTTGATAGCTTGATCTACAGCTAATATATCGCTCCTGAAAAGGGTGAGTATATTTCTGAAATTAGCCTTCAGAAAATTGAGATAGATAACATACAACTATACTGGTGATCTGGCATTGAAAGCATAAGATTCGTGTTTTTTATAATGAATATATTACTTGCATAATGGTGGCTTAAATGGTGGCTTTACGCATTAAAAAATTCAACCGTTATTGCTCGATAAACAGATAGTTAGAAAAACATTTAAGCATTAATGTGATGATGTATTAATAGCTCCCCCGAGTTGGGACCCAGTTAAGTATTTCGTTTTTTTTTGGTCCTCATTACAGAAGTCATACCAAAATTGGTTGACCATTTCAGTAAGTTCCGATCTAATATCCTTATATGTTGCATGGGCATTCAAGAAGGAAGTGTTGCTCGTCCTCTACCTTGTTCAAACTGAACCTTCTGCATATGTGTAACTGACACGGAGTGGGTTCATGTTGTATTATATATATCCGTCTATATACATGCAGCTAAAGAAATCACGCTTGTCATTTATTGCGTATTTCATCTTCTTTCCATTTGATATACATGTATGTTTAAGTAAAGGGGCTGCATCTCTCTTCAAATGGAATTTAACTTGCCCGAGGCATTCCAGTTTACTATTATCTGCATCGTACCCGGTATATCAATATAACGCTACCCTTGTCGCGAAGTCTAGCATGGAAGATGCACTTATTTGATAAAATTATGCCATTCCCAAATACAACCAAAACCACATTTATACATATTGTCGTTATAACACTCCAAACACGGATATTTTCACATAGTCGTCATTGATTGGAATTAGGTTCGAACTACATAAATCATGATTGTTCAGTCAATTTACCGTGTGCGTCGATCATGACATAATTATACTGTGTTATTCGTATTAAAAGGACGCAATGCACTCTCATTTGGTTAATGTGGAAAACACATAAAAAGACAGTAAAACGGCACAACTATATATATATTCATTATTAATAGTGATCAAATAATGAAGTTTAGCGTGTTGAGACCATTGTTATGTAAACAAAACTGTTACAGTAATTTGTCAACACACATCACTAATCGTGTAAGTTCAAATAATTTAGTCTGAGTATGACTTTCAGAATATGTGTCAATGCTTTGACCTTTTCCAATGTTTAACGTCAAGTTTTTTTTTAAACTTTGGTATTTTATTGGACTAATTGAACTTATGGGTAACATTAATATTTGCATAACAACCGTTTTGACATGCGAAATCTCATTATTGGAGAGTAATTAATAATGAAAAGAACAATAGTTAGAATTGTTGGTGATAGATGTTTTATGCTATATCGCATGAACCTATGTCGAAGATATTGGGTCACTATAAGTCACTACAACCATTGCTTTTCCCTCTCACTTGAAAGTCAGAGAGTAGCTACTTACAATCACCAGACCAAACAATGAAAGATATTGCTCAGCCTATTCTCACGAAAATCAGCACAATATCTGCTTATAATAGAACTTGTTTTATGTAGATAATATCTGCTTAGAATCGCTTTTTTGAGTCGATAATGTGCCGAAAATGAAAATATTTTAGTTACATTATCGACTCATAATAAGGCGATTCTAAGCAGATTATGTGGGGGCAATGACACAAATAAGCCAACTCCCGCGTTTTCATGTGTACGCTCTTTAAAATGTGTTTTCACTGTGGCCCGCGCCATAAAACGAAATAACGGGAAAGGGTCCATTATCTGCTTATTTCATAATCAAATAATCACATTATGTACCTATCTCATATTATAGGTCGATTATGTGCGTATTTCAGCGAGGATATTGTGCATTGTCAATAATACACAGTCGGTGCGGACAGTGATACCAATATCGCCTGGTATGTCCAGCATGAAATCTTATCAGATAAAGTATCTCACTCCCATTTTAATTGACAAAGGTGTATACACTAGATCTGAAATAATAGTATGCCTTAATATCCCGCTTATCCCACTAGACAAGCGTGCACATTCATTGAGAAAGCCATAAAGATCAGACTCAAGTCCATTACTGAATTGCTTCCAACTGGCAATATTAAGTCTACGTTCCAACAACTAAAATATGATTACAAGTGTAGTCCTTTTCAAGGCACGAATCAAATCTTATTATCAAAACATGCAAGAGAATCATCCGGTATGGCATATACTTACTTAAAAGTGTTTAAAAGGATAGATTTCGTATACACAAATACAGTAATGTTCTCATAATAGCCACATTTTCTTTCCCGGTATTTGAAAATAATTGGAGAAAATATTTCATACGTGAAGCTCCTGCTGCCCTTCTCGTGGACCTAGCATCCTCAAATATTCACAGGAAGTTCAGGGAAGAAACACACTATATCTAACCATCTCTATACTAAATACTCAGATAGTAAGTTCAACAAACGACGAATCCTTCTCAACCTCTATTGTCTTTTTTGTCTGTCTGTCGTCTGCCCATTTTTTTCTGAACACCCCTAAAATGAATACTAGACCATTCAAATGTAAATAATTTGAACTGAGTGGGAAATTCCATTTGTTGTTGGGTTAACTATATTCCATAACGTGTACTGATTAATTAGTTGTGTGGGCTAGCGGGTTCGTTACGGAAGAGATTGAATTCTGATCCAGCCACCTGACACCATAACTTCAAATGAAACTGAAAAAGCTTTTGTACCCGTTGCTCTTGTAAATAATATATTTCTCTGCGTAACGAGATCGCAAGATGCAGATATTGTTTACGAATAACATTTTGATGACACGTACGACATGCCAAGGTGCCAAATAAGAATTCACATGAACACTGTATTCACTCAAGTGAAATCCACTGGTTAGAGAATGGATCCCCCATATACGGACCGGAATTTATAACATGGAATGGTTCGTTTGCATGGTTAGTCAGGTCATATAAGCAGACAACAGTTACACCATATAACGAAATATTATACCAAGTTTCTGGTCAGACCAAATCGGTTCGCTCATTTGAGGCAAAATCAACTGCCGTCGTCTACTGCTAATATATACTGTGCTCGTTTCTTTCGATAATCAATCTTCTCGTATAGAGTGGAAAAGGCAAGCAATTGTATTCTCGGACCAAACGAACGCGATCATCACACACTTTCAATAAGCTTTATCTCCGTCTCGAAGCATATACAGTAATGCCCCATGTAATCGACTCCTTAACCACAGCAGAATTATGGGTAACTTTTCAGGATTCAGTCGGAAATATGGTTGTTGCTAAGTCGATTACTTAGGGCATTATTATACATGTACGGCTAAATAACCAGACGAAATCCTACCATGTCCGCTTGTTACTTGGTGAAGTGCGGGACGATTTATATACAATATGACAGCCTTACTTAATTATACCCCCGCAACGAAGTTAGGGGGGGGTATACTGGAGTCAGCTTGTCCGTCCGTCCGTCCGTCCGTCGGCGTCGTCCGTCGGCGTCGTCCGTCCGTGGACACAAATTTGTCCGGAGTTTTTCTCAGTCGTTTTTTGATCAATTTCCGTGAAACTTGGCACAGACATCAACCACCATGGGAACCTGTGCACCTGCGATTATAACGTCTGTTGGACTTTTTTTTAGTGGAGTTATCCCCCCTTTTTCGACATAGAAAATTTTCACAACATGTATACTTTTGTCCGAGCTTTTATTCCTACATTTTTCAGACAATTTTTTTAAAACGTGGCACAGATATTTAGTACCATGGGAACTTGTGCACTTGCGATTATGACGTCTGTCCGACATTTTTTGGTGGAGTTATCCCCCTTTTTTTATTTAGAAACTTTTTTTGCAACATTCATAATTTTGTCCGAGCTTTTATTCCTACATTTTTCGGTCAATGTTTTTTAATCTTGGCACTGATATTTAGTACCATGGGAACCTGTGCACCTGCGATTATGACGTCTGTCCGACATTTTTTGGTGGAGTTATTCCCCTTTTACAACTTAGAAATATGTTCGCAACATACATAATTTTGTCCAAGCTTTTATTCCTACATTTTTCGGTCAATAGGTTTAAGATTAGGGTTATGGTTGTACACCTGCAATGGGAACTGTTATTTATTTTTATTATTTTAACTAAATGTTTACTGACATGTGAAACATCTTAGTATTTTAAAAACAGGGGGGTATCCGTAGTCCCATTGGGACAGTCACACCTCTAGTTTTAACAGTATTTATCATACAGCACAATCGTGTAGATGATCGAGCGACCGATTTCGCGAGTCAGTGGCTTGGCAACAACGATTCAGTTGCAATCAAATGATCCAACGACCGTATTCTACACGACATATGTGTTATGGCATATACTTATTGCCGGGACGATAACAGTGGGTTTGTTCTTTGGTTCTTTGTATATACTAGATATTACAAGTCCACCAGGTTGACTAACATAATACATCCGTGGATGAGTTCTTTACATAACATGAGTATAATCGACCGCCCAGTCAGATCAAACCGAGAATCGGTCGCAAAAAAGCTAATTCTTGCGATATAATTGGACATTAACAGTGCAACTATTAACATCCTACAGAAGCTTTGAGATGTATAAATCTAGCATCTGTCCAATAAGTACCTCTGTTTACTCCATAATCAGTTAACCCTTTACCCAACAAACCGGTCAAAACCGGCCAAATAAAGCTTCAACAGCCTAAAATATCTTGGGTCTGTCTCAATAAAACCATACAAATATGGATATCATTTGAACCGGCTCCTTGACCACATTGTGATAGTTACAGTTATACCCTGTGCCAATGCATTCTCTGATATATGCGAGTCGACCATAGGTCGCCTCGCATATATAAGAGAATGCATTGGCCTAAAAAAAACTCTTTTTTTAACACTTTTTACCATTTTTTCTTACATTCTTTAACAATTTTATAATTTTTAATGTGTTAAGCCAATGCATTCTCTTATATATGCGAGGCGACCTATGGTCGACTCGCATATATAAGAGAATGCATTGGCACAGGGCCGTTCTGTTGGGTAAAGGGTTAAACTCGACGAAGAAATTCAGCAACACTCTCGTCTATTTTGGTAACGGCCCGGTTAAATCCTGCTAACAACGAGTATGCGACTCGCTGAACGTAATTTTCATTTGTAAGACATGTCTGACACTGTGCGCGCAGCTTAGCTCTGCATGAACCCCTGTCACAAGAATTGTAGGCACTTTGCCCTCACTATATTGAATAGATCCTGGATTCAATAATGTGTAGACTGCATCCTTGATGTCATTGGGACAAGTCACTTGGGAGAGGTCCACCTGTCGCTAACTGCTGAGCATTCTGACATTTGAACATGACCAAATATCCAGCTTACCTGAACATGTTCCCTTTTAGTGAACTCAGTGGATTTGTAATTTTTGGAAAGTTGATTTGTTCATTCAAATTTGATTAGATGATTTGGGTCTGTCTGAGATCTTGTGATGCTTCAGTCCCACTGCGAGGGGCAAGAATCCCCTAATGTGGCACCCTGTTTGCCATGGGGTGCATCCTGTGAGGTGTGGTGTATGAGTCTTGTAGGTACCATGGCAGCCGTATCATGTGAGGCATCGACCTGCGTATACGGCTTAGCTCATGGTCCACTTTGGTCATACATCTCTTCAAGGCGGTGGTTGACATGACCCGGCTCAATCAATTGGCTAGTCACGCCTCTCCAGTGTTGCAGATTACATTTCTGACATCTCTTCTATTATGTTTCTGGTGTCTAGTTGTGTCTTCTGTTTTCATGTATGTTATTTCTTTCGTGTCATGTCTGTTTGCATTTCGTCTTCAATACTGTTAACTGTTTCAATCTTGTACTGTTCAGGCCTGTCTCACTGTGGCGAGGTACCGAGTGGCTACAATATGCAGTGGCTAAACGGGTCACTGCTTCAGCTATGTACCAGTCTTTGGTCCGACCATAATTTGAAGGGTAGTCAAGGCGGCTGCTGTGCTAGTTGTCGATTATTTGCTTGTCATATGACAACTCATAACAAAAACGTAAGAATGACCACCGCCAAGTTGAGGTCAATCATCAGTACTTGATCCAAATGTCAAGAGACCTTCTGTATTTGTGATTGATAAAACGCTACCAAGTATAGCCGGACAATTAAAATCGGTCAAACCGATAAAGGCTGGACACTAAGTGGCTCTTCTCTGATCGAATGTTCATGAAAACGTCAAGCTGACGCTCTTGTGCAATTAACATATATTGCACAAACACCAGTGTTGATTACTCCTCACAAGACATTGAACAGTAGCAGATCTGTGTTGGGAACTCGCAATATAGCTGATTCTTCTGAGTCAGAGATAATGGCTGAGTTATCGAGTTACAGAAGTCAGTAGATTTACAAAAAACAATTGATGGACAAAAAGTTCATTTGAATAGTTATCTTCTGACCTTCAATTTGTGCGAACATCGACGGACATTGAAGGTTGGGTATATGAAGATGGATTTAAGCACATAAGTTCCAAACCCATTGCGATGTTTTAAATGTCAGGGATATGACCATGGTCAGGAACATTGTAAAAGTAACAACATCATAATTATGTACACAATGTTCTGTTTCTGGTCATGATCATAAGGATTGTACGAATCTTAAGAAATGTTCAAACTGTCAAGGTTCGCATGCTGCAGTGGATCTGCATGTCCCATTGGGGACTATGCATTCATGATTCAACGATGTATAGCTGAGAAGCATCTGTCATATATAGATGCTAAGAAAATAGTTGGTCCTCGACCATCCATTCCATAGGTCACACACGCAGCGATCGCATCTACAAAAAAAGTGTGTCAAACCAAACTCGTCAGTATATCACTATACGTAGCAACACCAGTTGAGAGACAGAGTATTCCTGTTCCAGAACCTGTAGCGAAGGTAATGGATACAGCTACTCCCATTGAGACATTTCCTCTGAAATAATCTATGCAAATTGATTCTATTGTTCCAAAAGAAAAGTCGCCTGTTGTTCCGAAACAAAGATCGCCAAAGTTACTCAAACGTTTCGACTCTCAGAAAGAGAGAGAGAGAGAGATATCTTTGAGCTTTCAAAATTTGACCACATGATTGATGAGAAACGGTTAACTCTCAATGACAACAAACAGTATTGGTGGATCGAGGCTGTCGGTTCGGCGATGGGTGACATTCTGTCTCACCCACACGACCGTCAGCTTGACTTAATGATAAAGCTTCATGCGCGATTCATCAAATATTATAAATACATTATCAATGCAAAATCTGATTTTAAAGTTACTTTACATATTTCGATGTGGATCCTTGGTAATTACGTGTTCTTTATTTGCTATGTTTATTATCTATTCTTGTACCACTTTTATACGTTTTATAGTATGAGTGCACACTAGTCAGTTCTTGAATTTATATTCCTGACTCCAAGTGGAAACATTCCTCTCTTTGGCTATTGTATTTGTACATAGCACATTGCATTGTTTTAATCTAATCCACTGTCTGATTTATCTACACAGTTGCTTCGCAATGATTCTTTTTTTATACCTGATTCTCTTCGTGGTCGTGATATGGCATAGCGGCTAAAACGACGCTAAACCCTCAATCAATCAATAAACGGAATGGTTCATTCGAGCTTCCAAATTATGTCTACATAATTTGGAAGGAGGTATAAGATAGGTTTACAAATACACAACCTATTGATATACAAGGCTTCATATGTTCGGAAAAATACTTGCCATGGGCACAGCTACGTTCCAGTAATTTTCAATTTTTGGCACATGCTTAAGTAAAATAACGTTGTTTATTCCAACCACATCAGGAATAGACTAACATGGGACGCTATTTTCTGTTCTTTGCCGTTCAATTGTTTTTTTTTTTGGGGACCCAAACCTTGTGTTCAAAGTTGTATTTTTGTATGACTTGTGTGCGTATTTCTGGGACATATACTGCTCGTAAAAGGTAGTGCAAGTATTTATCGACCAATTTCGGTACCGGGGGGGGGGGGGGATACAAAAGCGAATATTATTAGGTGTATTTTGGTGCGAAACTGCCATGAAGCTTTAATGTCACATGGGATGTCAATGTAACATATCACGCCTATATTTAACATGGTTTTACATTCATGAACTTCAAGACCCACAAGTCTCACATTGTATCGCAGGTGCAATTACCATTGTAGACGTTGGGTAACTCCACATTAGTACAGGCTGAGATGACATTTGAGATCGGATTTAAAGGTGGTATATAGGTCACTATAAGAAGACAGGAAGATATACAGGCCAAACACATGGACAAATAAGAATAACAAGAACAATGCATTGCCGAGAAACATTGCTAGAAGAGCCTTTGCTAGAAAATGAATTCTAAAATAGAATGCAAATGGATATAACCCCGGAGTTGGGACTTAGACCTGGTCCGCGGTGGGTTGAATTTCAATGTGGAAGCCATGATTCTGGAGCTACTCAATTGTGTTAATTTACGCTTTGGTATACTATGTGTTATTATGAATACTGCTGATATGTCTTATTGGTGCCTGGAAGTTTTTATGCGTAAAAGTCCCGCCACTGTGTCACATCACGTATGTAAATAATTCTATTACGATAATGAATTTCTAACTCTGGAAGTGGCACAGTGTTTTTTGCTGATATCATTTTCATTATTAGAGTGAAACTACCGCATAAATCACAAATTGCTATAAATCAAGAGAGCGGCAACGACGAATCCAAGCGTGAAACGTAATATCGAGGGTGTTTCTTTTTTCAAACTCGGCATCGCAATCAAATATAATACTAATAGTATTGCTATTTTATAAGAAATAATGCCACACACAGTTTCGTGGCTACAGTAAATTCAGATCAACATATTCTCGTGCAAATAGGTTCATATATGACCTAAATATTCACATAGGTTCGAATGGAACATATTTGATTCTGAAATAAGCTCGTACAAGACTAAAACCTGTGGCGCATAAGATACTATGGGTGGCGGGATGGGGTGGTGGGTGGGAACTTATCCTTATTATCTAACCGCCTGATGACCGTACTACAACCAAATTCCACACACCATGTATAACGAATATCAACAAAATGAACACCCCGTTGCTTACAAGTTAATAAACACCACAACAAAAGTAAGTCCCCCTTTATTAATACCCCGTATCTCATATGTTATTAGCCCGATTACGTTGAACTATTGAACGAATTCAGAACACGGTAGATTGAGTACATTTTAGGAGTCAATTTTCCCAACGATTGTCTAGCCTTCTTCTGAATGCTGCTTGATTGGAACCATTTTCAGAAAATCACACTTTTGACCTTTGAAGCTCAACATTATCGCGTCTTGATACACATATTGGGTGGTTCAAAATCATGCCCCGAAATTCCTAGAGTGACAACTGGTCAAGATAAAGAAAATCCCACAGTACTAAGGCCGGTGACACTTAAGAAATACAGATCGCCCAGTTGTCCGATCAACACGCAATTCGGATGAGCGACAAAGTATTTTTGAAAATGGCAAATTTTCCAATCAAGCGACATTCAGTGGAAGGTTAGAAAATCGTTGGGATAATAGACTCCCACAATTTATGGATAATAGACTCCCACAATTTATGGATAATAGACTCCCACAATTTATGGATAATAGACTCCCACAATTTATGGATAATAGACTCCCACAATTTATGTACCAATATTCTCAATTCTTTCAAAATTTCATGGTGATGCAGCGAATAACATATAGGGTATACAGGTATTATATGATGGTGGATTTAACTTTATGGGGTATTTTATATGAATGTTGCAAAAATTGAAACACGGGGAGTGTCATGAGATAGATGCCGTTGACCTCAGATGATTTAAATGGGCAAATAAAAGCAATAAAGAGCTTTCCTTATGTAGGAAAATTGTTACAGATGGGTCTCCGGAGCAGGGAAATGGCCAAGCCTTGAAATAGTGTGTATGTCATTTGCATAATGAGGTCCCCAGAGGGTGAATTTAGTGATGCTACCCCGCATAGCGGGCTAGCATCACCAAATTCACCCTCTGGGAACCTCATTCTGCTCAGGTGTAAGCAGAATGAGGTCCACAGAGGGCGAATTGGGTGATGCTAGCCCGCTATGCAGTGTAGCATCACTAAATTCACCCTCTGAGGACCTCATTCTGCAAATGACAGACACACAGCATGTCTCACAAATTTACAGCTGCCTATAGTGCCTTCGATATTGTACGAATCGTACAAACTGCGGTCACGCCAGTAATCCGGAGATCTGGATAAAGAAAAACATGTATAAAATGTGTTAAAGATAGTGTATCTCTTCCGAACAACTATTTAATTTCTAGGGTATAAGATAATAAATAGGAACCGAGGGCCCATGTCCGGAACCCCATGTGGGCTCGATGTAGAATAGGCCTACCTCCCACTATGTGGCACCCTGTTTGGCGTGGATTACACCCAGTGAGGTGTGGTGTATGAGTACTGTGGCACTAGGTCGGCCGTATCACGCGAGGCATTGACCGGCGGATACGGCTTAGCTCATGATCCACTTTGGTTCTACATCTCTTCAAGGCTGCTAGTGTTTCAGATTCAATTTTTGTTATATGTTGTATTGTTCATCTGATTCTTTAAGCATTTTCTTCTGTTGTTTTTTACGTATGACGTTTCTGTTATCTCATGTCTCTTTCATGTTCGTCCTGATGATTGTTGAATGTTGAATCATGTATTGTTAACGCCGGTCTCACTGTTGAGAGGTACAATGAGGCTGCTACATGCAGTGGCTAAACGGGTAACTGCATCAGCTAAGTACAAATCTTTGGTCCGGCTAGAATTCGAAGGGTAGTCGGCGGCGGCTGCTAGGCTAGTTGTCGATATTTAGCTATTAATATGTCAACTCAAACCAACAAAAACGACTTGATCGTAAGAATGGTGACTCACTAAGTTCCAATGAAGCTATGGTATTCCACCAGTACTTGGTTTGTATCATCGATCCGACTCTTAGAAGACGTTCTGTATTTGTCTTTGGTAAAAAGAACTTCAAAGTATTGCTGGTCAATTGAATTATGTAAAACCAATCATGGCCGGGCCACTAAATGGCTCTCTCCTTATTGAATGTTCAAAGAAAGTTCAATCAACATTCGTTGTTGCAGTTAACAACTATTTTACAAGCACTAGTCGCATTTGCGACTGACACAACATTGAATAGTAGCAGAGCTGTGTTGAGAACTCGCGATATCTCCGACTCTTCTGAATCGGAATTATTAGCTGAGTTGGCACCACATGGAGTTACTGATGTTCGTAGATTTTCTAAGACAGTTGATGGACAAAGGTGTCCTTGAACAGTTATCTTTTGACGTCCGCCGACATTGGAGGTTGGATATATGAAGATAGATGAGAATACATATGATCCCAATCCATTGCGATGTTTTCAATATCAGGGGCATGGCCATGGCAAGCAACGTACAAATAAAGAAAATATATGTGCACGGTGTTCTATTTCTGGTCATGAACATACGGATTGTACAGCAAAAGTGTTCAAATAGTTAAGGTTCACACGTTGTCAGGAGTCGCTAATGACCCATATGGGAATATGAGTTCAATATTCAAAGATGTAAAGCTGAGAGGCACTTGTCCTACGTAGATGCCAAGACAATAGGTGGCTACCGACCTACTGTTCCACAGGTCACCAACTCAGAAATTGTTTCGAAGAATTATGTGGAGGCTAGTACCCAAAACAATCATAGTAAACCATTCGACAGAAACCCAAGCGATATACACCAATATTGCATAAGCTATGTAAACTCAGAAATGATCAGATAGCATGACATTCAATCGCAGACATCAGAAACTTTAGAAACACCAGGTAATCATGAGATGGATGTATCAGACAAACCAGATGTAGCAACAAAACTACAGAAAGATAAGAAGTTACGCGATAATGCTACTATAACTATACCCGACATAATACTAGGTGAAATGAAAAGGTATAATAAAATTATTTATGGATGAGAAATGTAGTCGAATTAGCACAGACCGTTTTGATCATTGGAATAATGCCTGTGGTTATTTTAATAAACTATATAAGTGCACTCAAGAGACTAGAATGTCTATGTGTGCTAAATTGAGGATAATGTGGTATTGGAAAATCATAGAAATAAATTGAAGAATATCTCGGGCTGAAACAATATCGTCATGTAACTAAGGAAACTGATCAAGGTTTAAAATTGCCGAATATTAATTTTGTACGTTTGTGTTGTAGTCATGGAGTCCCACGTGAACTATGTTAATTTGTGTCTGTTACTATTACGCATGTTTTCTACCTGTTTACACTCATGTATTTTATATCTATTTGCAAAACGGTCAGCTTCTGAATAGTGCTGACCCAGACATCGAGCATTCTTGCTTTGAATTTGGTGTTCTTATTTTGTATATATATTTTTGCTGAACTTAAGTCTAATTCACGGTTACCTCTAACCCCAGTTCCTTCGACTGCTCTTGATTCAGTTTATCCTAGTCGTAAGATAAGTTTAATAGGCAAAACATCCTTATAAGGACAGTATGCAAACATATTAATATATAGTTGTACATTAAACAATACAATAAATGATATAATAATAGATGGTAATATATAACCATTTAAGTAAAGCTGAATGTGCATAGGGTCGTCTCGTCTTCATTTATTCATTGCTTATGAGGCGATGCTCATCGCGTGCGGAAAATAATTTTCGGATTATATGACATATTGAAGTGCATGAATTTGAAATATCGTTGGATAGGATTTTGACAAGCTGTTCAGTTTGTGTCATGTTTTCAAAGTCTGGGAACTGTGTCTTCATAAGAGTTATTAGTTCGAGCCGCGGTGTGCGGTAAGCACTACATTCCAAAAGAAAGTGTTTTTCATCTTCAATAGCATCATCGGAACAAAATATACATAGTCTTTGTTCCAATGCCGTCGGTGGTTGGGTGTGGCGTCCCTTTTCAATAGCCAGTTTATGATTACTTATACGCAGTCTAGTAAAAACGATTCTATTTTCTATTGATGGTGTGTGAAGAAGATAAGGTTCTATTTCGTACTTAAGTTTGAAAAGTCGGTATGTTCGTAATTTATTACTTCCCGTTTTTGAGCATTCATCAGTGAGACTCTGTCTGAAATATATATAATAATCTTCAATTATTTCAATTGATAATGTGGCCTAACGACTAAACGACAATAACTAAACAAACAAAACCTATGTCCGGAAACAATTCTATCAATTAGTATTCATTTTATTTCCATTTTGTTATTGTCTAATACATGTGGTTCGTGATAGTTGTATGGACTATTTGTAGAACAAAGGTTTGAAACGATCTTGCGGAGACTTTGGAAGCGCAGCTTTACATTATGTATGTGATGGTAGTGGTCAGACCAGTGTAGTGAGGAGACAGAACTTTACACGGTGCAAGAGGGAAAAATCTATTGTCTTAGCACCTCAATCAAAGCCAAAGTCATTTCTATTCGAAGATATTTCGCCATCTACGTCAGAAATAAACGACTTGATATTGATATGCCTTAAAAGACAAATCATTTATCAATCTTCATATTTTTATGATTTTTATTCACAAAAAAAACTATTTGTAGTCATCTTGAATCATAGTAATCTAGATCAAGGTAAATATTGTTAGGCCAATGTATTCTCTTTTCAATAATTGCGAAATGAGAGGTGGAAATATATTTCCAGCAAAAATATCATACAGCCGGACGGCCCCAAAATTTAATAATTGGTTTCTAATGCTAATTGGTTTCTATAATCTCGTTGGCATTGCATTACATGTTTAAAAGTTTGATGCAATCTGATGTACTCTTCACACTTAACCATGATAAGATCGGATACGCTTAGTGTTTACGGATAACAGTACTGCCTGCACACTTCTCCCGATTCGACGACGGAGCAATGATCATGATAGTTTGATTCCTGGTAAAACATATTCGGTTTCAACAGCGAAGAGGATACGAATGTCGCTGGATGAATTGGCAATATGATAATCGGGTAACGAAAAAGTAGAAACGAATGAGAAAGTTTTTACAAACGATAGAACTATGACAAGACGTTGAAGCTTATCCTATTGGCACGCGGTGTGCAGTTAATATACAGAAAACCGGGTAACAGCTGTTCTGTTTCCTTAGTTAAACGATTGATAGCGGATGCGTGTCATCAAGATCTGAGTCCTTGTGTTGCTGTGTCTAATCCTCCCAACTGAGAACATTCGGAATATCGCGTTAGTTGGAAATTTCAGACCAGATATATACCGAAATGGTTCTGTTAGTTTATGTTCCAATCAGAAGACAGTGTGAAATTAGATGTTTTAGACCAAAATGCCGAATATGTTATTACTATTGGTTAAACGTTTGAACTAAAATGGAAATAATTTGGAATAGTTCCAACCTTAGGGGGTGCTAACTGTTAAGTTGGAAAATTCCAACGGTTGGAAGGAAAGGTTGCGCCACTAGTAGCAAAGTTTCTTGGAAATTTAGGTCTGGTGCAAGCGGGAGGGGGGGGGGGGGGGTGAAGAAGTTGGAAATTCCATGTAGGACATCCCCAATGGAGACCCTACGGCCACGTCCCTCACAGGGACGGATTGAACCCAATATAAACTCACCCGAAAAAAGAATGAGTAATCCAGTTACACACAGATTAAACAGATACTGATTCGTTGTTGTTCGAAGATATGGGACTTGCCAAATCACATAGCATGTGCAAATGTTTCCAAGAACCCCCGTGATGAAGATTATCACGTAAATAATTGTCAAAGTAACCGTGACTACATTTGACGGAATCCGCTCTCCCATTTTTGCTACCAGATAGTCCGAATCAGCCGTCGTACAATTTGCCGAGTATATGTCATCAGGATACACTAGGCAGCTGAAGTTCACCATTGTCCCCCTTTGTCCAACTTGTGTGACACTATGCCGACAACGCCAGTTCCAATAGCTGTATTATATTGGTCTGAGTCCATTACAGTTCTGCAATAACGTCCTGGTATAATGCGTCGCCTCCGAATCAGCCCATTTGTCACGAGTGCACATTTCTTATGTATCGATATTACACGTGTTAGCGTCATACACGACGCCGAGCCACCGATTTGCCGCCCATTGCTAAGACTCTATAACTAACTGAGAACTGTCGGGTAGACGATTCATGATAATAGAGCCGTAACAGTGCCACCAGTGTCTTATTGTGTCTTTGGCATTTATGTTATCCTTTAAAATTACAGCATCTCACGCCGTAAAGAATAGGATGTTGAGATTATAAGCTATAGTGACAGATGATAGAGCGTGATAAATTTTCACATGCTATCTCTATCATTACAAAGCAAAGGTAATTACAGTAATTTTAAATTAGAATTAAACTCCATGCTCAAGCCATTTATTACTTAAAGAAGTGCCAGTGATTTATACGTCAGGGTCATATTGAACTCGAACATCCAGTTGCTTACCACACTATATTCCGTGCCAAGTATGGCTCAATGCCATGAATTAATGGACAAGAAATCAAGCTATACCAGTCGATAAGTGGTAAGATAGAGACACGGCGCACAAACAGCAGGCGCAGCTAAAGTCAAAGGTCGCAGCAATCCCAAAATATGTTTAGACGTCTTCGAACACATCATAGCTTTTTTTTTACGTGGTAAAGTTTTATGAGGTTGTCATTTATAAAGCTACAAACTCTAAGCCTATAACCCGTCCACGACTGGAGCTTCCTGAAATTTGGCGAAAAAACCTGTGCCATTGGGAGCATCGCACATATAAGACAATATTTTTATTTACCCATGCACCTACCATATCTATCCATAAACAACTAAGAAAGTGCCCTTAAGTTATCAGGGAAAAAGCTCGTCCTTCAGCAAACAATGTTTGCCTTGACCGTGTAAGGTAGATCATTCTCTTATATATGTGAAGCTCCCCATGGGAGACTCACATATATAAGAGAATGCACTGGCACATGATCTTTATTCATGTGCAGCTCCCGTCATGAAAGGGTTAAATATTCGAGTACGGTGACGCGAAACGCGCTTTATTGTTGGAAAATACGACCACCTTCGTATTGGTGGCGACGATGAGATTGCCACTCTACAATGAGAGCACATATAACTAATTCGTGAGACATACAGCAAAAGACAAGAAACCCTCCCCAGGAATAACATTTTGAATAGAATGCGGCCATTCATACGATTTAAAGGGATTCATACCCTTCGAAGTGGGTTCATGTGAAATAACATAACCGTCTGTGAAACAACTAACCATGCCATTTCATACAGCTCTTCGTTTTTAATTACACAAAGAGCGAGCTGTCTGTAAAGGGACCGAGCCGTTTTTGCATACAGCAAGGAACCCCCATTAATTTCAAGCATTAATTTCAAGCAGCAGTTAAACAACAGAATTCCTCTTAATATCAGATAAAAACCACATGTGTATTTCACAATATTGGAGTCCAGTTAGTAAATATAATGTTATTTATTTGGTGATACACTGTGTCACACAGACCAGTTAATTATAATTGACAGTCTTGTTAAAGATTTCCTAATAAAACAGTGCTTTAAAAAGTTTGCTGGGTGGTGTAATGTGAACATCCAGCATCACCCATGTGGAGCTTAATAAAGCAAGCTTAATGGTGTAATGGCACCTTAACGAGATTTCGCATGTCAGAAACAATTGTTATGTAAGCAGTAAGCAGCACATTTACCACATCTCCGAGTGCCTTGGGTCCTCCACTGTGCACATAACTGTTGTGTTGTTTCTACTGTCAGTTTGTGCCATGAATCAGTGACGAAAGTCTTTAACCAGTTCGAAATATCCAGGATTGTGACTAATATTAGGACCAGAGGAGTCATATGTTTATTCTCAAGTTATATTTGATAAGCACATAATACCGCAGTTTTATTTTACAGATTGAAGTAATAATAACTCAATTTCATTTATCTGTAAGAGAAGGGAGATATGTAGTTAAACTGACAATTGTGTGAGACCTCTTTTATGATATTATGGTCGTGATTGGTGCGTACATTCAGTGCAGTAGATCAGTATATGTAACGCGAGGGACCCCATCCATTTCATAGTAAACTCATTCGAAATACCGTAATAAATGGTAATAATTACTGGAGGCTATATTTATTACTGTTTTTGGTGTTTTACATTCCAGAAGGATGGTGATTGCGGGATTAAGCTGGCCATGGTAGCCCATCCTTATAAAAAACACTCTGGTAAAACTCCGGTAAACCATGGTTTACCAGGCTCTACTCTGGTAAAATGAGATTAAGTCAGGTTTATAATAAAGACACTCTGGTAAAAGCCTTAACACGTTATGTAATCACATGTGTGATTCATATAGCCTCCAATCTGTTATCTCATATGTTAAAGCTTCTGAAAGCGCACCTTGGTATTACCGTGGTAACTTTACCCTAATATCGAAATAAATTACCCTGGTACAATAACTCTGGTATAATTACTAGTAGAATCCCACATGCATACTACATCCCGGTAAAATACCTTGGTGAAATACATGGGTGGGAACATTATACTAGAGTAAAATAACATGGGTGGGTCTACATGTGTGCGTATAATATGGTGACCATTCACTGGATTAGTTTTTCCAGAGTAAAATTATTTGGTTCCAATCAACCTGGTAGCATACTACATAATACCAGAGTGTTTTATAAGGGCAGCATCGATCTCTGCGCTTGACCAACCCAGCAAAATGTCCTGTCACAAATATGCACTTATATTCACATGTACATGCTAGATACTGTAAGCCACGAAATTAAATTGAATTATTTGTTTGACTATACATTGCAGATAGCTCTAAAATGACATACAAAAATTAATAACATGGACATATGCAAACGTGACAGTATAAATGGATTGTATATATTTAATCTTTGTATAAAATGTCGTATATATGTTAGACAATAAAGATGACGATGGCTGATGATGTGAAATTTACAGTATCAATTTAGCAAGGAAACTTCTTGTACTGATGATACTCTAACCAACACTTTTTCCACACTCATCCACTATTATTCCAACCGCATTAAGACACTCACTTGAATATTTTTCTGGATACAAGGAGGCAAGTTTAACGCAACATTGTAGTTACTAGAGGTAGAACATTTGTATGGAATTACTATCAGTGTTCGTGCTGATTAAACTTGTCTTTACTTATTATTAAGTCATGTCGTTATTTGTTGCTTTACTTTACCACACTCTAAAATCCACCAAATTAGAATCAAAATAATCGTTTTCACCCTGCACTTGTTATAATGTCTCAAAATCTAACGGGGCGTATACTGAAAAAAGAAACATAATCACGAGGTAATTATGATTATTGAGCACCAAGAAGCATAACACTATTTCTGCCTGTCAGCAATTTGGATTAACGACCCAGACATTTCCTTGTACACCAAACGGAAGGATTCTCTGGACAACTGTTTCACTAGTATACTTTGGCAATATTTAAAGATGCTGTAGCTCTTCCGGACCACAATTGTAGCTAAATCTTTGTTTAAAAACCCAATTGCAAGACTACAAATAACATTTTATGTGAACAAAACACCGAACAGATACAATTGAAGATTGGTACATTATATGTCTCTCAAGGCATACTTTCAAGTGGTTTATTCCTGAAAAATATCTTAATTGAAATGGCATTTCGCATTGATGGTGAGTGCTAACGAGGGTGCTACGCTCCGATTGAACCTTAAGTTTATGTTCTAAAGATAGCCCGTAAAGATATCCCGAAAGGTTGTGTCTATTATACCAGAAAACTATAAAACCATGATTAATCGATATCACAGTTTCCGGTCATTTGTCTTCGATTCATATGTATTATGTTATACCACGGAAGCAATATAAATCTTGTGAAGAAGAGATAGACTATCTTTTAAACGTACCCACAACGCTCTTCGCTGGCGTTTTTATAAATGAAAATTAAAATACAATTTCAGAACAAATTTTATTTACCCATGAACCTACCATATCTATCCATAAACAAATAAGAAAGTGCCCTTAAGTTTTATCAGGGAAAAAGCTCGTCCTTCTGCAACTATTGGAAAATAACATTGGGATCTAATACAATATAAATATTATTGTTGTTTTATAAAGCAGAATAAGGGTTCAGGCGAGAGTTTACATATTATGAGATACATAAGAAATGAACGGCGGTTTCAATGTGGTCATGGGATTTTGACCGCGAGAAAAATTTAGCAAACTGCATGAACCCTTTGGGGTTCATGCGGAGTTTGCTGATTTTTTATCACGGTCAAAACCCATGACCACGTTGAATCCGACGTTTATTATTTATATTTATATACTTACGCTCTTTAAAACACTTCTCCAAATATGTCCGTTATTTCGTCAAATTTTTTTTCTTCAAATATCTCCGTTATTTCGTTTATAAAAATAATTTCCTATTTCTATATTTCGCTCTATATTTCGCCCTGTTTCGCTATTTCGCTGTATTTCCTATTTAGATTTTTCGTGCTATTTTGCTATTTCGCTGTATTTTCATATTTCGCTTTTTCGTTGTATTTCATATTTCGATAATTCGCTATATTTGACATATTATGGGATATGGGATTATATGATAACCAACATTCTGATAGTCAATCGAACATCTCGTGCCACCCGTGCTCGCGATTAGATGCCACTAGGCATCCAATCGTGAACCTCGATTACATATTGTTTGCTATCAAATCCTTGGTGTATTGGCTGACTAGATACTCAAGCAGTCGGCAATGTCCGACAATCCCCGGTGATTTCCGGGACCAATGTGTTCATAAACCTATGAACGACATTGAAAGTGACGTCACGTTACGTTCATAGGTTTATGAACGCATTGAATAAGGGAACGTGTCTACCGTAACGCTATGGGGAAATCGGAAGAGATATCAGGTGTATGTAAATATATTGATATGAATCCAGAAATTGATCATTGTATGACTATATCATCGCTTCTTGATAGTTGATGATCATTCACTTGAAGGGTCATGGGATATATTCATCAGAGAACATTATATTTCCCGTTGATCAATTTACCTTAAGATCCTACAAATTAAAACAAATCGGCAAGGCAGCCTGTCCACAAGCATCCTTGTATGATCTGACCATTACTTCAAGTAACGAATATACAATTTCCTTGTATGTATTTTTTAAACTGACAAGTACAATCTTATTTTGTAATTAAAGAATTGAAGCATTCACGTGGATGTAATATTTCTCATTCTTTCAGGCAACTGCAATTCTTTGGAACAGTCTAAATCCCGACCTGATCACACTCTCCGATCCTGACACATTCAGGAAGAGTGTGTATCAGCAAATCACATATCTGATCATTCTTTTGACTTGATGTTTTAAAACTATTTTAAATTCTCCCGTGTAACATAAATCTAAAGCTCAACTATTCTATCTCTCAAAACTCTCCTTTCTGTTTCTAATGCTAACCTACCTGCAGTGACGCGCACTGGACATAAATGATGTCTCCAGAACCAGCCTCCAGAACTCCAGAATCATAGATACCCGATGTACTCTAAACATTAAAGACGATATTACTGTTAGGGGGCATAAGGGACACCAAGAAATAGAACCCTTGGTGGCATTCATTGGTTTACACTGCCTCGAGCAAAGGTTTTGCTTAAATAGAACCTGCACTTTACATTACATACATGACCTCATATCTAATTGGATTCGATTCTGTCAAACGTCCGCGTTTGTCACATTGTAGCACAGAAGTGGGGAATCTTTCATCTGCCAATGATAGCCAACATGTATATTTGCTAATAATGTTTTCGACGGAACATTTCTGATAAGCACTGTTAGTCCAGTGAATTTATGGTTTCACCCAAACTAATTGCAGAACAATGTTTCTCAGTGGAAATATGTACTTTAACCAAACATAAACAACATACTAAAAATAAAAAAGATTACGAAATTCGAAATTGGTGAATTTTGTGAAACATAAAGATGATTATGACTGTTGGTGCGAAGTTGACAGTATTAATTAACAGATACACTTCATTGTGTTATTAATACTCTTAGCCACTGTCGCAGCTTTTTCACTCTCATTCACCAGTATTCCACAAACCTCAGTACACACTAGCCTGAATGTTTTGAATCTGTGTGAGTCCGGCCGTCCTAAATTATGGTTAGCTTCAACTTACAATCTTACAATACGGTATGAGCAAATAAATAAACACGTACATAAATCGGATCATAACCATTAAATTTGTGTTACCCAGTTGGTACTTGGAATCAAAGTGGGGAAAATACATTGGCACTTCCCCAAATCGTATACAATGATGAACAGACCAACAATTTTCAATATGACTATCTAACAAGATTTGTTCAAATCAAAACTGCTCAGTCCTTTTGGTGACAATTTGTGGGACAATAATTTCTCTCACACTACACATTTGAACAGACAGACCACGTGTGATAGCCATGTGTGATCTCCGTCTCACACCACGCGTGACCGCTGCGACACATGACCAATTTAAATAAGTCGGAAATGTTTTTATGTTTAGCCGTTTGCAGTTATAAGCAAAATGGGGATGAACCAAAAACAATTCTTATTTCAAATCAATCAATACAACTGTTCTTAGAAGCGAACGAAATTAAAACACGTTGATGAAAACTGCTTCGAATCTGAAGTTGATTAACCATTTCTTAATTCAGACACCTTGAATATCGCAAAATTCAAATTGAGTTGAACAGAATTTGCAGTAAATTGTAATGCCAGAAAAGTTGGCGGCACGGAATATGAACCAAGCTACTTTCGTTGCATGATCGGAAGTATTCATCGAATCGTACACATATTATGTCACCAGAAAGTTATGTTCTTTTCGAAACAAGGGAAGCCAAGTGTATGAAGCAAAGGGATCTAACATAACAAGACAGGGGTTCAAAATCCAGAAAGAGCAAAACATCTTGCAGACGATGAAATTGGCATGTTGTATTCCAGCGGGAAACTAGGATAGTTTTCGCCAATATTTATTTTCAATATGATGCGGTATCAGAACCTGAATTTTGGTATCGGAGGGGATCGGAATACTGGCGGATATATTACGGGACTCTTCTATACAAATGGACGCTGAGGCAAATCTGCTATATCTTGACTACCGTGGAAGACTCTGAAACAAGGACTGGGGGAGGGTGACATGAAAAATACCCCTACATGATGAATGAAACACCAGAAAAACGAAACCGTTCCCCCATCCAAATAATTGTTTCCTCTATATTGAAGAGACCAACATAATGGTTACCAAACGCCCGTTATACGTGGCAATGGTTACACATAATGGGTTCCCCCTGTAAATGATATATGGTTCTTAAAGGCCAGTGGGGAAACAAAATAGAGAGAACAATATACAAGATGACAATCAAAGCTGATTTTCACGGAGCCAAACCTGTTAAATACATTCCAGTGTCAGAACAAGTCGAACAATCTCCCGGATTATCTCCAAGGTCATGTGGTTGGAAGTTGGAAAGACAGACAGCTTGACACGACCGAGAAAAGAGCAACTTCTGGTATATTATCCAGCAACAAAAATCAAAGCGACAGTTTTGTACGAACATTTTTTCTTCGTGTATCGAACAAACGTTTCCAGTTCCACAGGTCATGGGAAAATCATATTCAACTTCGATTTGAATCCAAAGTTGAATGACATTTTCAAGTGTAAACCAAACCGTGGACGTTACCGACGACAGAAATGGCCATGACACCTTGTTATACAAAGACTTCATCAGTGCGCCTTTCTCATAATTATGTTATGCCTGTGTATTCGTTATTGTGATGTAGCATGTCGATATCATTGCCGACGTGCACGACACTCGAACTCCTTATTCCTGCTTGCCAAGGTAATATTCTTTTTTATCCGCCGCTCTACTGACTACATAAAGCCTGCATAATAAACGTTACGTATTATTACGTCAAGGTAGCTTTATTAGGTTAGTACTACTTTTATGACGTAATTTGATATGCAAATTGCGCGGGTAACTAGGGACGTCAACCGGTCATAATGACGTCATTGTGATTTCAGAACGTTTTTATCGTGCATAATTCACTGTTATTGATACAAAATTCGTAAAATGATATACGTTTTAGCTCTAAAACATATATACATCATCAGAACAAGATCTGCTTAGAATAACTGTAAAAAGGCCAACGAACTATTTCGTTCTAAGCTACACCCCGTTTATCCCAAATTAGTGTGCTTGGAATAATAAATGTAAGGGCGTCATCGAAGTAACAAATGTAAAACTGAGGAAAATGACAGATTTACCTCACAAAAGGCAAGTTTTGTGCGATGGATAAATGAAATATGTAGCTAACGTTGTCGCTTAAACTGTTTATGTCCGCTCGGGGGATTTGGCATCTATTTGACTCCGCAGAGCCTCGCCAAATAGATGCTCAAATCCCCCTCACGGACATTAACAGTTTAAGCGACGACACTAGCTACCTATTTTATATTTGTCAGTATACACATACCGAACACGCTAACCACGAATCTCACTTCAGACATTATCCCAGATGTGCGGTTGAACTGCGTATGTACACGGTTAAAACGAAAATATCGGAATGGGGACCCTGGTGTGGGAGAAAAATGATCATCCCAAGTGTGGAATGGAAGAATCTCACTATCGGCGTGAACTATCGGGCACCGAACGTGCGATGTTTCTATTCCACATCCTGTGTCATTGTGGCTAATATTAATCTCATTCCATAATCTTAAGCCGAGATCTGGAGCAAAATCAATCGTTAGGAAAATCAAAGTAACATTTGTGTTGGTGGTCACCGAATAGCAATGGCGTCAAGTGAAAGTTATAATCTTTTCGAAAATAACCCTGTTACTATCGAGTAACTCCTTGGCAGTGGATACGATCAACAAAGATCCGGCAGTTCGGGATGTCGACGACAAGTAATTAGACTCACTCTTTATAAGTGGGTCTGTAGTTAAATTAGACTGATACAGTGCAGTCCGCTAAGGTGGACGTAATCACATTATTTGCACAGAACTTCTAAGTACTACGTTTAATATTATCCACATATAATCGGAACAATATTAGATACGTAGGAAACATCTGTATCATAATACATTTCATAACTATCGATCTTTACGCATGATGATAACCACACATGTGTACTACTTCATAATCAATACGAACTTCAATCAAATCGATGGAAGTTGGATACAAACTCGTTTTTGACGAAACGAGAAGGTACTTATTCAAGTTTGACACCAACTATATATAACTCACATATGTAGCTGATTATACAACATATACTGGTCGTTTTAGGTTCTAGCATGTAGCATGTTATGCTCTTCGATAATGCACAACGAACGAATCTAACAGCCCTTATATGAAAACACTTAACATGTATAAGGTCATTAGCAATATCGACAGTGCTCTCCCAACAAAACTCCGTTCCACTCCCCTCCCTCCATCATCTCCCCCTCCATCATCATCTTCTCCTGAATTATTCTTATTCTTAATACCCAAAATATCCCAGAACCCATGTAATATCCGACTTATATCTATCTACTGTCCGGCCCCGATATTAACGTAAAATCCCAGGATGATATATATATATATCATACTAATATAATGTAATTCAGGGAATCATAGAACTTATACTTGTCAAAATCTTATCCAACAATGTGTCAAATACATGCACTTCAATTTGTCATATGATCCGAAGATTATTCTCCGCACGTGATGAGCATCGTATCATAAATCAATGAACAAATACAGAATAGATGATCCATTGCACATTCAGCTTGACCTTATATTAATATCATTTATTATACTGTTCAATACACAATGTTCAATTATATGTTATTATGTATGCATACTGTCCTTATAAGGATGTTTTTGCCAATTAAACTTATCTTATCTCATCTTAGAAGGCGTACTCCAACATTTTGGCGAGACCATGGGCATATGTGAAATAAGTAACCAAATACCAACACTTTCACTTAAAAAATAACAAGAACATAAATCAACATTGAAATAGAAGTTACCCAGCGTGAGACCGGGACAGACAAGATCCACCTCTCCACTGCAAGGGATAAGAGTGGCTCCCTGTTGCCGTATAGTGTATCCCTTGAGGGTGGTGTAGGAATCTTGGTAGTACTAAGGTGACCGTATCTCGTGATGCATCAAATGAATTACCTGTGTGTAAGACTTAGCGCATAAAGTACATCGGCCCTTCGTCGAATCCCGATAGTAATTGATTTGACCCGGCTCAATCGATAGGCTGGGCATGCCTCTTCAGTGTATTTTCATTACAATATTGTTATATTTTGTATCTATCTTATCGTTTGCATTCTGTGTAGTTATATTTGCTGTGCGTGTCATGTTTTGTTTGTTTGACTTTCGTTATGACTGTTTAAAGATACGGGCGGCGTTGGCGGTGGGTATGCTGTTAAAATATTCACTTCCATCAAAAACCACCATAAACAGAAAGAATAGTAAAATATAGACAGACGTTGTTCTTATACCAATCAGAAATATGGCATAAACAGTATGTTATTGTCAAATGTATTTCCTTTGTTATGTAAACAAAAGCAAAAAACGTTACGTTACCTGGCTTTTGTTTAGATCCGGATATTGTAAACATAAAGAGCGTTTTTGTTACTGTTTTCCTGATATGGAAATAATAAAGAGCGTTTATGTCATTTGTGTGTGATTAACCAATATAATTTAGCTGTGTTATGTAAACAGAAGCAAGATTTCTGTAACACGAGCAGGCTCTTGTTTACGTACACCATCGTACGTCTTGAAGACAATATGCTATTTACGCGCTGATTATGTTTGTCATATGACCAAAACTATATATATTTTAATATTCCTTCTGTTGCTGGCGATTTGAACAAATATGAATATTTCTGCAACGAACGCCACTCGTGCCTTTAATGCTTGCAACATTTCCAGATTAAGAAAGATAGCCGGCTAAATGAAACAATAATATTCGACACTTTTTTTTGAGTACTTCCGATGGGAAACATCCATTACCAAATATAATCGACATCTGACCAATCATGTGTGAGCTATCTGCGTACTCGGACAGGACACCATTACTTCCAGATAAACACGAGATAACTATAGAACAGAAAGCGCGAAAAATGTCGCTGTTCCTCTTTTGAAAGTACTTCGGGCGGCGAACCTCCATGCCAAATTTAATTCAAATTGGATAACCCATAGTTGAGATGTATGCGCTGGCGGGAACGCAGAGGGACGGACGGACAGAAGACAACCATTATACCCTCCATGTTTTATAAACAGCGTAGGGTATTAAACAGTTGTGATGTTTTTCAAGGCGAATACGAGCACTGCCAGGCGTAGCTTACTTAATACGCCCGTTTGCAAAGTAAATAATTTCTTCTTTAAATTACTATCAAAGAAAACTGGCTATCGTGTACCAAACCCCAATTCGAATTTGACCTGTAGTGTGAGCCAATAAACATACAAGACATGAGTCCAATAGAATATGCAAAATTTCTAAGTCGAAAAGGCCCACAACTCCTGAAAAGATCATCGAACCAAACCCAAATTCTAACTTGACCTGTATTTTGGTATGACTGAGCCACATACCAAGTTTAGTTGTGATTAAATAATCAAAACTCAAGATATCATCCGGAAACCAAAATGTTGATGTACAAAATTGAATTTTCCAAGTCGAAAAAGGCCCACCACTCTGGCAAGAATCATCGGGCCGAACCCAACTTCGAACTTGACCTGTATTTTGGGTATGACTGAGCCACTTACCAAGTTCAGTTGTGTTCAAATAATCCAAAGTCAAGTTACCACAGACAGACATCCAGACGGCTAGACGTCGAACGGGACTGGTTACATAATACGGACAGTTATTTTCAATCAGGCGTTTAAAAAGTAGTAAATTGTGAAATTCTATGGAAACGCATACACTACACAAATATAAATTAGTATGTTGGATGAATTGAGAATATTATCTCATTCCTGACAGAGACAAATATTTATTTTTACTCGCGGTAAGATGGCTCTGAAACCAAACGTTTGTCTGAGTTACTCATGAACTAGTTTTCCGTACCCACTCAAAAGCAGTAGATATACGTTATAGATTACACTACTAATCGTTAGGGACATTTCCCAGCCACCTACGGAAACCATATATAATAGACAGGGTTATTCCCTAGAGTGCTTTCGGATGGAGGTTGATTTCAAAATCACTTCTTCATTGATTCAGTGCGGTCACTTATATCAGCCAGTCGCCGTGGTCACGAAAGTGATCGTCTACGACATTTATAGGATTCCACAGGGAGACACACACTGATAGATACGTCTCTAAATGTCACAATAGCCTGTCAGATCGATAATTTATTGTGCAGTGAAGCGTGATATAATATTGGATTAGACATTGATTATTTTCAAATGTGTTTCGGAGTGGATGGTTTGATTTGTTTTCCCCAAGATATCCTCGCGCAAATACACATATAATCAACCTATAATATGAAATATGTACATGATGTCATTATTTGATTCTGAAATACGCTGATAATAGAGTCATACCCGTTATTTCGTTTTATAGCGCGGGCCACAGTGAGAACACATGTTAAGTATGAAAAGTCGTTGGTTGGCTGATATGTGTTATTATCCGGAAATAATATACTGGAGTCATACCCGTTATTTCGTTTTATGGCGCGGGCCACACTATTAACACCTGAAAAGTCGTGAGTTGGTTTATTTGTGCCATTGTCCGCACATAATATGCGTAGAATCGCCTCTTTATGAGTCGATAATACGACCAAAACGCTCTAAGTTTCAGCACATTATTGACTCAAAATGGGACGATTCGAAGCAGATAATCTACTTAAATTAAGATATATTCTAAGCAGATAATGTGCGGTTTCTGATAGAACAGGCTTGTTTTCCTTTTTGTCTTTTTGTTTTACTTGAGTTTATCGTCGTTGTGTCCATATCGTGGCGCTGTCTGTTTTGTGAGCATAGGAAAGACCGCGCATTTGGTTTATTTTACAGCAACTGAAAAAACGTGCTCAGATTCACTATCACAGGACGGTTTATCGACCCCTTCTGTGGAAGACACAGTGAGCCTATAACGCTCTTTAATTTACCGTAACATGAAGTATTTGATTTTTTACCCGCGGATAAATAAATATCTACATACACCAACACAAGTTAATAATACTTTCATACTAACATCACATGTTTCTATTTTTAAGTTTTTATCGTCATCCAAATCCCATCGAGAGGTCGTATGATGTCACTTTCTTGACTTCACTTCCTCGCCATCAAACTTTTTTTTATCAGAATATCACCAAAGACTGACCATTTGATAAAAGCCGCTATCGCATGGTGTGGTGGGAGCGGAAGATTGATCCACAGAAATGACTCATATACATGAAAGCCTCCTCGCTTGCTGTCGTATCCAATCCATGAATTTTTTTTTAATTATTTGTGTGTATTTGTATATTGTGCAATAGCATGGAATATACACTGTTTAAACTAAAAACAAGACAACGGACGCATACACTTAAAATAAACCCGTAATACTTTACGGCATAAAGTGCCGACAGCTATGATACGGTTGGAACCAGCTGTAACCTTCCGTGTGAATAATTGCATGGTAGATTCATACAGTGTATTGTATTGTTTCCCCGTAAATCTAGTTCGCCACCATCTCCTATACACTAGTGGTATTTCTGTTATAATGTAAATTGTCTGTAAATATCACAATCCCACATAATCGTGGTTGAGGTTAATTATCTCATAAAATTCATTAAACTGTTTATGTCCGTGAGGGGCATTTGAGCATCTATTGGCAGAGGCTCTGTCAAAGCCAAATTGATGCCAAATTCCCTGGTCGGACATAAACAGATCAATAGACATTGACACACATTCCCAATCATGGACAGAAGCCAACATCTGATTAATCTGCGCCATATGAAATTTACCCCCAAACGGTCAACTACATAATTAGGGTCAAGGGACTTGCAAAATGCATTCCCACCATCCTGGCCGGCCTTCCACCGGACTCAACTACATAATGCAAATATGTCTCTTACAAGCTGGTTACAAAGTGGACTTAATTGTGTCTGGTTTCACAAAAGCTGGACTGTGATATGTGACTGGTAATAGTTAATAATTCAAACATGTTCTGTTGTTATGCTATTTATCGTTATGAAATAAGAACGATTAAACATTGTAATTAGACCAAATATACTCGTCTATTAATAGGTTATAGTACAACAAATATAACAAACTATCCCCATTGGTGTGCTGTCACCCACACTCAAATCAGCATAAAATACCATCTGGCAGCTGAATGGTTGATTATGATTGGGACAAAATTAATGCTAAAAAAAAGGAAAAAAGTCAAAGCCACCATGGAAATATTATACCTAGATGAATATTGATAACAAGTGGGTGAAATAATTAACCTGGCATTTAATGGGGGTATGTTTCAAAATTTGATGATTATTATTTTGTGCGGATTTAGGGTAGTATCACCGGAAAACAAATTCGAAGCTTGAAGCACGCACGTCCGCTCCGATACAATTTCTGCTTCTCGTTGTATAACTCAAAATTGTCATTTTCGGCCTAATTCGGCCCATGGATGCTCATTTAAGGAATGTGAAACCACATTTTAGGGCGCCCGACATCCCAGATGAACGCAAAGGCGGATGTGTCGGGACTGAGTACGACGTCGGAGTAAAGCTTTGTTTCATTATGACCCACACTCTAACACATGATGCAAAATCGGTCTAGTATCTGGTCAAACCAAGTCGAAATGCCCCTTTAAGATGACAGATTGACAAAAAAACAACCATAGCAGTTTGCAGAAATGGTTGGACGATCCACCGCTCCCATATTTCGGCCAATAAATGCATTATTGTGACGGGCCAATTTGCGTTTTCTGTCGATTTTTTTTCCTCGAAAATTGGGTAGGTGCTCTCAATGTAAAACCCAAGTGTGCCGAATTCGCGAATCGTATGGCATATTTTCTTGAAGTGATATCTACAAGCTACCAGTTAGTCGTCATTGTTAACCTTGTCAGAATGCAGCTACATTCAAGTCAATGTGATATTTTAGCACATTCAGATATGGGTTGTGGCAGAAAGGGGTTAATACAGTAAGAACGTAGAGATGTTTCGAATCAAAGTTATTTATTTTGACGTGGGTATATCTAAATTGATGCAATTTATTATCATTTAGACGACATTATCTGTCCGGTAATCACTATATGTTATAGTGCACCAAATATTAAAAAAATCCCCATTGGTGTACTGTCACCCACACCAAGTCAGCATGAAATAACACCTTGTCAGTTTTGAATACGCGCAAATAGGTGCGCGAATTTAAAGTGCGCGAATTCAAAACTGAGCGAACAATAGTACTGCGCTAATTTAAATACGAGTAAGTTTTTAATTTGTGTGGGTCATATTGGGTCCGATGAGTCATTCTTAAAAATTGACAAGGTTAGAAAGTTCCAGTATTCACAAGGAATCGAGCATAACCCCTGACATTAACACTCGTCTATGGAGGATAATTGGTGTATTTTAACCTATTTATATCTATTATATATTTTGAAAGATCTGTGTGTGTATGTATGTGTTTGTTTGTGTGTGTGTTTGTTTGTGTGTGTGTTTGAAATCGATGGACTCCAAAACGACTAAGCCAATTTCGATGAAATTTGGTATTTGGATGTGTTTTCGGCCGGAGACGAACATAGGCATATTTATTTGTCCGTGCGAGGTCAACTTTTCACGTGCGGAGGTCAAATCTGTTTTTACGCCGTTTTGCGCTAATATATTTCAGTTCGGTGCTCACAAATCGATACGATATAGCGCGAATAATAAATTGCCAGTCATATAATTTGCACGGTTAGAATCTGTGTGGCTTCATCTTTCCAACGATATATAATATGTATGTATCCGTTTTAGTTATCTGCCTCAATTATTAGGTACAAGTGGTACGATGCTTTTATCAGGATAAAATCAATGCGTAATTTCTATGACGTCGTCAGAGGTCATAAAGTTAGATTACGTTAACTCTCACCCTGCCGATGCATTTGACTGTGTCGCGTTAACTCATCACCGGCCGAGGTATCTGCAAATGACATTGGGCTATATATCTCGGAAACGGGTGTAGCTATCGACTTGAAATTTGGTATGTGAATGTATCTTGCCCCGGATACGAATTTTATCGGGTCGCCGAGCACGTGCGACACCAGCTTCGCGCATGCGCAGACGAGATCTCGGAAACGGGTTGAGATATTGACTTTAAATTTGGTATGTGAATGTATCTTGCCCCGGATACGAATTTTATCGGGTCGCCGAGCACGTGCGACACCAGCTTCGCGCATGCGCAGACCAGATCTAGGAAACGGGTGGAGCAATCGACTTGAAATTTGGTTTTTGAATAGCCCGGACGAAGTCGGGTCACCTTCTAGTCTATTATATATTTTGAAAGATCTGTGTATGTGTAAGTTTGTGTGTTTGTTTGTGTGTGTGTTTGAAATCGATGGACTCGAAAACGACTAAGCCAATTTCGATGAAATTTGGTATTTGGATGTGTTTTCGGCCGGAGACGAACATAGGCATATTTATTTGTCCGTGCGAGGTCAACTTTTCACGTGCGGAGGTCAAATCTATTTTTACGCCGTTTTTGCGCTAATATATTTCAGTTCGGTGCTCACAAATCGATTCGATATAGCGCGAATAATAAATTGCCAGTCATATAATTTGCACGGTTAGAATCTGTGTGGCTTCATCTTTCCAACTCTCACCCTGCCGATGCATTTGACTGTGTCGCGTTAACTCATCACCGGCCGAGGTATCCGCAAATGACATTGGGCTATATATCTCGGAAACGGGGGTAGCTATCGACTTGAAATTTGGTATGTGAATTTTCATGTATCTTGCCCCGGATACGAATTTTATCGGGTCGCCGAGCACGTGCGACACCAGCTTCGCGCATGCGCAGACCAGATCTAGGAAACGGGTGGAGCAATCGACTTGAAATTTGGTTTTTGAATAGCCCGGACGAAGTCGGGTCACCTTCTAGTATTATATATTTTGGAAGATCTGTCTGTCTGTGTGTCTGTGTGTGTGTTCGCGATGAACTCGAAAACGGCCGACCCGATTTCGATGAAACTTGGTATGTGGGGGTATTTTCGGCCGTGGGGTGGCATGGGCCTATTAATTTGTCCGTGCGACGTGACCTTGACCATGACATCGGGTCATTTCAAGGTCAAACGCCGGAATATCACGGGATTTTGATGAAACTTGGTATGCGGGGGTACATTCGTATGGGGAGTCTCATAAGCATATTCATTTGCCCGTGCGACGTGACCTTGACCTTGACATCGGGTCAATTCAAGGTCAAATCGCCAATTTTGATGGGATTACGACGAAATTTGATACATGGGGGTACTTTTGTCAACTGAGTGTTTTGGACGGGTCAAATTGTGACCCCGACCTGGCCTTGACCTTCAAAAGGATAAATTCAAGGTCAAATCGGGTAAAACCGGATGGATTTCGACGGGCACGTTTGTCCGGTACTTTTGTCCGGGCAGTGTTTTGGACTGGTTAAATCGTGACCCCACTTGACCTTGACCTTCAAAATGGACAATTCAAGGTCAAAGCCCGGACGAAGTCGGGTCACCTTCTAGTCTATTATATATTTTGGAAGATCTGTCTGTCTGTGTGTCTGTGTGTGTGTGTGTGTGTTCGCGATGAACTCGAAAACGGCCGACCCGATTTCGATGAAACTTTGTATGTGGGGGTAATTTCGGCCGGGAACGGGCATAGACCTATTAATTTGCCCGTGCGACGTGACCTTGACCATGAAATTTCAAGGTCAAACGCCCGAATATCACGGGATTTCATTGAAACTTGGTATGTGGGAATATCTTCGGCCGGGGAGTGGCATAAACCTATTAATTTGCCCGTGCGACGTGACCTTGACCTTGAAATCGGGTCATTTCAAGGTCAAACGCCGGAATATCACGGGATTTCGATGAAACTTGGTATGTGGTGATACTTTCGTATGGGGAGTCTCATAATCATATTCATTTGCCCGTGCGACGTGACCTTGACCTTGAAATCGGGTCAATTCAAGGTCATATCGCCAATTTTGGTGGGATTTCGACGAAATTTGATACGTGGGGTTACTTTTGTCCACTGAGTGTTTTGGACGGGTCGAGTCGTGACCCCGACCTGACCTTGACCTTCAAAATGATCAATTCAAGGTCAAATCGGGTAAAACCGGATGGATTCGACGGGCACGTTTGTCGGGTACCTTTGTCCGGGCAGTGTTTTGGACTGGTCAAATCGTTACCCCACTTGACATTGACCTTCAAAATGGACAATTCAAGGTCAAAGCCCGGACGAAGTCGGGTCACCTTCTAGTCTATTATATATTTTGGAAGATCTGTTTGTTTGTTTGTGTGTGTGTTTGTGTGTGTGTGTGTAATCGATGAACTCGAAAACGGCCGACCCGATTTCGATGAAACTTGGTATGTGGAGATATTTTCGGCCGGGGGTGACATAGGCCTATTGATTTTCAGATCCGAGGTCAACTTTTCACGTGCCGAGGTCAAATCTGTTTTTACGCTGTGTTACGGGTCTTTCATTTGAGTTCGGTGCTTACAAATCGATTCGAAACAGCGCGAATAATAAAATGCCAGTCATAATAATGACACTGTGAGAATCTTTCGTGTTTCCTCTTTCCAAAGATATATAATGCGTATGTATCCGTTTTAGTTATCTGCCTCAATTATCAAGAAGAAGTGGTACTATCTTCCATCAGGATAAAAACAATGCGTAACTTCTATGACGTCGTTAGAGGTCATAACATTAGATCACGTTAACGCTTACCGGCCGATGCATTTGACTGTTTCAGACGTCTTGGCGATATCTCGGGCACCGATGGTAATTTATCTTTACGTTGAAACTTGATAATTAATGAGCGTGTGTATATGAGGGGTTACGTAGCGTTTTTCCGAAGACCCATAACTCCGATTCTCCGAAGGTCAGATTCTCCGACGCCCCGATTCTCCGAAAGCCCATAACTCCGAAGTCCCGATTCTCCGAAATCCCATAACTCCGAAGACCCATAACTCCGAAAGCCCATAACTCCGAAGGCCTATAACCCCGAACGCCCATAACTCCGAAGGTCTATAACTCCGAAGGTCTATAACTCCGAAGGGCCGATTCTCCGAAGGTCCGATTCTCCGAAGATCATGTTTTATCGCTTATTAAATAGTGTACAGTCCAGTGGCGGTGTCAATGGGGCCCTAGGGAAGACCGCAGATATATAATGCGTATGTATCCGTTTTAGTTATCTGCCTCAATTATCAAGAAGAAGTGGTACTATCTTCCATCAGGATAAAAACAATGCGTAACTTCTATGACGTCGTTAGAGGTCATAACATTAGATCACGTTAACGCTTACCGGCCGATGCATTTGACTGTTTCAGACGTCTTGGCGATATCTCGGGCACCGATGGTAATTTATCTTTACGTTGAAACTTGATAATTAATGAGCGTGTGTATATGAGGGGTTACGTAGCGTTTTTCCGAAGACCCATAACTCCGATTCTCCGAGGGTCAGATTCTCCGACGCCCCGATTCTCCGAAAGCCCATAACTCCGAAGTCCCGATTCTCCGAAATCCCATAACTCCGAAGACCCATAACTCCGAAAGCCCATAACTCCGAAGGCCTATAACCCCGAACGCCCATAACTCCGAAGGTCTATAACTCCGAAGGTCTATAACTCCGAAGGGCCGATTCTCCGAAGGTCCGATTCTCCGAAGATCATGTTTTATCGCTTATTAAATAGTGTACAGTCCAGTGGCGGTGTCAATGGGGCCCTAGGGAAGACCGCAGATATATAATGCGTATGTATCCGTTTTAGTTATCTGCCTCAATTATCAAGAAGAAGTGGTACTATCTTCCATCAGGATAAAAACAATGCGTAACTTCTATGACGTCGTTAGAGGTCATAACATTAGATCACGTTAACGCTTACCGGCCGATGCATTTGACTGTTTCAGACGTCTTGGCGATATCTCGGGCACCGATGGTAATTTATCTTTACGTTGAAACTTGATAATTAATGAGCGTGTGTATATGAGGGGGTACGTAGGGTTTTTCCGAAGACCCATAACTCCGATTCTCCGAAGGTCAGATTCTCCGACGCCCCGATTCTCCGAAAGCCCATAACTCCGAAGTCCCGATTCTCCGAAATCCCATAACTCCGAAGACCCATAACTCCGAAAGCCCATAACTCCGAAGGCCTATAACCCCGAACGCCCATAACTCCGAAGGTCTATAACTCCGAAGGTCTATAACTCCGAAGGGCCGATTCTCCGAAGGTCCGATTCTCCGAAGATCATGTTTTATCGCTTTTTAAATAGTGTACAGTCCAGTGGCGGTGTCAATGGGGCCCTAGGGAAGACCGCCCCCAAAAAACATGTCAAATGTCATGTAAACGTCAGGAAATCCCTCCTAGGCATTCAAATATTCACAGTGTTCCTGCCCAGTGGAGCCCCCGGACCAACGATTGGGGGCGACCCCTCCCATGTATATGCGCTCCCCAAATCAGGCCTTCGTGATATGCTTTCGGCATATCATATGCATGATATATCCCCCACATATCCCCCATATATGCTAATTAATGTGCACCCCTAAATGGGAACACTGGCTCCGCCACCGGTGTGCACCGGGTATATTATAACGAAACGCTGCAAGAATGTCAGAGTAGCCTAACATGCACAGGGGCGACAAGTTCTTCCCCGTTCACCCCTGTACATTTTACTCTGGCATCTCATGGGCCAACGTAATGTTATAGTATCTGGTGTATAGTCAGTGGCGGGCCAGGATTCCAATTTAGGTGGGGGCAGTAGGAAAAGTTTGAATATTTTGATGCCCCATGAACGATTTCCGGGCGTTTACATGACCTGGACATGTTTTGGTAGGGGCCCATATTGTCTGAAATAGCAAGTAGAGGTTTAATGGGGGCAGTGGGAATTTTGGGACCCCTTGGCTTCGCCACTGGACTATACACTATTTAGTAAACGATAATACCCCGATAAAACAAAATCTTCTGAGAATCGGACCTTCGGAGAATCGGACCTTCGGAGTTATGGGCCGTCGGAGAATCGGGCCTTCGGAGTTATAGGTCTTCGGAGAATCTGCCCTTCGGAGTTATGGGCTTTCGGAGAATCGGATCTTCGGAGTTATGGGCCGTCGGAGAATCGGGTCTTCGGAGTTATAGGCCGTCGGAGAATCGGGTCTTCGGAGTTGTGGGCCGTCGGAGAATCGGGTCTTCGGAGTTGTGGGCCTTCGTAGTAATAGGTCTTCGGAAAACCGGTCTGACACCATATGAGGCGCGTTTATATACTTGAGTGGAAATCCAATCGGGTTAAACTGGCGGATTTTTACGGACGAAATTTGATGCATAGGGTATCTCGGTATCCTCTGGGCCGATTTCCCGGTATCCGCTGGGCCGATTTCCACCATTTTTGGGGTGTTGGTGTTTGACCCCACCTGACCTTGACCTTCAAAATGGTCAATTCAAGGTCAAAGCCCGGACGAAGTCGGGTCACCTTCTACAAGGTCAAATCGGGTAAAACCGGATGGATTTCGACGGGTACTTTTGTCGGGTACTTTTGTTCGGGCAGTGTTTTGGACGGGTCAAATCGTGACCCCACTTGACCTTGGCCTTCAAAATAGACAATTCAAGGTCAAAGCCCGGACGAAGTCGGGTCACCTTCTAGTAATATATATATACGCCAAGATCGATAGAGTTACCTCCCTAGGCTTTGAATATACATCGGGTCAATAGAGTTACCTCCCCATGACATTCTCATAATGGCGACCGCGATAGTTTCGAAGATAACCTTTTTTGGTGGGTCTTTTTAATTTCGTGGTTATCAGCAACCACGAAAACCACGAAAATTGGACTATCGCGAATAAATGTGCCTTTACTAGTAACCAGCATTTAGGCACATATAGGGCTTACCGTCTCATATAAATAATGCCAATATGAACTGATTTCAGTCCCATGAAATAAGTTCACTATGAGAACAGGTTGATATTGTGGTGGTATACCATAATACATCAAGGCAATTTGACACTGTGTGCCACTGCAAACGCTGTTGCGACGATATATGATACCTGTACTTTGAGCGTCTACAAAATAAACAATCTGGTTTACAATGTATAAAATAAACTCTGCTGGTCAATATTATAAAGTTATTATACAATGTTGTGTGCAGTATGTGTTTTTCTTGTACGAGTCCAGGTTGTGGTGAAAAGTCAAATTGGACGAGACACGCACTTGATACTCTATAAAAGCCTGCATTTGATCATAAGAAAGCATGAGTTTGAACAGTAAACACGAAAGTGAAAACAAAACTAAATGCGGAAGTGAAACGTCTGCTAAATCCACCACAGTATTGCGCGCTCATCACAATTTCTCCGATTCATTTGGCAGAGTTACTTCGTGACGTCACGGAATCCCGATAGAACAAGTCACATTGAACACTCAGGAGTCCAATATGACTTCCGAGAGTCCAATATGACTTTTTCTCGGATCATCACGTGACGGCTTTTGCCCAAATCAGAAATAGTGTTAGTTAAGGGATGGATATTATTACTGCTGATGCTTCCTCAAACCGTAACTGACGCATTATTTGCATAGTCTATAATAGGATAAAGATTTACGATTCTGGATCAGACACGGGGCGCAACATATGTTCTTTTAAATAAGCAAACAATCACATCGCATTCGGACAATCATAGCATTCCCGCCGACCCGGCACTGAAACAGCTGAAAATGATTACTGCCCGTGACACGCACATCCTCTATAAATTGTCTGGTAGTCAGTGTCTTGACGTATAGTTGTTCCTAATCAGCTTTACTTCTGTGATTTGTTATTTGATCCAGACGATATGTATACTATAACTGACGATAAATTCTCGGTAGTTTGTGAGAAAACGATGAGCGAGCAGCGAACGGAAGCACTGAAGGGGCAATATAAATGTATCACGGCGGAAGCACTGAAGGGGCAATATAAATGTATCACGGCGGAAGCACTGAAGGGGCAATATAAATGTATCACGGTGCAGTATCACGTGCATTCGAGGTTGGTGGGTACATGTACCACGCTCTCAAAATGTGCAAACGTTACAAACATTAAATATATGAGGAATTGACACTAAACATAGCATTTTGACTGTTACGAGCATATGCTAGTTTATTTTTAAAACAAGTTGATACCTTATTTGTTCGGAAATACTCACTAGTTTTCTATAACATTCTGACCAAATTTTCCAGTCGGAGATTAGCGCGAACAACTGTGTGTTTAGACACAACTTAGGTATCAGCTTTTTTGAAAAATACATGTTGTATAGCATATGCTCGTAGCTGCCAAAATAGCATGTAATATATAATTGTCCAAGTTTAATACCATTTTCCTCGTTTCTGGTCGCGTTTGCGCTCGCTTCGGCCATTTTGAATGCGTGGTACTCATCAGCTCGAAACCACGTGATTCCCCACCGTGTGGATGATTACTGCCGATTACCATGATACATGATTCTCCAACTAAGAAACACGCAGCGAATTAAAATCCGAATACCTGATATCAGATAGATATATACATTGTTGTCAAGAAGTACACACATTAGACAATATGGTGACACCATTTTCAAGTTATACAAAATATTGCGTTAATTTAATGACATATTATGGACTTGTTGGGGTGCGTTAAATTGATTAGTTAGTCCATGGGGAACGTGGCACTCAACTAATATCATCGAAAATTTCAAAGAAATCGACCATACCACTCCTTAGAAAACATCGTCTAACTACGCTCCATTGTAAATATTTACATCTCAATTCGGGACGCAAATGTCAGCGATGAACTAATACAAATGATTTCGCCATCGAGAGTCATTTTATTTAATTATTATATAGTTATGGCGGTGTGTGTTGTCAATTTGAATTAATATTCGTTAAACAATAACTACTTTGAGCAAGATTATTCTCAATTTCTATTTGATCACCCTACCGGAGTGTTTCACATCACTTTAAGTTTTAATTTAAATTTGTTAAATGTATATGTCTGCTGGTGATGGCGCAGTTTGTGATTTCTATAGGGTCGTCGTGACATCTCCATCTCTACTTCTTGTCCGAGGCTTCGCCGGACTGTTTTCATGTTTGCCCCGAAAATATACTGTAATCCCACATAGGCACGACAATACATTTGTACCTGTTCTGAGATTTTGATGATAGTTCATCTAATTTAATTTCCCTTCAAAACTGCGACATGCAGGTGGTGGCAACGAAGTGGGTTGTGAATACGTCTCTGGTCTCCCTCCCGCGCACATATCCAATATGAGTGTAGGTTACACTGGTGTAAATGTTTTTCATAGGCGTCAGTGCTAACGTTTTAGCGTATACTGTTGGCAATATAAATGTTGGGTCCAAAATTTTCTTTAAATCTGAAAAATTGACATTTTGGGAAACTTTTTACACAAAAAAAGCATGGAATTCGCCTTTAAATCTTGTGTTTTCGTAACTAGTGTCAGAACCGCATAAAAAATACTGTCATATTTTAGACCACACCAAACAATTCAAACTTCACTACAAAGGGTTAATTCCTGTGCCAATGGTTATTTTACCTACGGGAAATCATAGGGAAGAGGTGTGATGATTTTTTTATGCGAAAAGCACACAAGGCTATTGACCAATCAGGGCCCAGTGTCTATTTTGTTCTCTCCTATATATCCGCTAGATGTCACTCCGAACCATATTTACACCAGTGTAACCTAAAGATATGGCCCGTTTTTTCACGGAATAATTGTAACTCCCTACATTTCTTCAGAATTACCCATCAATGAAAAAAATGTGTTCAAAAACAATATCACAATGTGGTTCTTTATTTATCACACACAATTTAACCCCACCCTTTAACACGCGTTCCGGAGCGCGAAGCATAGCAAAGGGACGCAACTGTATGGAGATTGTAGTGTAACTTGTAAACAACCCCTGCTGTACCACTATTTTGCAATTTCCACGACAAATAAACCGAGGCAAATTGATCGTGATAAAGATGTAGCACATTGAAGACTCCACACGCGAGTGGTTCGATGGAGAAATCTAAAAGTAAGAAACCAACTATTGAACTGCAGCTGGATTTATTGGTGTTAGATACATGTAGTTATATTGTGCATTACAACCTGAACAATCGCCACTATATGCATATGTTTCAAAGTTTACATGCCAAATCGCATCTACTGATATTTTTTCTATGGCGAATGGCTGGACTCGTTGGAAAATATCAAAATTATGTTTGGCTCGACAATTGACGTCATATTATAGGGAAAATTCAGTTATAACCTCATCACGTAATGAAAAGGACGCATACTACTTTCACCGATTTTCGTGGATCACTGATAAATTAATTGATTCGGCCGGTGTGAACTCATTTCGACTATTGGCTACCACGGAAGCTATATAAATCTTGTGAAGAAGAGATAGACTATCTTTTAAACGTACACACAACGCTCTTCGCTGGCGTTTTTATAAATGAAAATTAAAATACAATTTCAGAACAAATTTTATTTACCCATGAACCTACCATATCTATCCATAAACAAATAAGAAAGTGCCCTTAAGTTTTATGAGGGAAAAAGCTCGTCCTTCTGCAACTATTGGAAAATAACATTGGGATCTAATACAATATAAATATTATTGTTGTTTTATAAAGCAGAATAAGGGTTCAGGCGAGAGTTTACATATTATGAGATACATAAGAAATGAACGGCGGTTTCAATGTGGTCATGGGATTTTGACCGCGAGAAAAATTTAGCAAACTGCATGAACCCTTCGGGGTTCATGCGGAGTTTGCTGATTTTTTATCACGGTCAAAACCCATGACCACGTTGAATCCGACGTTTATTATTTATATTTATATACTTACGCTCTTTAAAACACTTCTCCAAATATGTCCGTTATTTCGTCAAATTTGTTTTCTTCAAATATCTCCGTTATTTCGTTTATAAAAATAATTTCCTATTTCTATATTTCGCTCTATATTTCGCCCTGTTTCGCTATTTCGCTGTATTTCCTATTTCGATTTTTCGTGCTATTTCGCTATTTCGCTGTATTTTCATATTTCGCTTTTTCGTTGTATTTCATATTTCGATAATTCGCTATATTTGACATATTATGGGATTATATGATAACCAACATTCTGATAGTCAATCGAACATCTCGTGCCACCCGTGCTCGCGATTAGATGCCACTAGGCATCCAATCGTGAACCTCGATTACATATTGTTTGCTATCAAATCCTTGGTGTATTGGCTGACTAGATACGCAAGCAGTCGGCAATGTCCGACAATCCCCGGTTATTTCCGGGACCAATGTGTTCATAAACCTATGAACGACATTGAAAGTGACGTCACGTTACGTTCATAGGTTTATGAACGCATTGAATAAGGGGGCGTGTCTACCGTAACGCTATGGGGAAATCGGAAGAGATATCAGGTGTATGTAAATATATTGATATGAATCCAGAAATTGATCATTGTATGACTATATCATCGCTTCTTGATAGTTGATGATCATTCACTTGAAGGGTCATGGGATATATTCATCAGAGAACATTATATTACCCGTTGATCAATTTATCTTAAGATCCTACAAATTAAAACAAATCGGCAAGGCAGCCTGTCCACAAGCATCCTTGTATGATCTGACCATTACTTCAAGTAACGAATATACAATTTCCTTGTATGTATTTTTTAAACTGACAAGTACAATCTTATTTTGTAATCAAAGAATTGAAGCATTCACGTGGATTCAGGGAATTCGCCTTTAAATCTTGTGTTTTCGTAACTAGTGTCAGAACCGCATAAAAAATACTGTCATATTTTAGACCACACCAAACAATTCAAACTTCACTACAAAGGGTTAATTCCTGTGCCAATGGTTATTTTACCTACGGGAAATCATAGGGAAGAGGTGTGATGATTTTTTTATGCGAAAAGCACACTAGGCTATTGACCAATCAGGGCCCAGTGTCTATTTTGTTCTCTCCTATATATCCGCTAGATGTCACTCCGAACCATATTTACACCAGTGTAACCTAAAGCGATGGCCCGTTTTTTCACGGAATAATTGTAACTCCCTACATTTCTTCAGAATTACCCATCAATGAAAAAAATGTGTTCAAAAACAATATCACAATGTGGTTCTTTATTTATCACACACAATTTAACCCCACCCTTTAACACGCGTTCCGGAGCGCGAAGCATAGCAAAGGGACGCAACTGTATGGAGATTGTAGTGTAACCAGTAAACAACCCCTGCTGTACCACTATTTTGCAATTTCCACGACAAATAAACCGAGGCAAATTGATCGTGATAAAGATGTAGCACATTGAAGACTCCACACGCGAGTGGTTCGATGGAGAAATCTAAAAGTAAGAAACCAACTATTGAACTGCAGCTGGATTTATTGGTGTTAGATACATGTAGGTATCTTGTGCATTACAACCTGAACAATCGCCACTATATGCATATGTTTCAAAGTTTACATGCCAAATCGCATCTACTGATATTTTTTCTATGGCGAATGGCTGGACTCGTTGGAAAATATCAAAATTATGTTTGGCTCGACAATTGACGTCATATTATAGGGGAAATTCAGTTATAACCTCCTCACGTAATGAAAAGGACGCATACTACTTTCACCGATTTTCGTGGATCACTGATAAATTAATTGATTCGGCCGGTGTGAACTCATTTCGACTATTGGCTGCGGACACACGTACCACAGTAGCGATGGCATAGTAGGTGTGACAATTAATTATGGTGACAATTGGTCATCATAATTATATGCCATAGCGAGCCATGTCGCCCGCTGCACATTCACACAGTGAGTCGACTGACCAATTAACCCATTGCGTTTCACCAAGGTTGATCTCTACTCATTACGTTTTGCTACATTGTGTTCTCTACGATACGCAACGTACCCAGGCCCACAAAGGCCAACAACGTATCATCATTCGACCGTGCATGAAAACGCGACATAACAATTACATATAACTGATCGCAATGTTTGACTCACTCGCTGATAAATTACACGGGTGATTTGTTCTTAGTAAGAACAATCATGACTATTGACAGAAAGGTTGTATTCATTAAGTTATCAAGTTGACTTGTGTGTTAGTATTAAAAATATAACACTGCGTGTTGAGTAAAGATCAACAGCGACAAGACATTCGGTTAAATAAATCATTGATGTTGTTAGAGCTTGGGAAATACTCATTGTGTGAATGTGCAGCGAGCGACATGGCTCGCTATGGCATATAAATTATGATGATCAATTGTCACTAAACTCCACCATAATTAATTGTCACCTACTATGCCATATGTACTGCCAATATGTACTGCCAATGAACGTTCGTGTATACGATATTTTCTACCATATTCTCGTTCCCTCAATATTATTTGACTAAGGCAAACAAAAAAGGGTTTTGGTTCTCAGGCCCCGCCGCATTAGGCCTTTTTATTGCAATGCCTGATGTTATAACAAAAAAAACATAAGAAAAACAAAAATTGAATTTTTATTGTTTTTTATTTTATAAACACGTCCATAGTAGATATGAGTTGAAAATTAGTGTGCATTGAGCTCTAACATGTAATGTGTTAAAGAGTGACTAGCAGGCTTACAACATGAAGTAGATGACTAGAATTAAGAAAATGATCAGCTGATCCTCATGCTCTTCTTACAATTAGTCATTGTGAACTGACTTACACTAATTGTAACTCCATACAATAGAAAGTACAGAATTAAATGCAGGATCACATCTTAGAATGGGGAGGTATCAGTTTTTAGACAAAAATAACAGTAGTTAATGTCAGGGGCAATATATAATGTTAAGTAATCCCAGTCATACACTGGTAGTACAATGTCATTTTTATATACGATTAAATGAGTTTATATGCATAACAGTTCCCTCTACATTTCTGGTTATTACTAGACAGAGGAAGGAATCTTTGCCCATGCTTACGATGTGCAGAAAACAATAAAACATTTCATTGATTTAAAAAAAAAATTGCCCGATAACCAAAACTCTTTTTTTGTTTGGCCTTAGCAATGGAGTCATTTATAATTATAGACATTTGGAATATAACCACATCCAAGTGATATTTGCTATCTCTTACGCCAACCATGCAGCCTCTATCGTTACAACAAAACTTATGTCAATATAGTGCGTATATTGAGGTTAAATAATACCAATATGAGCTTATTTCGCTAATTAAAATAAGCCCGATATGTGCTTATTTTCACGCGAACAGGCTGGAATATAAAAGGACATTCCATTATACACAAGCCGTTTGGATGTAACCCTCGCTCATCTAACAGATTAGCCAATCCACCAGAAACAAGATGTTATTAATGTTTTATGAAAAACTGTTCAACCCCCGTATTCTTACGTATGCCACTCACCAAAACGGTGTAGTCATTCCCTTAAACCACACTCAGTGTCCGGAACCTACGTCACTGATTTAATCTCTAAACCATCGCTTCGGACGTTCGGTTATAGCCGATATCTGGACATCATGATGTGAATGGGCTATATATTCGTTGCAGGGGTTATTATACTTACGAAGAAAACGGATTATGTGCGTTTTACGAACATCTATTGAATGCTTGAGGTCTGTTTGATGTTCAAAATAGGGGCACCAGCTAATTATATGAGTTTTTAACGAGTACCGATTTTTGAATGTGTATTTTGATTTTCGACAACTCATTTACTGGTCTAAACCACCAGACAACCGAGATTTAAAATCAAAACCGTTTGGAGCAGAATAGGAACGTGCTTGGTGACGTAGGTTCCTGGCCCTGATACTGGAACTCAGATATTAAAGAAATGAAACATGAACTAAAACTACTTCATAAAGCAATGGCTACCAAAAGTAGATATCGCAATATGATCAATATAGCACTACAACGATTGCAAATAACAATGTCGTCGAACATACCGGACAGCGAAAACAGTACATAACCACAGTAACAAATATTGTGATCAACTTGAGATAACAATCACTGTGACCAATACAAATTCTGGATTTCTCTCAAACAAGATCGCACGGAAACACCTCACATCAGTATGGCAGTGAAACAATTCATGACCCATATGGTATGATGCTGAAGGCGAGAATTCTCCTATCGAATTATGTAAGTGGTACTTCGATAACTTGCATAATATTTTCGAAATAATAAAATTTTAAATGAGGCTCCAATGTGGCACCGTGACTACCAGTGGGGGAACTTACCATATACCTACCATAGAAGAATCTATGCTGTGACTTATGCCGACTGATAGCCTGGCCCCGCACTCGCTTGGCGAGCACAATGGGGCTGACAGCTGTATTTTCCACAACGTTTCCTACTAAAATACCAACACAGATGGGTAACTCTATAATTACTATATTCTTCATCTCGATCGTTCAATAATCGGCTATTTACAGTAATAATACAGATATCCTTTTCGCATGCATAGATGAGAACTTACGGATGAGCATACAATTGATACTAATATGCCACAGAAGCTGTGGTAATGGACAGTCATCACGGCCGCTGTGATGGCAGATTACACCGCCGATGGGGTTGTATTTAGCATTAATCACACAGATCCTCAGTTATACTTATCGGCGTGGTGATTAGACCGAGCTGATACCCACAGACTGGCAGAGATGTATTCAGTACTCCAGGCCTATTTCTATTTAACATTATTTTAGTTCATTGTCCGATCTTCAATTGATTGCGATTTAATGTCGCCTTCACGTATTGTCACAGCGGGGAATATAGCTGGACGCAATAGTCGTATCGATGCACATCTTTATTTCGTATTATATACGAATGTGAAAAAAACAAAAGCTAAGCCCAGGCGGATTAACATGCTACACCTGGGCCTGATAAATATGAGCATATGGTTGCTACAAATCAAAAGGTATCATTCGTAAATATCTCCTCTCCAATCCACAAGTTCCGCTCTCAAACTGCTCTCAATGAGCCAGTCTCGTCACTCCCCGAGCCAGCCCCCTTCTGACCAATTTGGTCCGTATGCTAGTATCAATTGTATGCTCATCCGTTATCATGTAAGCATGCGAAAAGGATATCTGTATTATTACTGTAAATAGCCGAATATTGAAAGATCAAGACGAAGAATAACTAGAGAGATCACTTCGGAAGAAACCATCGGGATTCTCTCCAAGTGCAAGTCTAGATCGGACGCTGGCCACGATGGAATTCCATACAGGGTACTCAAAGAAGCCCCCAGCTGAACTCTTTTCTTATATTACCAAGCTGTACAACACCTGTCTGAAGATTGGTTACTTTCCAGTTGCATGGAAAGAGGCAATCGGCATCATGATACCCAAAAATGGCAAAGATATGAAATACCCTGGCAACTACAGACCAATCAGTCTTCTTAGCTGCATCGGCAAGCTATTCGAAGCAATCATTGCATCACGGTTCCGAAACCATCTGGAAAAGAATTTAATCTTCAACAAGTGGCAGAGGGCATATCGAAACGGATGCGAAGGGGTAGAACACATCTACCGCCTTGTGGGGGACATACGCAGTGGCTTCCACAAAAACTGGGTAACTGGTACAGTGCTACTTGACGTTGAAAAAGCGATCGACAGCGTCTGGCACAACGGCCTCCGGTACAAGTTAGCCAAGTATGGCCTCCCGGTCAAACTTGTAAGGCTCCTCTCCTCTTTCCTCACCGACCGTTCAATAAAGGTGAGGGTGGACAGAGAATCGTCGGACTCTGTTCCACTGAACGCTGGTACACCACAGGGGTAGGTTTTAAGCCCATTGCTCTACATTTTCTACGTCAATGACATTGAAATAGACCCGAGGCACCAAGTGCAACTGTCGCAGTTCGGTGATGAATTGGGTCTGTGGATCACCAATGGCAGTACAAAGTATGTGGAACTCAGACTGAGGCGGGCCCCCGGTGACCTGGAAAGGTGGTGCTCGAAATGGCGCATTAAGCTCAATGCGAACAAAACACAATTCGCCCTATTCACGAAACGAAAACGCAAGTCGGTAGTCAAACTCAATGGCAGTGGCATTGACTTAGTTGCCGCAAAAGAGGTGACCTTCCTAGGCGTCACCTTGGATACTAGACTCACCATGATAACCCATGTTAAGCAGACAGCCAAGAGGGCCATGCAACGAGTTAATCTCATCAGACGGCTGAGGGGAACTTCCTGGGGAGCTAGCATGGCCACGCTGCTTATAGTCTTCAAAATGTTTGTTAGACCAATCATGGAATACGCATCGGTGGTTACCAACCTGGCACCAAATCACACGATCCAAATGCTTCAGTTGGTACAAAATAAAGCCCTGAGAATGGCACTGCAAGCACCATATCACACCCGGATTGTAGATCTGCATACCATCGCTGACGTGGAACCAATCAGAGAGCGCCTGCGCGATCTGGCGGAAAGTACACTGGCGAGAATGGACGGCAGTGACATCATGAGGGAGTGTTTACAACGCAAACAGCTTCTCTGTGGCTGAAAAGACCCGCAGTTCATTGGACCGTCCCGGTTTTAGGATACGCAGTCAAGCAGGCTATGTTAGACCGTCCCGTATCCCGCTTCAGAAAAGACCCGCAGTCCAATAAGGTGTATTGGACCGTCCCGTTCGGTAACAGAAGAGAACATGCAGTCCAGTGGAATCACTGGACCGTCCCGCACTCTCTTAGCAGCCCGCAATCCAATGCCTCCATTGGAAGGTCCCGGGCGTGGACAACCAACTGAAAATGCGCAATCCAGCATCATCGCTGGATCGTCCCGCATTTTCCAAGATGCCGAGTCAAGGCTAAGGCGAAGATCAAGGCAAAGATCAAGGCATAGATCAAGGCAAAAGTACAAGGCAAAGACCAAGTGAAGATTCAAGACAAGATTCAAGACACCTACGACGCTGACCAATCCCGACCTCAAGACTTCTCCACCTGATCCGCGGCCTGACTGTCGAAGATAAAATACCAAGATTCAAGACAGGGCGTAAGGGCGATCTTCGGATGAGCCCACCACCGTCCTTGTGCCGCCCTTCGGGCGGGCACGCAAATCCTGTTCCTGCTGGAAGGTCGGAACGAAAAGACATGGTCTTGTTTTATATTTATATTCTACCAATTTATTTCATATATTTTGCTTTAGAGGTATAGCAATAATTATTTTGTTATCGTTGTCAATAACAAAATTACACCCGGTGGTATATATACAAGGATGTCTAATTTGCATGAGACATCATTCATTATATAATTAGCGTTCAACATATTTTCAGCGGAACAAAATAAATAAAAAATAAATTCCAATAACAAGGTCAGTCGTTTGTTGATATAGTTCTAGCTTATACATGTCAAAACTGTTTCGACACAATTTCATTGAGACAAAGCAAAAAACTGTTAAATTATATTGAATATATGTTGCTGTAACCGTAGGTCTGTAACCCTGAATGCATCGTTGAGGTGGTACCGAGGTGAAAATGACCCACCATCACGGAAACCGGTCACACCTCAACGTGCGAAAGATTTAAATGGTATCGGTTTGAATTTATATTGAACTGGACATATGTCTAAATAGGCACGATTAAAACATAGATTCCTCTAAACGAGATTAAACTCTGGCAGGAAACAATATTTTGATTTGAAAACTAGGACCTGTAATTTCTGAAGCTATCCGCATCATGGTTCTAATATTATCTTTTCCAATTAACCGTTTCGTTACTAAATGGATTTTTGCACCAGTTATGAAAATATACATTCATTGGAATTGTGTATTTTTCATCTGGAGGGATGTTCACGAAATATAAGCAGAAGACAGACAGATGAAAATAAAACAAAGGATTCATATTCTTCAACAAACGGCCAATATCTGAACATTTTTGACGAAAACTACTCGTCAATTAATATTTAGTCAAGAAAGGGTTAAAAGAATGCTTACACTGAGTGCAGCTAAGCCTCTGGCTGTTTTTTGCATTCTTTAGTTGGAAGATGTTGTTCCATTCCATTGAGTATTAAAGGTACTCAATCCGATCAGAGAGGCCCACATATCATCAAGATACAACAACAACAACATTTCTTCAAAATACGCTTTAGTTATCAGAATCGATTTATTGCAACAAAATAATGCTAACCACTGTCAACTATGGTATCAAATTTCTCAAAACGTGTTATTTATCAACATTTTGTTCATCGAAATATGGCCGTATTACCACTTGTTTTTAGAGTTATCCATCTTCATCCGCAATTTTTACCGAGACCATTCGTTTGAAGGCGTGTTTCTGGGTCACAAACAATTGAAATAACAAACTTCAAAAATCGATATCTGATCACTCTGAGCTTTGATGTGTGGGTTCCTCGACTCGAATCAAATATTGTTTACACTCGAAGCCAAAGAAATAGTAATTTAGGGTTGTTTAATCGGATTGAGTACCTTTAATTAGTTCTTTTTTAATTTAAAAAATGCTTCATACTGAGCCGTCTCACCAGCACCTTAATATTATCGATATTACACTGATTGTGTTTTCCAATATGCAGACCACCGCTAAAGTGGAAGCTCATACACACTTATTAGTGGGAATTTCCGATCATAGCGTTCATTAAGTTCCTGGCACCGTGGAGTCCTGCCTGGAATCGCTATCCATAATGAAAACAAATTAGTGTACTCAAGGATGAAGAATGTGTCTGAATTGAGGTTAATCCGTCAACCGTATAGATATAAATATTGGAAGCATTTCCAATAATAAGTGCTACGCCAAGTATGCATATGTCCCGACGATCAGTTTAGAGAGTGGGCAATGCTAAATATTCGTATGGATGGAAATGTTTTTCTAACTTTCTAAAATATTTTCTAAATCCAAGAAGGTCCGTCACGGTGATGGAATAAATGGATTAAGCCCAGTGTATCCTTTCGCTCACATTCACCAATTACTAATCCGAAGATATTGAAATCCATGTGTTGGTACAGAGTAAACAATGTTAAATTTTAAACAAAAATGGAAAATCTTGTTATTTCCAACAAGGGCAATAACTCGGACAAATGGTAACAATGCATGGATGAACTCCATAGTAAGTGTTATCCGTTCCCCCTAAACTGGGCTATCAATACACCAAAGCACAACCAAATCCGATGAGCCATGCCCATGTTACAAGCTGAAGTATTCGTGCGGACACAATTCACAAATTCCCCGAGTCAAAGATAGGACCGTAATTCTGGTAAAAATGAATGGACGAAACCCATAGAATGTGAGTACCCTTTCGTCCAACATGTGCTATCACCATGTCAAAGGACAACTAATACCCGAGGTACAAACTGAAATATTCGCACGGACACATAATTTAAAATATCCCAAGTCAATCAAGGGCGGTAACTCTGGTACTAATGAATGGACGAAACCAGTAATACTTATTTGTGTAATCTTTTTCCCATGCTGTGCTATCACCTTGTAAAAGAACAACAAAATCCGATAAATATGAAATGTACGGCCATACGTCCGGAACCCTCGAATAAGCATCACAATCGTCATGGGTTGGGCATAATACCAACGTTATGAAACAAACTAATTGTCAACTTGTCAGCACATTATTGCAAAAATCCCTGATATCTGACACATCTGGTTTTGCACATATTTAATTCAAATATGTTTTAAAAAAAATATTTCTAATAAAAAAATCTGTAATTTTGTTTAAAAATTGCCACATTATCTGTCCCTGTTCAAAGAAAATAACTTGAGAAAATCATAATTTCATGGTGACCAGCGTGTTCTCTCAAACTGAAAATTAATATTTTATAACCCAATCTTTATACAGAAAGCTAAAGGGGCAATGTACTCTAAATCCGGTCATTTATGGGACCATCTCCTTTTATACTCAACAGAATATATGAAACAAATGAATTAATGTGAGCAAGTGCTAGTGGATTAGTGAAAGATACACTGGTGTGTTCTATGCACGATGCAAATAACATGGTAATTATAATGCAAATGAATATATGACTCCAGTCATAAATTCATGTATTTTGCACTAATCCATGACTAAAATTCATTCATTTGTTGCATATATTCTGTTGACGACAAAAGTGTGTAGAGTCCAACTGCCATGTCGTCTATGCTCAGGTTAATATAAGTGTCCCTATGGCGTCTCTGCATATAACATTGTCGCTTGTTATTTGAATGTTATTGCTGCTGAGCACGAATGCTTGCAATGAAGTGTCGGAAAGGCTGTCCATCATAAGGAATGTTTACACTTTGTGTAGTTTGTCGAATGAGTTGGAAGAAGTAGTTCAATTTCATTTTTCATAAAATGTTCCATAACTATCAATAGTAAAATGAGCCATCTCACCATTTTCTTAATATTTTCCACATTACAAGATTGGTTTTCTCGATAAGCAGACCGCCGCTAAAGTGGAAGCTCGTTCACACTTGTCAGCGTTCATTAATTTCCTTGCGTCGTGGAGTGATACTTGGAATCGCTTTCCACAATGAAAACAAATCAGTGTGCTCAATAATGCAGACTGAATGAATGTGAATCAGTGACCAGTATGTGCATGGGAGAGTCGCGCAGCGATAGCTCATATTAAAGGGGTCACTGTGGCTGGAAAATAAAGACACTAAAAAAGTAAGTTCTGCGTTATAAGTATGAGGATTCTTAAGAATCAGACTGCGGTGAAACTGTTGGGAAGTAACCTATCTTGTCTCAGTAATGATATGGTGAGTGTCTGCGTTTTCGGATGAACACCAGTGGAATGGAAAGTAAATTTTCCAAATATCACTGGGTTCACCAAATGTCATAATTCTCTGTTTACGACAAGTGGCACACACGCACCAAAGTCTACACAACTGTTGATATTGACCTTATGATATGCCATTTAACTAGGACAAGCTTTGGTTTGTTTTATTAGACGACGTAGTTTGTTCAATTTGGCCCACTGTTCGAAAATGATACTGCATGTAGTTAGAGAAAATCGATTTTCCAAACGAAATGAATACATCTTATCGAATACAGAAGTGAGCCTGAGTGTACAGACTGTTCTCCCGAAACCCCGCAAGTTATCGGCTTATAATAGAACTCGTTTTATGTAGAAACCTGCTTAGAATCGCCTCATTTTGAGTTTATAATGTGCTGAAAATGAGAGCGTATTAGTTACATTGTCTAAGGTGATTACGTGCGGACAATGACACAAATATAAGCCAACTCACGTCTTTTCAGGTGTACGCTCTTTAACATGCGTTTTCACTGTGGCCGCGCCATAAAACGAAATAACGGATATGGCTCCATTATCTGCTTATTTCGGAATCAGTACCTATTTCACACTGTAGGTCGATTATGTGCGTATTTTACGCGATAGTATGTTGGAGTGTACTGCACGTAGATACCAATATCTGTCTTATTTGTGACTTGCATTCAAGTTAAATTGAACTAAGTTTTTAGAAATACTTTGCTCTGCTCAATAAGATGTCACCAATTTCTGACCCATGAGTGTTCATTCGGAGCGTGGCAAGAAGGAGAACTATATCTGGACAGCACCCTCCATCAAGAATAAATGTAATTTATATTCAGATATTTTGCAGGAATAAACCACTTTATTATGCCTGTATAGACATATAAGTTACACAATCTTTTTTTTTACTGTATTTATTCACATAAAGATATTTTTACACGTGGTCTTGAAATCGGATTTTACAAATATTATGTTGTTTAATTCTGGCCCGGAAGAGATACACCAGCTTTAATGTTATTGACATTGCCAATTGAATGCGAGTTGGAACATAGTTATTAGACTGAAGAAGTGAGTACATCATTTACATAATACACGCCATAGTGTCATCTGTTAATGTGGTTATTGGCACTGACACACGGAAATGATATTTGTAAGTTCTGAAATGTATAATCCACCACAAAGATATGCCCACAAACTGTGATCTTTATTTGATATTTGATCACGTTCATGTTATTTGAGGTCCTTGCCACTTTACTGCAATAGAAGAAACGAAGCTCTATATATAATTAGGGGGCCAACCTGAATAATTCAGTTGGTATAACTTATTCCACATGACATGCTATGAAGGAGCTATATGCATATTTGAGAAAAAATGCAATAAATTAGGCCGATATGTTTCCATGGTGAATCAATTTAGTTTGCAGGAAATGTAGCGGAATAACTCTTAAAGCTCTGCATACTGCTCTGATCTTCAAACTTTGAAGATGTTGGCATTATATTATTTTATCAGTATAAAGATCCCCAGTCAGATTTGACACAGAACTTGACACAATTTCCTAGGACAATTATAAGATTAGTATGCCTGAACAATGTCACATGTATCTCGAAAATCGGCAATCGACAAAATCGACACAATCATCCTTATGTAATACGTCGAAAACAATCACAAAAGTTCATAATTGAGAGAGCTCTTTATTGTCTACTATTTGGCGACTGAAGATGGGCGCTCCTTATAAGATACGTCTTTGGAATTTTTGCTAGGATCACAACAATTAAAAAAGATCGTGTGAAAACTTTCTCTTTTGAAAGTCGTTGCCCGGTCACACAAACCTCATATTAGTGGGTTCAGGGGTCAAATCTACTTAATTATCGAGAACGTACAGATGATGTCAACTCGTACAGGGGCTCTTTATCCCTCTGATGGCGGGAGCTGCGCTGGTGCAGCATTACAAACCATGTGCCAGTGCATTCTCTTATATATGCGAGTCTCCCATTGGGTGCCTCACATATACAAGTGAATGCACTGGCTTACAATGTCAAGGTAAATATTGTTAGGCCAATGTATTATCTTATATGTGTGAGGCTCCCTGTATATGGGAGACTCGTATATATAAGAGAATGCATTGGCAAAAGGCTTTCGCAATTTTTCAGGAAGCTCCAGTTATGAAAGGGTTAAAGTCTGTCTCAAAATATGAAGCAGATTCTTGTCAGACGAATATGAAAGTGGAGATATTCATGAATTTTCTTCTTCCGATTTTAAGTAAATATGGATACCTTATCGACTATACGATTTTAAGTAAATATGGATACCTTATCGACTATACGATTTTAAGTAAATATGGATACCTTGTCGAATATACGATTTTAAGTAAATATGGATACCTTATCGACTATACGATTTTAAGTAAATATGGATACCTTATCGACTATACGATTTTAAGTAAATATGGATACCTTATCGACTATACGATTTTAAGTAAATATGGATACCTTATCGACTATACGATTTTAAGTAAATATGGATACCTTGTCGACTATACGATTTTTAACAGTTAATCACTTAAGAAATGTTCACCTAATAAAATAAGCTTGTGCAATTACTCACTGAAATTCAATGAGGTGTCATTTGTCTATAAATTTATCAAAAATCCATAATGCGGACTATAATCACACCATCGACAGGGGGGGGGGGGGGTGATTCATATGCGCCCACTTCTCTCTGAGGCTGTATGTCTGTTTATCTCGCGCTCTCTTAGAAGCCTATTATTTGAGGGCTATTGGTTACGGTGAAGTAAGTCAAGGGGTAGCGCCCTCCAACGGAATTTAGGCCAATATGCAGGAGAGTACTAAATACATACTGGACCCTGCTTAGTTACTTGGATATTTTATATTTATGGATACAAAATAAAGGAAGTAATTCCGGTTACGTAGCGTTTTTCCGAAGACCCATAACTCCGAAGGTCCGATTCTCCGAAGGTCAGATTCTCCGACGCCCCGATTCTCCGAAAGCCCATAACTCCGAAGTCCCGATTCTCCGAAATCCCATAACTCCGAAGACCCATAACTCCGAAAGCCCATAACTCCGAAGGCCTATAACTCCGAACGCCCATAACTCCGAAGGTCTATAACTCCGAAGGGCCGATTCTCCGAAGGTCCGATTCTCCGATGGTCCGATTCTCCGAAGATCATGTTTTATCGATTATTAAATAGTGTACAGTCCAGTGGCGGGGTCAATGGGGCCCTAGGGAAGACCGCCCCAAAAAAACATGTCAAATGTCATGTAAACGTCAGAAAATCCCTCCTAGGCATTCAAATATTCACAGTGTTCCTGCCCAGGGGAGCCCCCGGACCAACGATTTGGGGCGACCCCTCCCATGTATATGCGCTCCCCAAATCAGGCCTTCGTGATATGCTTTCGGCATATCATATGCATGATATATCCCCCACATATCCCCCATATGTGCTAATTAATGTGCACCCCTAAATGGGAACCCTGGCTCCGCCACCGGTGTGCACCGGGTATATTATAACGAAACGCTGCAAGAATGTCAGAGTAGCCTAACGTGCACAGGGGCGACAAGTTCTTCCCCGTTCACCCCTGTACATTTTACTCTGGCATCTCATGGGCCAACGTAACGTTATAGTATCTGGTGTATAGTCACTGGCGGACCAGGATTCCCATTTAGGTGGGGGCAGTAGGAAAAGTTTGAATATTTTTATGCCCCATGAACGATTTCCGGGCGTTTACATGACATTGGACATGTTTTGGTAGGGGCCCATATTGTCTGAAATAGCAAGTAGAGGTTTAATGGGGGCAGTGGGAATTTTGGGACCCCTTGGATTCGCCACTGGACTGTACACTATTTAGTAAACGATAATACCCCGATAAAACAAAATCTTCGGAGAATCGGACCTTCGGAGAATCGGACCTTCGGAGTTATGGGCCGTCGGAGAATCGGGCCTTCGGAGTTATAGGTCTTCGGAGAATCTGCCCTTCGGAGTTATAGGTCTTCGGGGATATAGGTCTTCGGAGAATCTGCCCTTCGGAGTTATGGGCTTTCGGAGAATCGGATCTTCGGAGTTATGGGCCGTCGGAGAATCGGGTCTTCGGAGTTGTGGGTCGTCGGAGAATCGGGTCTTCGGAGTTGTGGGCCTTCGTAGTAATAGATCTTCGGAAAACCGGTCTGACACCAGTAATTCCTGCTTGAATTTCAAAAATCAGAAAAAACAGTTGTCTTATGACCAATTTTGTGCTTTCAAGTTGGCAATTTTCCGTGCGAGGTGTAAACTATCAATATTTGTTTTACTGCGACCCTGACCGGTCCTACTAAAACCCGACCGCACCCGACCGCACCCGACCGCACCCGACCGCACCCGACCGGACCGCCCCCAGGGGTCCGAGCGAGATGGGGTTTGCACTATCGTGTAGAATGGACCCGAATGTACCAAAGTTCCAATCCCCAAGTCGATAGCTCGAGCGGTCACGGCACTGTTAACCCCTGACTGGCGGCCGTTTCCGCCAGGTACGGGAAATCCGAAAAGGCGCCGACCGCACCTCCCCTGACTGCCTGACCACGGAAATGGACATTATATCATGAAGTGAATACCCATATGCATCCATGGGCGATCGGACAAGTCGCTAGCTGCAGCGGAAGTGAATAAATTAACCCATACGCTGCTGCCGAATTCGCTATAAATGTACGCAAAAACGCCGAAATTAACACCCGCCGACCGGACCGCCCCTATGGGTACGAGCGAGATGGGGTTTGCACTATCGTGTAGAATGGACCCGAATGTACCAAAGTTCCAATCCCCAAGTCGATAGATCGAGCGGTCACGGCACTGTTAACCCCTGACTGGCGGCCGTTTCCGCCAGGTACGGGAAATCCGAAAAGGCGCCAACCGCACCTCCCCTGACTGCCTGACCACGGAAATGGACATTATATCATGAAGTGAATACCCATATGCATCCATGGGCGATCGGAAAAGTCGCTAGCTGCAGCGGAAGTGAATAAATTAACCCATACGCTGCTGCCGAATTCGCTATAAATGTACGCAAAAACGCCGAAATTAACACCCGCCGACCGGACCGCCCCTATGGGTCCGATCGTGATGGGGTTTGCACTATCGTGTAGAATGGACCCGAATGTACCAAAGTTCCAATCCCCAAGTCGATAGCTCGAGCGGTCACGGCACTGTTAACCCCTGACTGGCGGCCGTTTCCGCCAGGTACGGGAAATCCGAAAAGGCGCCGACCGCACCTCCCCTGACTGCCTGACCACGGAAATGGACATTATATCATGAAGTGAATACCCATATGCATCCATGGGCGATCGGACAAGACGCTAGCTGCAGCGGAAGTGAATAAATTAACCCATACGCTGCTGCCGAATTCGCTATAAATGTACGCAAAAATGCCGAAATTAACACCCGCCGACCGGACCGCCCCTATGGGTCCGATCGTGATGGGGTTTGCACTAACGTGTAGAATGGACCCGAATGTACCATAGTTCCAATCCTCAAGTCGATAGCTCGAGCGGTCACGGCACTGTTAACCCCTGACTGGCGGCCGTTTCCGCCAGGTACGGGAAATCCGAAAAGGCGCCAACCGCACCTCCCCTGACTGCCTGACCACGGAAATGGACATTATATCATGAAGTGAATACCCATATGCATCCATGGGCGATCGGAAAAGTCGCTAGCTGCAGCGGAAGTGAATAAATTAACCCATACGCTGCTGCCGAATTCGCTATAAATGTACGCAAAAACGCCGAAATTAACACCCGCCGACCGGACCGCCCCTATGGGTCCGATCGTGACGGGGTTTGCACTATCGTGTAGAATGGACCCGAATGTACCAAAGTTCCAATCCCCAAGTCGATAGCTCGAGCGGTCACGGCACTGTTAACCCCTGACTGGCGGCCGTTTCCGCCAGGTACGGGAAATCCGAAAAGGCGCCGACCGCACCTCCCCTGACTGCCTGACCACGGAAATGGACATTATATCATGAAGTGAATACCCATATGCATCCATGGGCGATCGGACAAGTCGCTAGCTGCAGCGGAAGTGAATAAATTAACCCATACGCTGCTGCCGAATTCGCTATAAATGTACGCAAAAGCGGTTATGTCCACTTACCTCACCGTTACATATCCATAAAAATAGTCCACATGACAGTTAATCCTTATATTTATATACATTTAGCGAAAAAGCCGCTTTTGTAAATATATTTAAATCGAAAAGTGTATCGTGACAAGATCAGCCCAAAATACCCAATAGCACCCTTGGCAAAAGTTAATAGGAACAATTTCTCTTCATGTTGAAACCCGATGATGTATTAAGTCAATCCTGCGCGAGTCAAAATGCGCCCAAAGCATTACGCGTTCGTCTTTCCAAACCTAATGACGTATCGATGGTGTTATTAGCTTGGTGTTATGATGCGTTACGCATTCACCGAGAAATAACTGCAACTAGCCACGTGGGCGCCGACCAATCAGAATGCTGGATTTAGTGATGACAACACTTAGTGTGTAAATATATGTATTTGATCATCAGGAGGCATGACTTGGAATAGTAAACAGGGAAGTGAAAAAAGAACTCAATGCGGAAGTGAAACGTCTGATACATTCACCAGAGTATTGCGCGCGCATAAAAATTCACCGATAACTTTGGAAATAGTGTTACTCCGTGACGTCACATTGTCCCGGTAATTCCAGGATTATAATGTGACAGCTTTTGTTCAATCAGAAATAGTGTTAGTTATATAAAGGATGGATAATAAAACATATTATTGATCAACCGTAACCTGCATATATATCAAAAGATAACTAGTATTAAATCGTGCCATATGTAAAGTATCCAAATATATTAATTGCGTATTGAATCAGATGATGTTTTGATAACAATCAGCTCTATGTGTAAATTAGTCTCTGATCATCAAGAGATTAGTTGGCTTCAGAAAAGAGTGACACATATTAAGCTGACTGGGGATTATAACAGTGCACGTCGTGTAATGATGTGGGAGCCTTCACCTAGGTTATTTCTCTCCAATAATACTTGTTTATGCGTGCATAGTTGTATTTATTGTAGGAGTGCATCATTTTCTTCATGGTTGCAATGGTGTCGCAACACGATGGACTTGCGCACACATGTCGCCAATACATCACCTTTGTTCCCGCCGAATGTTGGTGTGGAACAAATATTGTTTTCTAAGCACCCCCCCCCCCCACACACACACACGTTGAACTGAACATAATGCGTCGTAACAACCATCATATATGTAATGTGTTAATTGGAATATAATAATGATATTGCATAATTGAATGAGTTGAGTTGAGTTATTTTTTCTTTAATGCACATGTCTTTATTTCCTCTTTGGTTGTGATAAAGAAATCATTATGAATTGTTTAACCCCAGCCGTCTTTGTGTCGTTTCCCCAAGCTACAATGTGATTTAGTGATAAAGATGGATATAAAATTCGTCGCAAATCAATCAGATTCAATATTCAATTTATTAACCTCGTCCACTAAATTAGATTCGAGCCCCGCTTGATAAATCTCGACTTTAAATGGAATTTATTGCAATCGGCCAATATATTTCGTATAGTTTCGAGTTATTGATATCGGCATGCCAGTCGTCAATACAAAATTTAGTTGGCTACTGGAGAGTAAATGTGTTGTTCAGAAATAAATATTCGTTTCTCCGTTCGATACGGTTACTGGAATCCATATAGCTACCCGTACCGCAACACGTGTTGCAACCACAAACTGTTTTACAGGAATAATTCAGCGCATCGACTGTGTGAGCAAATTGAAAAAACATTGATATATGGTGCAGACAAATTGTTAATCGCATTCGCTTTATTGGCAGATATACGTATCGTTATGGATTATTGGACAATTTAAAATTAAATGGCTGACATGTTGGCAACATTTCAAACAATTGGATTTTACAAATAATTTCATAGACTATTCGAATGTTGGATTTTCCAGACTGAGAAAATAGGTTATGATTGCTCGAACATACAATTCCGTTAGCTAGCTTGTCCAATCAATATTCGACTCGCTCAAAATCATTCGTACAAAAAGATTTTTGGTGTCATGCTTTACTATACTATCAGATAATACCAAACATCATAACTATAAATTCGCGAATAACGGAGAAACAAACAGTAGTTATCTAAACTGCATTAGCAACTTTCCGTTAGTATATATCAACCTTAAAATATAAATCAAATTGTTCCCTTACCTTCGGCTTCACCGTCGCAAACAGAACATGGATATATGACCATAACTGGTAGAACTCGTGGTGGTCGCATTATGATAAAATCAAGATGTCGATTTGACACAATTTAGAAAGTAACCATTTTATATATCAATGCAACTATATCATTGGTTCATTCCATTGGTTGCAAATTACATTCGACTGGGTTTCTTGCCATGTACACGAAGCCATCATGCATCTCAATCGTCCCACGGATGAGGCCAAGGTTCATAATCCGATTTTAAAATCTCTTAATCTGATCATGTTTTAAATCCCAATTAATTCGCACGATCGTATAACTACTGTCGAAACCAATTCCTATAAAAACACGTACAATTGATACATGTACATTATTCATGATTATTTATTGTAACGAAAACAGCCAAAAGTAAGTCGGACGAGAACTCGAAGTAAATTAGTTAATCACTGGACTGATAATCACAAGGGATTCACCAAAATAAATAAATTAATTAAATTTAAGTCCGTGGTGACGAATGTGACACCTCGCTATAATCCATACACAATGTCACATGCAGTGCTTTGAATAGCTTACCACTTTAAGTCACTACACATGCGACTATCATGACCTGAATCATGTTGATTTATAATAAATAAACATGGGGTTACCCCCCCCCCCCACATTCACATATTCAGTTGTTTTATAATTAATTTTTGCATGTACCATAAAGAAAATTATCCGGGTCTCATACATATGTGTTTCAATTGATATGTTATCACTCACCTCGTATACGTTTTCGAATATCGGTGTTGATCTAGCAGGACCAGAATACACTCTTCGCTGCATGATATGATGTCCATTTCCGTGGTCGTGCAACCAGGGAAGATGCGGTTTGTGCCTTTTTGGATTTCGCGTACCCGTGGAACCGGTCGCAAATTAGCGGTTAACAGTGCCATATCCACCCGAGCTATCGACTTGGGGGTTGGAACTATGGTCCATTCGGGTCCATTCTACACGTTAGTGCAAACCCCATCACGCTCGGACTCATAGGAGCGGTCCGGTCGGCGGGTGTTAATTTCGGCATTTTTGCGTACATTTATAGCGAATTCGGCAGCAGCGTATGGGTTAATTTATTCACTTCCGCTGCAGCTAGCGACTTGTCCGATCGCCCATGGATGCATATGGGTATTCACTTCATGATATAATGTCCATTTCCGTGGTCAGGCAGTCAGGGGAGGTGCGGTCGGCGCCTTTTCGGATTTCCCGTACCTGGCGGAAACGGCCGCCAGTCAGGGGTTAACAGTGCCGTGACCGCTCGAGCTATCGACTTGGGGATTGGAACTTTGGTACATTCGGGTCCATTCTACACGATAGTGCAAACCCCATCTCGCTCGGACCCCTGGGGGCGGTCCGGTCGGCGGGTGTTAATTTCGTCGTTTTTGCGTACATTTATAGCGAATTCGGCAGCAGCGTATGGGTTTATTTATTCACTTCCGCTGCAGCTAGCGACTTGTCCGATCGCCCATGGATGCATAGGGGTATTCACTTCATGATATAATGTCCATTTCCGTGGTCAGGCAGTCAGGGGAGGTGCGGTCGGCGCCTTTTCGGATTTCCCGTACCTGGCGGAAACGGCCGCCAGTCAGGGGTTAACAGTGCCGTGACCGCTCGAGCTATCGACTTGGGGATTGGAACTTTGGTACATTCGGGTCCATTCTACACGATAGTGCAAACCCCATCTCGCTCGGACCCCTGGGGGCGGTCCGGTCGGCGGGTGTTAATTTCGTCGTTTTTGCGTACATTTATAGCGAATTCGGCAGCAGCGTATGGGTTAATTTATTCACTCCCGCTGCAGCTAGCGACTTGTCCGATCGCCCATGGATGCATATGGGTATTCACTTCATGATATAATGTCCATTTCCGTGGTCAGGCAGTCAGGGGAGGTGCGGTCGGCGCCTTTTTGGATTTCCCGTACCTGGCGGAAACGGCCGCCAGTCAGGGGTTAACAGTGCCGTGACCGCTCGATCTATCGACTTGGGGATTGGAACTATGGTACATTCGGGTCCATTCTACACGATAGTGCATACCCCATCACGCTCGGACCCACAGGGGCGGTCCGGTCGGCGGGTGTTAATTTCGGCGTTTTTGCGTACATTTATAGCGAATTCGGCAGCAGCGTATGGGTTAATTTATTCACTTACGCTGCAGCTAGCGACTTGTCCGATCGCCCATGGATGCATAGGGGTATTCACTTCATGATATATGTCCATTTCTGTGGTCAGGCAGTCAGGGGAGGTGCGATCGGCGCCTTTTTGGATTTCCCGTACCTGGCGGAAACGGCCGCCAGTCAGGGGTTAACAGTGCCGTGACCGCTCGATCTATCGACTTGGGGATTGGAACTATGGTACATTCGGGTCCATTCTACACGTTAGTGCAAACCCCATCACGCTTGGATCCATAGGGGCGGTCCGGTCGGCGGGTGTTAATTTCGGCATTTTTGCGTACATTTATAGCGAATTCGGCAGCAGCGTATGGGTTAATTTATTCACTTCCGCTGCAGCTAGCGACTTGTCCGATCGCCCATGGATGCATAGGGGTATTCACTTCATGATATAATGTCCATTTCCGTGGTCAGGCAGTCAGGGGAGGTGCGGTCGGCGCCTTTTTGGATTTCCCGTACCTGGCGGAAACGGCCGCCAGTCAGGGGTTAACAGTGCCGTGACCGCTCGAGCTATCGACTTGGGGATTGGAACTATGGTACATTCGGGTCCATTCTACACGATAGTGCATACCCCATCACGCTCTGACCCACAGGGGCGGTCCGGTCGGCGGGTGTTAATTTCGGCGTTTTTGCGTACATTTATAGCGAATTCGGCAGCAGCGTATGGGTTAATTTATTCACTTCCGCTGCAGCTAGCGACTTGTCCGATCGCCCATGGATGCATATATATGGGTATTCACTTCATGACATAAAGTCCATTTCCGTGGTCAGGCAGTCAGGGGAGGTGCGGTCGGCGCCTTTTTGGATTTCTCGTACCTGGCGGAAACGGCCGCCAGTCAGGGGTTAACAGTGCCGTGACCGCTCGAGCTATCGACTTGGGGATTGGAACTTTGGTACATTCGGGTCCATTCTACACGAGAGTGCAAACCCCATCTCGCTCGGACCCCTGGGGGCGGTCCGGTCGGCGGGTGTTAATTTCGTCGTTTTTGCGTACATTTATAGCGAATTCGGCAGCAGCGTATGGGTTTATTTATTCACTTCCGCTGCAGCTAGCGACTTGTCCGATCGCCCATGGATGCATAGGGGTATTCACTTCATGATATAATGTCCATTTCCGTGGTCAGGCAGTCAGGGGAGGTGCGGTCGGCGCCTTTTTGGATTTCCCGTACCTGGCGGAAACGGCCGCCAGTCAGGGGTTAACAGTGCCGTGACCGCTCGAGCTATCGACTTGGGGATTGGAACTATGGTACATTCGGGTCCATTCTACACGATAGTGCATACCCCATCACGCTCGGACCCACAGGGGCGGTCCGGTCGGCGGGTGTTAATTTCGGCGTTTTTGCGTACATTTATAGCGAATTCGGCAGCAGCGTATGGGTTAATTTATTCACTTCCGCTGCAGCTAGCGACTTGTCCGATCGCCCATGGATGCATATGGGTATTCACTTCATGATATAAAGTCCATTTCCGTGGTCAGGCAGTCAGGGGAGGTGCGGTCGGCGCCTTTTTGGATTTCCCGAACCTGGCGGAAACGGCCGCCAGTCAGGGGTTAACAGTGCCGTGACCGCTCGAGCTATCGACTTGGGGATTGGAACTTTGGTACATTCGGGTCCATTCTACACGATAGTGCAAACCCCATCTCGCTCGGACCCCTGGGGGCGGTCCGGTCGGGTGCGGTCGGGTCCGGTCGGGTGCGGTCGGGTGCGGTCGGGTTTTAGTAGGACCCACCCTGACGCTACATTCAAACACACTAAATTTAAACGTAAAAGTCATACCCGACAAAATACAGTTTTTTCAGAGAGTTTGCACATATGACAGTCTTTCATATTATATAATTATTCCTTCCACACTTATGGTATATATCCACATCAGTAGGATGTTAACGTTGGTACGGAGGCCAATGGGAAATAATTACTTAGCTGTAACCTATTGTCCGCTATGTGGATAACTGACCTGAAGGTCAGTAACCGTGCTGTCCGGAAATGGATCCGGAGGATAGCCTCGGCAAATTGTTTGCACACACTTGATCAGACCCGTCAGATGCTATCAATCAGAAACCATATGATAATTCACACCGCAATTTGGCCCTATAAAATGTATATAGGCTTTGTCGCGTTCCGGACACTAAACTAGGTCGACATATGCGTGACATATCCGTGACATATACGTGGCCTATGTAAACTATGTGTATCTCGTGTATGAATTGTTGAATCCATTGGAAGGTAGTAAATAATTGATAGTAATGAAATATATCTTATTGCATTGCTGTAGTTTTATACAGACCAACAATACTCGAGACATGACGCGCGATCACGACAGGGCATGAGTTAATCTGCTAGAACAATGTTCCCACACAGAGCCAGGCCATGTGGTGTTATTTAAGGTCGACGCCGCTTATCATGGCACCTCTCAGATTCCAGAGCAGACGGTGTTACAGTAAAACCAAGTGGTATTCGTGTGGAATCATTTATACAGATTACTTCTCAAAGATAGGCTGTTCAGACAAGCTTTTGTTAATACCGTCAGTGCCGTAGACTTGTCCGTCCATCCACCCCACCTCCGCGGTGCGATGTACATATGTACATCGGTTTGGTTTTACAGTTAATAGATATTATAACTGTATTTTGTATGAAGAATCACACACACCAACTTAAAATAAAAATATTACATCTAGCTCGTGTCCAGACGTGATCTTGTGCTCATAGTCTCCAAAACATAACCTGCCAATATATTATAAATTTATGTTGTACTCTGTTTCAGCTTAGAATTCTATGTACATGCTTATTATTGACCATATATCTATAGTTTCACACATCTTATAATTTTCTACTAGTGCGATAGAGAAATTGGGAATGTTCAGTTTGCGAATAATTTAGCTTTATGCAGCTCGGTTTACGACTAGTTTACACTAAATTAAATTTAATGGCTTACTTTTTTGCTCAGCTGATAAATATTCACGTTTAATTTTAAGTCTAGTCAGCTTCTCCTTATGTCGGTCGTGGAATCTTGCGGTCATGCTGTCACCATTCGTGCAGGTTATCACCATCGCATATGCGTTCTCAATTTTTTCTCATGGTTATCACCTGTGCCCAATTACAGTCTTCCAAAACGCTCTGACAGACCATTGGAAGGTAGTAAATAACTTTAACTTTCCATACAACTTTTAAAGAACCATGCATGGTCAGATTTGACACCACACTAGTCAAACGTTCCTTGAGACACAAGACAAAAGAAAAGTATTTGCAATCAGTGATCACTGGCATTTGTGTGGCACAAACATGGCTGTTATCCACACAGCTTTCACCACTTTTCACTGCAAATGAGTACAAACGGTCGTGATTGAGAACGCTCTTTATTACCCACTGTTTGTGGTAACCGAAAGAACGAAGCGTTCTTTAAAAGAGACGATCATTGGCTTTTGTGCTAACCTGACAACTATTTTTTAGAATATAACGTTTATTGATGCTCTAAAGTATACAACATTGTACGGAAGCTTATTCGGGACATAGTGACAAGAAATTTCGACTTTCAATCTTATATAAACTTTATAAACTCGAAATTTTGACTTTTAATCTCGCAATTTCGACTTTATAAAGTCAATATTTCGACTTTATAAACTCGAACTTTCGACCCTCTAAGATTGAAGTTGCACTCACAGCTCACCAAAACGCCCGTGTATGCCACACTAATTGGAATCCAAATCCACCACGAACAAACACCACATATCAAACAAAATACATAACAGAAGACAAAATAAAATATAAAAACAAATTGTGGGTTGCTCTATCTGAGCAAATATTATAACCAACGTCAGTCGCTTACTATTTAGAGGGTTATTTCATCGTCAGGTAACCCCGCGTGGGCCCGGTGTAGAATATGCCTACCGCCCCATTGCGAGGGGTAAGAATACCCTACTGTGGCACCCTGTTTGCCATGGGGTGCATCCCGTGAGTTGTGCTGTAGGAGTCCCGGAGGTACGAGGGCGGCCTTTCCACGTAAGACATCGGCCTCTCCACAGTGCTTCAGATTACATTTCTGCCATCTGTTTTATTTTGTTTCTGTTGTCTAGTTGTGTGTTCTGTTTTTCATGTATGTTGTTTCGTTTGTGTCGCATCTCTGCATTTCGTCTTCATGGATGTTAAATGTTTCAAACGCCCGTTTCACTGTGGAGAGGTACCGAGAGGCTGTAATATACAATGGCTAAACGGGTTACCGCTTCAGCTATGTACCAGTCTTTGGCCCGACCATCATTCGAAGGGTAGTCGGAGACGGCTGCTAGGCTAGTTGTCGATTATCTGCTTTATCTGCTTTTCACACGGCAACTCAAAACAATTACTCACCAATATGCCTACCGCCCCACTGCGAGGGGTAAGAATACCCTACTGTGGCACCCTGTTTGCCATGGGGTGCATCCCGTGAGTTGTGCTGTAGGAGTCCCGGAGGTACGAGGGCGGCCTTACCACGTAAGACATCGGAAGTGTAGATTTTTGGTTTCTCGTCGGTCGCTTCCCGCACGCGTTTCCGCCTTTAGAGGCCGAAATGTCAAAGTTTTACTTCCAAGCTTCGGCCGGTTATCGAACGCTTTTCGCCTCCAGAGGCGGAAATGTCAGATATTGATCGTTGAACAGTAGCAGAGCCGAGTTGAGAACTCGTGATATATCTGATTCTTCTGAGTCAGATATATTGGCTGAGTTAGCACAACAGAGAGTTATAGAAGTCCGTAGAGTTTTGAAAGTTCTTTTGAACAGTTATCTTCTGACATTCAATCGGTGCGAACATCCACCGACATTGAAGGTTGAGTATATGAAGATGGATTTAAGGACATATGTTCCAAACCCATTGCGATGTTTAAAATGTCAGGGATATGGCCAGGATCTTTGTAAAAGTAATGTACGATTTTCTATCTCTGGTCATGATCATAAGGATCTTACGAATCTTAAAAAAAATCAAACTGTCAAGGTTCACATTCTGCAATCGATCGCTCATGTCCCATTTGGGAATATTAATTCAAGATCCAATGATGTAAAGCTGAGAAGCATCTGTCATATATAGGTGCCAAGAAAATGTTGGTCCTCGACTATCAATTCCACTTATCACATACTTAGCAATCGTGTCTTCAAAAAAGTGTGCTGACACCAGCAATCAGACAGAATCAGAACCAACTCGTCAGTATATCACTAGCAACACGTGTTGAGGCGACTGATATTATTCATGTTCCAGAACCTGTAGCACATGTAATGGATACAGCTTCTGTCATTGAGACATTTTCTCCAAAACAATCTATGCAATATCATATTGTTCCAAAACAAAAATCGCCTGTTGCTTCGAAACAAAACTTTGCCAAAGTCACTCCAACGTTTCGACTCTCAGACAGAAAGGTACTTCTTTGAGCTTTGAGTTTGACCAGATGATTGATGAGAAACGATTAACTGTTAAAGTGATGTTAAAAACTCCGGCAGGGTGATCCAATAGAAATAGAGAATGATCTTGCTCAAAGCACTTATTTTTTACAAATCTTAAATCCAAACTGACAACACACACCGCTATTATTATATATAAATTAAATTCAGTAACTCTCGATGGCGAAATCGTTTTCGTTACTTTATCGCCGATAGTTGCGTCCCGAATCGAGAAGTAAATATTTATAATTGGGGCTTTTTAAGCGTAGTTCAGATGATGTTTTCTATGGAGTGTTACGGTCGATCTGCTTGAGATTTTCGGCGATTTAATAGAATGCTACATTCCTCCAGTTGGCATACTACATGCATACTAACTTAACGGTTTAACGCCCCCGAACAAGTCCATAATATGTATTTAAAGACAAAAAGAACTGTATTTATGGAATTAAACTGTCGTCGGTTGGTGAAGGATGACGTTCTGTCTCACCCACCAACCATCAGCTTGACTTAATGATAAAGCTTCATGCGCGACTCATCAAATATTATAAATACATTATCAATGCAAAATCTGATTTTAAAAGTTACTTTACATATTTCGATGTGGATCCTTGGTTATTTCGTGTTATTTATTTGCTGTTTATGATCTATTCTTGTGGTACTTGTATACGTTGTATAGTGATCGTACACTAGTCAGTACTTGAATTTATATTCCTGACTCCAAGCGGAAACATTCCTCTTGTGTTTTTATTTGTACATAGCTCATTGGATTGTTTTAATCATAATGGGACCATCCAGACATGAACACAATATTGAGTACTACTCTATTGAATCCTCAGGTTTTGGTCCGTCATTAATTGCAGTACGGATGATGTGCTTGTACAGATACATGTACATATAAATGGAGAGAAAAATTCATCATCTTTCGTTTTCTTTCATTCCTTCCTTACATTTTCCCCTGTTCTAATAATAAATTATCGTAATTGTGCCAATCAATCAGATGTGTCTCGTAAATGCACCAATCAAATCAAATAATCAAATATAACCAAATATAGATAAATGTATTCTTGGTAAGCACATAAATACACGAGCATTCATATACATCTTCTGTAAATATCAACAAGCCGTTAGACACAATTGAACCATCCAGACATGAAACAAAAATATTGAGTACTACTCTATTGAATCCTCAGGTTTTGGTCCGTCACCAATTGCAGTACGGATGATGTGCTTGTACAGATACATGTACATATAAATGGAGAGAAAAATTCATCCTCTTTCGTTTTCTTTCATTCCTTCCTTACATTTTCCCCTGTTCTAATAATAAATTATCGTAATTGTGCCAATCAATCAAATGTGTCTCGTAAATGCACCAATCAAATCAAATAATCAAAATTAACCAAATATAGATAAATGTATTCTTGGTAAGCACGTAAATACACGAGCATTCATATACATCTTCTGTAAATATCAACAAGCCGTTAGACATAATTGAACCATCCAGACATGAAACAAAAATATTGAGTATTACTCTATAGTGCATCCTCCGGTTTTGTTCGGGGAGTTATTGCAGTACGGCGGTGTTCGTGTAGATATATATACATAGAATGGAGAACAAGGAAGAAAAAACATCCTTCATTTTGCCCCTGTTCTAACAGGTTATAATAATAAATTATCGTAATTGAACCAATCAATGACATATGTACGTGTTATTTGTAAGCACATACATGTATGAGCATTCATATAGGTCGTCGGTAAACTTGTGAGAGGAGTTTTCTTATTCAATTTAATTGAAGCAATGTGTTAATGTCCAGATATAAAATAGAATTACCACCTCTGAATTAATTTCATTAATAAATTTGTTGTACAAGTGGTTAAATTAAATACTCGCCACATGTCTCATCATGTACAGAAAATAAAATAATCGCAGTAGTTTATAGGAAATTTAGATTCATTGTAAAATTACCGCAGCAATTTATATATTCATTGTGCAAGTGGGTGGAACACTCACCTCATCACGTCCACTAAGTGAAATTACTGTGGTAGCAAGTTTATGGGGAACTTTCCAATAAACGTGTTATGTATTACAATAGTAAATAAAAGAGTTTACCGTAGTATCAGTCGGAAACATCAGATAATATTTTAGAAGATCAATAATAATGTATACTAAGACATATTTCCCCAAGGCATGCAAAGTATTTCAATGCCGATCAAAGTTTTATAATTCTCTTATCTATTTTCACAATCTTGAATATAAAAAATCATCATCGGGTTGGACATGGCAAACACACCAACAGCAACATTTTGAAACCACAAGCAGCATCTATAAATAAAAGAGTAGGATCTGTATGTCTGTCAGTCTGACTGTTCGGATTTTTCTCCCAGACCCCTGGACCGATGTCAACCAAATGTGGCGTGGTGACTCGGGACACCCTGGCAGCGGTTATAACGGAGTTATGTTTTTCAAAAATGTTGATTAAAAAAAAATTATTAGAATTTTTTTTAATTTTTTTTTTTTAAATGACGTTTTAATTTTTTTAATTTGAAATTTAATTAAAAAAATAAAATATTGTTTTTATTGTTTTAAACAATTGTTTTGTCAGAAAAAAGTGGTTGCAGGGGGAATAAAACAAAATAAAAAGTAACTTATCAACCAATTATCCGAAAATATCAAATCGCGTGAAATTTTACATGATTAGTGAAATAAATCTTATTTCAGTGCGTAAAAAAATAGACTGGAATAGTATATTATTAGGGTTGAAGGATGTTTCGGGAATGTAACAGACTAAAAGATAATACAAAGTCACAAATGCGTGACATCACCACATGAATGTGATCTTTGTAGGAGCTTCCTGGTTTCATGCACAACACGCACTATGATCTTTGGAAAAAAAACTTCCTATTTTCGTGCACAACAGACACGCTCCAGGTCCTATTTCATAATGTTCTTAGTGCATATCTCTATCTCCTTCGTAGGGCCAGACCTTTTTGATAGTGCGATACACTCCCACACAAACATTTGAATATCCCCGTCTTGTTAGAACAATCCGGCAAATTAAGGAATACTCTCGGAAGTGGCACAAGAAACGCATGGGAGCTAAGATTACTAGCCATCGCAGTAGTCACCAGTCACATACAACACTGCTATTAACAGTTTCAGAAGGGAAAGGAAAAGTAATGACAATAATATAGTAATCTAAAAAATTAGTGCCTATTGTAAAAGCTTTGAGACATCCGTCGCTATCATGATTTGTGTTGAGGTGAATGTTCGGGAGTGGTGTTTAAGACGCGTACAGTATATATAGATACCAACAGACTCTTGACAACATAAAGGCGCGAGATTATGGCCAACTGTTGTGGAGAACCTGGCGACCGATAGTACTAATATAGTATACTAAGGACCAATAGTTCTAACATAATCGTGGCCGACTATTATAGAGCAGGCATGCCGACCAATAGTACAGTACTGATATAGTACTAAGGACCAATAGTACTAATATAGTACTAAGGACCAATAGTACTAATATAATCGTGGCCGACTATTATAGAGCAGATATGCCGACCAATAGTACAGTACTGATATAGTACTAAGGACCAATAGTACTAATATAGTACTAAGGACCAATAGTACTAATATAGTATACTAAGGATCAATGTACTAATATAATCATGACCGACTATTATAGAGCAGACGTGTCGATCAATGGTACTAATATATTATGTACCGCTCAAACTAACCTGAAATATTTCAAGTGATTATCAGAAGCAGTCTTGAAGATACATCAATTTCAAATGGGACGATTTGTGATCCCCGAACTACATACCAAGTCTCCAGTGGCTTCAAGTTAAATATAGGTCGATATCTTCAAAGTAGAAAGTTAAGGGTACACAATCCGATTCGATGGTCACCATGTCATCAGATTCCAACTTAAAAAAAAAATGCCGCTTCAGTTATAAAAATCCAGTAAATTACCCAAATCCTGTTATTTATCAACATTTTGTTCAACGAAATTTTGCCAGGTTGTCAAATATCTGACAGAAAAAGACACTTGATTTTAGAGTTATCCATCTTCATCCGCAATTTGGTCCGAGACCGTTTTCTCATCGTCTGTTTACTGGGTCACCTACAATTATCGGTGGTGAAAAATAATTTCAAACATCGATATCTGATCACTCTGAGCTCTAATGGATTCGTCGACTGGAATCAAATATTTTTTACCCCCGAAGCCACGGAAAAAGTACTTTGCGAGCGTTTATTTGGATTATGCATCTTTAAAGGCACGTGAGGCCTTAGTTGTCGAAAATATTTATATTTGTTCCAATCACCGTAAACAGAAAAACATTAAAACGCATAGTTTCGTTCATATATACCATGACCATCGCGTAAACAGCATGTTATCATAAAGATTTACTATATTTTACCTAATCAAGAGCCTGATTGTGTCACAGAGGACAGTACAATGCTGCTGGCTAATCACACACAAATGGCATAAACGCTCTTTATTCGTTCCATATCAGGAATTCACCAACAAAGAACGCTCTTTATGTTTACCATCATAATATAAACAAACACCAGAAAAGTAACTTTTTATGCCTTTGTTTACATAACAATGGTCAAATATATGACAATAACATACTGTTTATGCGATATTTCTTATTTGTATACGGACAAAGTCCGTCTACATTTTGTTGTTCTTTCTGTTTGTGGCGGTTTTTGACGGGTGGAAATATTTTCACAGGATACCCACCGCCAAGGCCAACCGTACCTTTAAACCTTTGTTCATTTGACTGAAAGTGATAAATAAAATACTTTTAACAATTATAACTACGACAAACATAGTGGTCGGATTCTTCTTCTCCAGTTTAACCCTTTCAATGCCAGGTCCGATTTATGTATCAACCCATTCTCTTATATATATGCGAGTCGACCATAGGTCGCCTCGCATATATAAGAGAATGCATTGGCCTAACAATTTTTCATCATTTATTATTATTTTTTTTACAATTTTAATAATTTTTTCTTATATTCTTTAACAGACTTATTTTGTAGGTTTAGTGCCAGGAAATCTTACGTTTTTCATGGGCATCAAAATTATTACTATGAATAATTGGTGATAGTTTTGAGTTATAACATGCCCATAAGGTTTTATCCAGTTTGTTTTTATATTCGCTGTATCATGCTTAAGCATACCCAAAAAAATTCAACCAAAAATAATCTAAAATAAAAAAATATTTTAGGGCCGATGTTACAGACCGTAAATTAGGGCCGATGACATCGGCCCCTGGCGATGAAAGGGTTAAACCATATAAACATCAGAGTTTAAACCTACATTGACGGTCCAGCTGAACCGGGTCTTAGTCGGCGTTTGTGATTGTTCAATGGATAGCAGAGTCTATGAGATGAGCATGCAATAAAACTACAGTTACTACAGTTACTACAGTTACTACAGTTACTACAGTTACTACAGTTACTACAGTTACTACAGTTACTACAGTTACCACAATCAGGCATGTATAATGAGTATTGGTCCGCCCTGAATTAACGCGTACACGCTCATAACAACCGTCGCGTGATAGTGAATCAATTGTTACATGCTAATACAGAGCCGACACTCTCACATTATAGACACGCTGTCAATCGATATTATTTACAGCTCCACCCATGTAAACCGCGGTCCAGAAAAGACGCATTCTTCATATCAGGTCTAGCCTCCCTAAATCGGGTTTAGCTGGACCGCCGAATGAAATGGTTTAGATCTGGTTTATGGTTATATAACATGCAAAGAAATTATCTCAGTTTACAAACAAAAACTCATACCAATACACTTTGCTGGTGTTATCGCTTCTGGCTTATACATTTCCTATCAACATATACTCGTTGTCGTAATATCGATTTTCACTTTTGATAGAACGCGGCGGTTCCCGTTGAAAAATGCGTGACTTAATTAGACGTGCGGTCTCACGTTAAAGACATATTATGGACTTGTTCGGGGTGTTAAACTGTTAAGTTAGTATTCATGTAGTATGACAACTGGAGGAATGTAGCATCTACTACATCGCCGAAAATCTCAAGCAGATCGACCATACCACTCCATAGAAACATCATCTGATCTACGCTTAAAAAGCCTCAATTGTAAATATTTACTCTCGATTCGGGACGCAACTATCGGCGATAAAGTAACGAAAACGATATAATAATAGCGGTGTTTGTTGTCAGTTTGGATTTAAGATTTGTAAAAATAACTACTTTGAGCAAGATTATTGTCCATTTCCATTGGATCACCCTGCCGGAGTGTTTAACATCACTTTAAGCTTTCCAATGGCGGTTTAAATCTTTAGATTTGCGTAAACCAGGTTAAAACATAAGACGATGAATCCGACCAGTGTTTCCATCTTTCTGCTATTATATATAGTGGTTGAGTAATATGGAAACATAATTGGTATTAAAGGACGACCATTGACTCTCAGCAGTCCTGTATTGATTAACCCGTTACCCAACAAACCGGCCAAAACCGGCCAAATAAAGCTTCAACAGCCTAAATTATCTTGGGTCTGTCTCAATAAAACCATACAAATATGGATATCATTGGAGCCGGCTCCTTGACCACATTGTGATTGTTACAGTTATGCCCTGTGCCAATGCATTCTCTTATATATGCGAGTCGACCATAGGTCGCCTCGCATATATAAGAGAATGCATTGGCCTAAAAAAAATCTTTTTTTTAACACTTTTTACCATTTTTTCTTACATTCTTTAACAATTTTATAATTTTTAATGTGTTAAGCCAATGCATTCTCTTATATATGCGAGGCGACCTATGGTCCACTCGCATATATAAGAGAATGCATTGGCACAGGGCCGTTCTATTGGGTAAAGGGTTAATCTTCTAGACAAACGATCACCGTGACCCTGATACAAATAAGCCACGATGGGGAATAAAGTGGTTTGGTTTGGAGTTGATGAGTATCATGCATTCAAAATGGCCGAGGCGATCGCCAACACCACCAGGAACGGGTAAAAGGGTAATAAATTAAGATAATGATATATTACATGGTACTTTGGCAGCTAGCAGCATATGCTATACTATTTTTCAAACAAACTGATACCCCATCTGTGTGCAAATGTTGTCTGCTCTAACATTATGACCAAAGTTGTCATTCGAAGCATTCACATAGACCGTTGGACTTGTGTATTCTACGAACCTCCGACTGGCAACTTTTGTCAGAATGTTAACCCTTTACCCAATAGAACGGCCCTGTGCCAATGCATTCTCTTATATATGCGAGTCGACCATAGGTCGCCTCGCATATATAAGAGAATGCATTGGCTTAACACATTAAAAATTATAAAATTGTTAAAGAATGTAAGAAAAAATGGTAAAAAGTGTTAAAAAAAGATTTTTTTTAGGCCAATGCATTCTCTTATATATGCGAGGCGACCTATGGTCGACTCGCATATATAAGAGAATGCATTGGCACAGGGCATAACTGTAACAATCACAATGTGGTCAAGGAGCCGGTTCAAATGATATCCATATTTGTATGGTTTTATTGAGACAGACCCAAGATAAATTAGGCTGTTGAAGCTTTATTTGGCCGGTTTTGGCCGGTTTGTTGGGTAAAGGGTTAAATAAAACTACAGTATTTCCGAGCAAATGAGGTATCATCCTGTATTAAAATGAACTAGCATATGCTCGTAATATTCAGACTGCTAAATTGTGTGCCAGTTCTTCACTACGCCCTCTAGTATACTGCGAGGCTGATCTGGCGATGACATGGGAGCTATGGTGTAACTGATTAATAACGTATTCGCTATATTGCGTACTTTTTGCGGGATGTAGGTATTCGACAGTGTATCTTCCGCGGTATATCATCCACGCAGTATGTAACTTATATGACCGCGTTAAATTCTTTACATATTTAGGTGTGCACAATGGCTGGGCCACTCTTGACGATTTTATTGCGGGAGTATAATGCATAATATAACAGCTAACAGTGCTGATGAAGTATGTCTCAGCTAGACTAAAGTTCGCATTGCGAAGTATCGGGGTGTATTAAATCCGATTAGTAGATTTTTGGTTCACTTTTAAAGGATTTCTGGTTTGGTGAATGAGAAACCTTCAGTGTTGTAATAATTTGAAGGGTTGGTTACTTTTACGGAATTCTGAGGTGGTGCATTCGTGAAATCAGTATATTTTATATTTTATATATACGTCATAATATGATATTGATGGCGTTACCATTTCTGACGATGGATTTCTTGTATATTATGCTGTTGTGTGTTTGCACTCGCCTCAGCCATTTTGAATGCGTGGTACTCACCAACCTCGAAACCACATGATTCCCCACCTCGTAACTACAATCAGTGGTCTACATAGTCCCGAGCAAGGATACTCCATTAACTCCGCAATTCAAAGATAAAGTCCACGAATAGAAATCGCGAACCCCATGGCATAATGTGGACATGCAATACATTTAGGAACGCGGGATTCGTGGCGGTATATAGGTCAAATGTCATTTCGAGAGCAAATGCCCCAGGATGTATACTGACAATTAGAGTACCACCCATTTATTGAACTGGTGATATAATTATGTCTTCATGATATCGATTTGGAATTGTAACAGGATCCTTCCGTTCCCATTATTATTACTGTGTGACACCGACCGTCTCTCAGAACGACTTCAAGATTCATTTGAGATAACGGAAGGGTATATATTCTGACATATTTCTTGAGTAATGGGCGATTTGTATCACTTATGGGAAACTAGTTTGATATAACGAAGAACCAGTTTGGCGAACTAATAAATAGATCCCTATGGTGGCTGGTGAGTCAGTCGCCATGTTGCATCTTGAACCCAGCCGTCATAATTATCCCGACGAGCTTGCATCGACGTTCAAGCATATTTAGATGAGGGTTTCCTACTTATTATACTATAATTGTGACCGGCAAGTGTGCAAGTCCCGCATCATCAGTCTGTTATTTCTGTCCGCAGAGGAATTGTATACACTGACTCCTATTCATATGTGCATTTTGTCGTTCACGATATGTGCGGTAAATGTATATCTCATCTATATTCTCTATATCTGACTTTTCCAAATTAGAGAAGCCATTTGCGGTAATATATATGCAACATATCCTCGCGGAAATACGCACATAATCGACCTATAACGTGAAATAGGTACGTAATGTTATTATTTCATTCTGACCTGAGCAGATAATGAATTATTTCCCGTCATTTCGTTTTAAGGTGCGGGCCGCAGTGAAAACACATGTTAACGAGCGTACACATAATCAGCCGTGATTCGGCTTATTTATGTCATTGTCCGCACATAATCTGCTTAGAATCGCCTCATTATGAGTCGATGATGTGAATAACAATTTCTCATTTTCAGCACATTATCGACTCAAAATTTTAAGCAGATTATATCTACCTATAACACGTTCTATTATAAGCATATATGTGCTGGTTTTCAGGAGAACAGTCTGATAGATACGAGTTATGCTCTTAGTGATTAGCGGGCGCGTTAAACATGTATCAAATTGGCGCGGTTACAGACGTACGGTAAACTAAGGAATTTACATTACAGCAAGCGACCGGCTCAGTCGCTGATTGGTAGAAATGGGAGTAATCACTTGATTAAACTGATGAAGTGAAATAATTCACGAGAGGCAGAGACGTTGTACAAACATGAGAGTGCATTGCACTCTAGTGTTTTCAAAATAGTCCCTGCCTCGAGTGAATTATTTCACGTCCAGTCACCAGTTCAATCAAGTGATTATGCTGTTCATAATATACCACTATCACTATCTCATTTTCCAGAAATTATAATAACGTTGCTATTATACCCATGACGGATATATTCCGGTAGTGCGTATGAATACATTAGTCATCTGTATGTGCTAGTTAAAGCGACATAATTCACTAGTGGAATTATCGTTTATAATCACTCTAGAAATCAAGGTAAATCACACATAGGAATGTAATAAGTTCCAATAATGATTTAAGACAATTTTGTCCATCAGACCTGTACATGTAGCAAATACACAACCATTCTTATTTAACTATTACTTTTACAGTGGATTTACTGATAAAAGTCCAATTAGACCATTAAGATACAAACTTCAATCAAAATTTGACTGTAAACATTGGCAAAAGAAAGGTCGAAGAATTGAAAACATATTCTGAAAATCATATTCACACTAAAATATTTGAACTTCTACACGATTAGCGGTTTTTTTGTTGACATATCACTTTTACACAACAATACTTTCAACACGCGACATTTCGTTATAGAAGAATAGCAATAAAGAATGTAAGAATAAAGTGTATCTATTGCTCCATGTTTTCTTAGTGGTGATGTTTTTTTACAGACATTTGTATGTTTTGGACATATAACCTGCGAATGCCTTGGGTCCATTTAAGGTGGACAGAGATGGCTTGTTTCAGTATTGACAGTCATTAATTTAAAACAACTAAATATTTCCGAAATCAAGCTATTCCTTCAGACTATTGGTTTCATTGAAATGCTTGAGCACTATATATCTAGTATAAAAACCCGTTTGTGGAATGTGGCACACATCCTCCAAAACAACACTTCCTGGTTTTCAATATTTCGTACCAAAATGAACTTTTTGAACTGATTACAGTGATGTGAAACACTCCGGTATAGGGTGATCAAATAGAAATGGTGAACAATCATGCTCAAAGTAGTCAATTTTATAAATATTATATCCAAATTGATAACAGGCACCGTCATTCTTATATATTAATTAAATACAGTGACTCTCGATGGCGAAATCGTTTTCGTTAGTTTATCGCTCTGCTTAAGGACTAGACTACATCTCAATTCAATTTATTTATTAGAAATATGTTTGCTGCCAAAATATATGTAACATTTAATTCTGAGTCATGGCCTATATATCTCCCTTTGAAAATTAACAGTTAATTATTGTTCAGAAAATGTGTCTAGTTTATTATAGATGCAAATATGTGGCTCATATTTTCCGAATTACTGGCTGAGAGGAACTGCGATTTATGCAAGGGTAATAAAAGTCACATCGGCGTCATATTAACCCTTTCATGGCGGGAACTGCGTTTGTGCAGCATTAAAGACCCCGTGCCAGTGCATTCTATTATATATGCGAGTCTCACACAGGGAACGTCGCATATATAAGATAATGCACTGGCTTACAATGTCGATGTAAATATTGTTAGGCCGATGCATTATCTCACATGTGCGAGGCACCCAATGGGAACATATATAAGTAAAGACATTGATACAGGGTTTTCGCAAACTGCCAGGAAGCCCGTCATGGAAGGGTTAAGTTGCATCAAGTTGCATGCACTTTGAAACTCAACGGTATAGCGGAAGGTTTGTGAGAGTCTGTTGGAAGAACAATAGTGTTTTGACAGCGCATTCGGAAATTACATTGTTTTTTTGTTTTTTTCGAATGAAAGAGTAATCCTTAAAATTAAATATACGAAACGACTATACTAATTATAATAACTATTTTTTACCAAGAGCACTAACCTTTCTAAGCGAGAACAGATATATTGGTATCGGTCACAACTGGGAGAGGCAATCGGGGTTCGTATTGCATAGCCAAATACATATCTTAGAGAACATTACTGACGCGAAGTTTTTGGGCAATTTGTCATGACAAACACTTCACGTTTACTTTAAGGTATTTGTGTAGGCCATCGTGATATTGCATTAGATCTATCTGATTCATAGCATTCTGGTGCATTAATCGTCCAAAACGGAAGGTGGGATTATATGAGAGCATTCATTTATCGTAGGAGCATCGCGTTGAGAATTCTAATCAACGGAATAGATTGGATGATCGAGAGAGTATTAATCAACGTGCCAACGTAAAGTCATGAATAACTGCTATGTTACAGGTTCCAATATAACCATAATCTGCTAACAAGAAGCTTGAGTGTGTACCGTGATAAAGTGCTAAGTGGGACAGTCACCACTATCACTAAACTAACCACATTCGATAGCTACCACAAGCGGCATAGAGCGCTAGTAATGTAGTGCTTTATTACTCAGACACAATGTGTGCGACATGATTATCAGATTAATAACATGACTAAACTGCACTCAACATACAGAAAACAACAACAAATATAAGCATCACATTATTACCATCACCACAATCATCATCATCATCATCATCATCATCATCATCATCATCATCGTCGTCATCGTCCGCATTGGTAGTACCATCGCCATCAGTGACGTCATCGTCTTCGTCATATAATCATCCTTATCATCATCCTCATCATCCTCATCATCAGCATCATCATTATCATCACCGTCGTCATATCATCATCATCATCGTCGTCGTCGTCATCGTCATCATCATCATCATCATCATCATCAACATCATCATTATCATCACGGTAGTCATCATCAGAAACATCATCACCAGCATCATCATCATCATCGTCATCATCGTCATCATCATCATCATTATCATCATCATCATAATCGTCATAATCATCAACAACATCATAATCATAATCACCACGACCATCATCATCATAATCATCATCTTCGTCATCATCGTCATCAACAACAACATCATCATCATCTTCATCATCTTCATCACATTATCATCACAATCATCATCATCACCATCATCATATCATCACCGTCGTCATCATTATCAGCAACATCATCAGCACCAGTACTCTATAGGCATATCGTCAGCGTCACCTGGGCGTGTGCACTTAATACCCTCTTAGAGTGCATGTCGGGATCTTTGGGGTTCATTGTGATTTTAACACCTATGGTCGACTCGCATATATAGGAGAATGCATTGGCACAGGGTAAAACAAAATCCCGACTTACGACTGGATTCGATATGGCGGGTCACATATACGAATGGGATCACTTTCTATATGTGCGTCAGTTGGAGTGACTTATAATTGTCAAGACAAACTTGAAACCTAATAACCCATAGGCTAGCATGTGTCCGTCTCCAAGGTATCTGGATATATATATATAGGCTGCTATATTTATCACACGCTAATTGATTACAGTGTTCTTGCTACTTCTCATTTGCCAATCCGCATGGAACACGCGTTCCATACGCATCCCGTTGACGTCACACGACTTAAATGACGTTCGCTTCAACCATGAAACTGAAATATTGAAATAAAAACATGACCACACGTGACAAAATAAGCACTGCACATTTGTGCCTGAATAAATCTGATATGTCTGTTTTTTTATTTACGGATTATAGGATGATGGTGTTTAATACACACAGAATGACACGTGCGTGCGTTAATGAGCTTGTCTATACGATACTTGTATCGCATCTCGTTCTATCCTTGCGCACTGGCATGTACGTGACACACCAATTAACACACTTGTGTATTTCTGTGTATTTAAGCAACATAATCTAAGCAATTTGTCTACCAAAACTCAACAACTGGGACACAATATTAACATGTGTATGATGTAATGATTCTAATAATTAACTGTTGTCGTTTTGTTTATGTATGGTATCCACATACATGGTATCCATATACGGAGATTGTACCGAAATACGTGTTAGATGGATCGTCTCAAAAAATAGGAATCAAGATTCATGACGACAGCGTATATGTTCTTCAAAAACGATTATCCAGGTGGCGCCTTAAATGTCCAAACCTGTTAAAAGTACCCCTTGTTTGCAATTCGTTTAGATAATTATGTTTGATGTCATTATTGTTGTGTATAGAATACTTACAATGTTCATTTTGTCTGTTATATATAATGTGTGGAGATAGATTATTTCTACAAACAAATCGCAATCAATTTCCGCCGTTATAGACTAAGTGCCATTGGAACTAGAATGCACTCAGAGAGATGCCAACGTGCGCAAAATTGTAATACAAAATAATTAAAAAAATAATTTCACTGTATTTTACTTAATTTATTTAATTTAATTTAATGTTAGCAAAAAACGACAATTACCATTTCTCATTTCATCACAGATAAAAGGTAAATTACTATATTAATCATTTAAGTAATTAAAACCAATTCCATGTTGCCGAAAGGATGAGACTTTAAAGGCACGTGAGGACTTAGTTGTCGAAAATATTCATATTTGTTCCAATCACCGTAAACAGAAAAAACAGTAACACGCATACAGTTTCGTTCATATATACAGACGATCGCGTAAACAGCATGTTATCATAAAGACCTACTATATTTTACCTAAGCAAGAGCCTGATTGTGTTACAGAAGACAGCACAATGCTACTGGCTAATCACACACAAATGGCATAAACGCTCTTTATTAGTTCCATATCAGGAATTCACCCACAAAGAACGCTCTTTATGTTTACCATCATAATATAAACAAACACCAGAAAAGTAACTTTTTATGCTTTTGTTTACATAACAATGGTCAACCATATGACAATAACATACTGTTTATGCGATATTTCTTATTTGTATACGGACAAAGTCTGTCTACATTTTGATGTTCTTTCTGTTTGTGGCGGTTTTTGACGGTTGGAAATATTTTCACAGGATACCCACCGCCAAGGCCAACCGTACCTTTAATATCGATTACATTTTTTTTAGCGGCATATTTTCATTTTCCGATAGTCAAAGTTGACCAAAGGAGCAATTATAGGAAATAATTAATACCATTTGTGTAAATATTGACAGCAGCCAATATGCAACAATAAATATCAATAATTAATCAATAACGATCATTTTATGTAATAATAAACTCTTCAAACGGTGTTTTTGTCAACAAATGCGTTTTGTTTTGTGTTACGTCATTCGTCGTATTTGACCCGGAACTCGGCTGAAGGTTAGGCTATTCAGCCTTTTGCGTCGAATTACGAAATCGCGTTTTGAATGTCTCTCTTTTCCCGCACGATAAAAAGAGGTCTTCGCACGAACCAAAAATGATAAAACTTCCCAATTATAAGTAAAAATACCCAAATGAAGGAGTGTATGTAGGTCCAGAAGGAGTCTATAGACTCTTTGATGTAGAGTTCTGATGGAGAAAATGTAGGTCGATCTATTTTTGTCATAACTCTGACGTATTTTGACCTGGGAGAAACAATCGAAATCGAGGCTCACTACGAGCATGCCAGTTTAAAAAATAGAAACAGGAAATCCCGACAAATGGCGATATCGGCGACAAACAAATAATCGAAAACAACACATAAAATAAACAGCAAAAAGGCGGCACAGTAAAAATGTCAGAACGCCACGAGGTTTTACGTCGTTTTTGGTGACGTCATGGAGTGAAACGGAGCAGAGTGACACCAACCTACGAATCTGTCTGATCGCCATACTGTTGCGCGAGCGCACGTAACGTTGTCGTCATTACGTGGAATAACTGGACAATCGCGTATATGTTGGGCCAATTTGACAACGAAACAAGTACGATCTTGTCGTATATGAGTATTACGTTAAAATGACCTTATTCATGTCCATGACAATATGTCATTCCCGGTCACCGCACTCACACAGATGAATGAACTAAAAGGGCTGATGAAACGACATGTCAAGGGTTAATATCAAATGAGAGGGCATTGCCTAATCAGAGTGAAGTACCGTCAAAGGAAAACTCAATTACTAAGAAGCCAGGCAGAGTTGTTGATCTCAAGTCCACCGCCAAATACCAAATATGTTCAAAAGGAAGCGCCTTGCGTCAAAACGCCAGGGTGACAGCCGACTATAATGTTATTATTTGGTTAAGAAGCCATTCACACTATTTGTTGCAAAGTTCGTACACTGACACCATGTCTGTCTAGAAGGACAATGACATGCTTGCATCGGCAGACAGCTGATTTTGTGCCTTTGTGGCGATTCAGGTGTCATTAATTTTCTCCGAGTCATAGAGCAGCACTGTCGGACCTAATCTCACGAATTGTCCAATCAAAAGATAAAGCGTAATATATATGATTTCTTTCATTCCAACTAGCGTGGTGAGATTAGTGATGCGTCCGCGTTGAGAGTCCAGTGCGGACCCGGTTGAGCCTCCGAAGTGTGGGTCCAGTGATGACGCTGTGTGGAGGAAAGTGACCCCCTTCACAATATTGTTAGTAAGATGACCCCTTTACAAAATTATTATTAATGTGCCATTTGTATTGGCCTGTGTTAAAGGGGGACTGTACACTAAATCCAGCCATTTATAGTACCATCTCCGTTTATACTCAACCGAATATATGCAACAATTGAATGAATTTCAGCCATGGATTGGTGCAAAATGCACCCATGTACTCTATGAACGATGCAAACAACATGGTAATTATAATGAAAAGGAATAAATGGCTAGAGTCATAAATTCATTTTCATTATAGTTACCATGTTGTTTGTATCGTTCAGAGCGCATAATGGGTGTAGTTTGCACTAATCCCTGGTTAAAATTCATTCATTAGTTGCATCCATTCTATTGAGTATAAAAGGAGATGGTCTCGGATTTATTTTACAGTACCACTTTAATGCGATTATCAACGAGATGGTGCATCATTAGAGGCCAGTTATTAATTTTAATCCGCTTCGACAGAGACCGGCCTCTATGGGTGGTATACACATCCAGCATGATGAAATCAGCTTTAAAATTCACCCCGCTAATAGCGTTTGTAGAAGTTATTACTCGGGCTGACCAGTATCGAGAGTAGAACATATACGTCCATTTCGTCTAGCTCTCATTGCGATTATATACATCTATGAGATAAACCCGGCCAGTGAATATGACTGCATGGCTCCTAATTTATCTTCCACCACCATGATGCCCTTTTTACAATTGACTCTCAGTCGAAAGAATGAGGCGAATATATAAGTCGCTCTTGTTCGTTCCTATACTGGTTGTGATGTGACAGGAGTGGAAATGCTCGCTCTTTTGAGCATGTGAGTCGGGATTGGATTTGATATTTAAAATGCGATATATTAGCCTCTTTAGATTATGCCCGTCCTGTGCGGGTGACTCTCAGTCTAAAGAAATGAGGAATTTGATGATATTTATAATGTATTAATTTAGCGTATTTAGACTAGCCCCCCCCCCCCCACATAATAATTTCGCTCCCGGGAGGACTTCAATTTCCAGGAACATCTTATATTGTCTAGCGCCTGTGGGCGAACACGGATAGGCCGAGTAGTGTTTGTTTCGCATATCTTGGCGAGTCCGCGCGAAGCACTGTCTAATGAAAACTCAATTATTACGAAGCCGGACACATCAAGTGATAATGAGCTTCTTGGCCTTATCGAGTCTTGCTCAAAGCGGCAATGGCCTGTGTCCGCCGCCTGGATTTCAGAGAGCTGATGTTTTGCGTCTTCTTGGCTGTCATGCTTTGGCATATAGAGACATGCCCCCGGACCAATCTCCCAAAGTGACTGTTTTTGTCTTCGAATGGCATGGAAATTCCGAACTATGATCGATCACAACATCAATATTGTTTCCCATTATTTGATATAGATTGGTACGTCATGTACGTAATTACAATTGGCTAAGTAATTTATATTTTATGAATCCACATTCTGACTGACTAGATACGTGAATTATAATATGAATATTATTTTTTCTTTATTTATTTTTTTTTCTCCATTATATTACACATTTATATACAGAACAATATCTGATAACAACGATTGCATATATATATAGACGGGAATGGTGGGGGGGGGGGGCGACATTCGTACACAACTTACACACTCCTTGCACACACATTGATATATTAATAACATTGTATGCGTACATGTATACACGTATATATATATATATATATATATATATATATATATATATATACATATATATATATATATATATATATATATATATATATATATATAGCTATGTATATATATATATATATATATATATTTATGTCAGTTATATTCTGTCTCAAAGTTTTTCATGAACTTTGGACTGGTTTGCCGAATCTCAGATTGTAAACTCGGACTACATGTATTTACTATTCAAGATAATTATGTTCCCTGCTAAGTTAATTATGTGTGTGCCCTGTTGTTTGTTGCATGGCTTTCATTAGGTCCCCACACTCGAGTTGGAAATTGTTCAGATCGTCGGAGTTCAGTGCAATATATCGATACGACTTATATCGTAATTCAAATTCTCGAATGAGTAATTTCAGAGAGAGTTCGTCGAGGTTAAATTTTGTTTTATATAGATAATATTTCAGAATTGATAGTATAAGAAAGTTTAGTTTGTTGTTTTTATTGTGAGCACCAATCCCAAAAAGAATGTTTTTCCGAGAAAGCGAGATGCCAAGTTGATAGCGATCTAGCCAGGCCTGAGTGGTATTTACAAACGTTCTTACAAATGGACAGTCAAAGAAAATATGCGAAATTGATTCGAATGGCATGGGAAATCCGAACTATGATCGATCACAACATCAATATTGTTTCCCATTATTTGATATAGATTGGTATGTCATGTACGTAATTACAATTGGCTAAGTAATTTATATTTTATGAATCCACATTCCGACTGACTAGATACGTGAATTATAATATGGATATTTGATTGGAGTACAATCCGTACACAGAACCATGCATTCGTCGTTTATACGTTGCTATGTGTATATGCACCTGCCAACGTGGGTGTGGTTTGGGGATGTACCCCACTCGTATATTCGTGCATATTCCAACCTTTAGAAATTTCATGCCGGAAAAAACAACAACAGCTTCGAATACCAGAAGGACGAAAGGTTGACATTGTTGACATTTGTCGTACAACAGAAATGTGTATTTAAATAAATATTCTGGTATGTAACGGATGTACACTGGGCGAACTTGGGAGGGGCACGAACGTATTGGTATTATATATGTGAACAAACACTAATTGGTACAAAACACAGTGTATCATAACTAGAAAATGGTAAATATATATACAACAAGACAGTCACAATCGTTCACAAGCCAAACATACACATGCGCGCGAACTTGTCAATATATATTACATGTACGCAAGTAAATAACACACTCACATATGTACATATGCAAACAGACAGTCGTATATATAACTTCATTCATATATGAAACAGTGACAGACATACAAACGACAGCCAGACATAAAGGCATACACGAAAACATACTGGAAGTTTAATGTGTGTAGGTATAGACATGTATATGTACACACAGGCGGAGGGACGAGTTGTGAAACATTAGCCAGTTGATCAGATTAATACGAGTGTGACCGATATGTGAATGCATACACATTCATGTTATACCTTCGATATAGTTGAATGTGGGATATAATCAGGACTTAACGTCAAAACGATCAACATATGCTTTCCAAAGGAATTTAGCTTTATTCACGAGCAAATATAGTAGTCTGTTTTCTTCTTCTCTTCTTCGAGAGTACCGTATATGTTTTCATTTATACCTGCTTATAGAATCGCGTTTTACATTTTCCGTCCATTTTGTCATAGTGCAGATGCATGTCAACATGAAATACGTTTAGCATCTCGAATTCAAAATTATTTAGATCATCGCAAATTGAAGAACAGTCAATCAAGGCGAGTTTGACAAGATCTTTATATTTCTTGTCACATAAAACGCAAGCTTCCTCATTTGCTTCCGCAAATAAGGCGAGAAATCATTAAATACGATTTTCTACGGGTTGGGTATTTGTGACAATTTTCTCATGCATAGCATTGGGTGGATAGCATAGAACCTGGCAAGTCGAGTATCCTCATTTACGCTCACTTCCCAACATTCTCTATTTACTCTTGACCATGATTCTTTTATCGCACATTTCCAAGTGGATTTCGTCGGGAATATTGAATGTTCGATGTAGTTCTAAAGGGTCTCTGTCGTGTTATATTTGTCAAGAGTGCAGATATCAGATACATGTGTATGTAACTTGATGGTGAACATGTAGTGGCAACGACTCACTTAAGTTGCACAACGAACCGAAGAATTACAATTTACGTTTTTCGATATTAAAAAGTAATACCATGCATAGGCGAAGTTCCGACGAATCCTTGAGCAACAACCGTGTTTGTAAGATAATGAAGGCCCTGGTAATAATTTAAGCAGAATCGACGTGTTCTCTCAAGACGATCCACTTGATTTTGGTTTAAATTCCATATCAGTTCTGAACCGTAAAGACCTTTAGGCATAACCACCGACGATTATATCAATATCTGTAACGGATATACACTCGGCGAACCTGGGGGGCATCAACACATTTTAGAGACTAGACCGGGGGCGGTGGATGGTCCATCAGCCGCGATTCAAGTTTTATAGGCAGCTAAAATATTGTTTTACTCAAGCTTATACATTAAACAAAATTATCAATATTGACCCCTTAACGATCGAGACATATACATATAGCATATAGTGTCATGTCGTAGCTAAGGTTGGCTTCAAAATCAAATACTGGATCCTTCAATTGTATTCATGGAATGGACCGCTATTTGTGATTGCCACAAGCCAACATTGAGAACAGCAAACAATTTCACCAATGACTTCTGCATATATGAGATAGTAACACCCCTCCCTGTACACAATCCTTGTATACATGCATTTCGGATATATATAATCACACTGCGCTAGTACCATAATGATTATCGGCGGTGTTAAAATGGGACCACAGTAGGATAATAGTATGATAGTAACCACTAGAGCATGGAGATCGGCACAAACAACCTGATCCAAGTATCACAATTCTGATAAATGTTTCAACCCTTTCTATACTAAATGGTTTCTTCCGTTCAGTTATAGACGTATACATTGGAATGGTGTGTTATTAATTTATAGGAGTGTTCTGGTAATAAAAGCAGATGACATACAAAAAACACATATAATACAAGAGCAGAATGTTTCATATTGATTGGAGGGAAATGTTCAAATAATAAGTTTCTTGTTTATAAAACTTATTATCTGAACTAAAACACAATCATTTGTCAAACAATTGAATATCAAAACCCTCCATCAGTGTAGTTCGCTCTGTAATAAATCATAGTTATTGAGAGACACAGCACTAACACTGCATACATTGGTTTGCTATATGCTGGTATTTGCGAAAAGTCTTCTAAATAGGGCGGTCCTACTAAAAGCCGATCGCACCGACCGCACCCGACCGCACCCGTCCGCACCCATTAATCCATAAGCTGCTGCCGAATTCGCTATGAATGTACGCAAAATCCATGTTATTTTCGGCGTTTTTGCGTACATTTATATAGCGAATTAAACAGCAGTATATGGGTTAATTCATTCACGTCCACGGCAGCTAGCTAGCGATTTGCCCGATCGCCCATGGATGCAGAGGGATATTGGCTGCATGATATGATGTCCATTTCCGTGGTCAGTCAGCCAGGGTCGGTGCGGTCTGTGCCTTTTTGGATTTCGCAAACCTGACGGAACCGGCCGCAAGATATGGGTTAATAGTGCCGTGTCCTCTCGAGCTATCGACTTGGGGATTGGCACTTTGGTATATACATGTATATTATGCACGATAGGGCATGCCCCATCTCGGTCGGTTCCCGGTGGCGGTGCGATCGGTGGGTGTTATTTTCAGCGTTTTTGCGTACATTCATAGCGAATTCGGCAGCTACATATGGGTTAATTTATTCACCTCCGCGGCAGCTAGCGACTTGCACGATCGCCCATGGATGAATAGGGGTATTCGCTGCGTGATATGATGGTATATACATGTCTATTATGCACGATAGTGCAAACCCCATCACGCTCGGATCCCTGGTGGAGGTGCGGACGGGTGCGGTCGGTGCGGTCGGCTTTTAGTATGACCCAAACAGGTGGTTGTAATCTTTAAACAATGCTCTTCCTTGTGGGAACGGTGTCCTAAAAGAGATATATGTATATGGACCTGATTTGTGTAAGCGGAAGTTTGCGTGGATGTGTGTGGGTGTGCATGTAATCTGATTTAGTACACGAACCGCACGCATTCGATTCAAATTTGCTGAAGAAAAGAAGTGGTATTAAAAACACTGATCGTTTCTATGGTAACTCATTAAAACACAAGAACCACGCGGACGAATTACCCACAAGACAGGGTATTTATTTTAAGATTTCATCGGAGTTCGTGTGTTCGCATGGACTTCGTTATGACACGATCCGAGTTTTTTGTAGAATCGAAGTGCGTACACTGACACCATGTCTGTCTAGAAGGACAATGACATGCTTGCATCGGCAGACAGTTGATGGTTTTGTACCTTTGTGGCGATTCAGGTGTCATTACTTTTCTCAGAGTCATAGAGCAGCACTGTCGGGCCTAATCTCACGAATTGTCCAATCAAAAGATAAAGCGTAATATATATGATTTCTTTCCTTCCAACTAGCGTGGTGAGATTAGTGATTAGTGATGCGTCAGCGTTGAGAGTCCAGTGCGGACCCGGTTGAGCCTCCGGAGTGTGGGTCCAGTGATGACGCGTATGGAGGAAAGTGACCCCCTTCACAATATTGTTAGTAATATGACCCCTTTACAAAATTATTAGTAATATGCCATTTGCATTGGCCTGTGTTAAAGGGGGACTGTACACTAAATCCAGCCATTTATAGTACCATCTCGGTATATACCGAATATATGCAACACTTGAATGAATTTCAGCCATGGATTGGTGCAAAATGCACCCATGTACTCTATGAACGATGCAAACAAAATGGTAATTATAATGAAAAGGAATAAATGGCTAGAGTCATAAATTCATTTTCATTATAGTTACCATGTTGTTTGTATCGTTCAGAGCGCATGGTGGGTGTAGTTTGCACTAATCCTTGGCTAAAATTCATTCATTAGTTGCATCCATTCTATTGAGTATAAAAGGAGATGGTCTCGGATTTATTTTACAGTACCACTTTAATGCGATTATCGACGAGATGGTGCATCGTTAGAGGTCAGTTATTAATTTTAATCCGCTTCGACAGAGACCGGCCTCTATGGGTGGTATACACATCCAGCATGATGAAATCAGCCTTAAAATTCACCCCGCTAATAGCGTTTGTAGAAGTTATTACTCGGGCTGACCAGTATCGAGAGTAGAACCTATACTCCATTTCGTCTAGCTCTCATTGCGATTATATACATCTATGAGATAAACCCGGCCAGTGAATATGACTGCATGGCTCCTAATTTATCTTCCACCACCATGATGCCCTTTTTACAATTGACTCTCAGTCGAAAGAATGAGGCGAATATATAAGTCGTTCTTGTTCGTTCATATACTGGTTGCGATGTGAACGGAGTGGAAATGCTCGCTCTTTTGAGCCTGTGAGTCGGGATTGGATTTGATATTTAAAATGCGATATATTAGCTTCTTTAGATTATGCACGTCCTGTGCGGGTGACTCTCAGTCTAAAGAAATGAGGCAACTATACAAGTCCTTCTTGTTCGTTCCTACTGGTTGTGGTGTGAAAGTGGAAATACACTATTTATTGTGTCTCGTTCTTTTGATCTTGAGATGCTGTGATCTGAGTCGGGGTTGGATTTGATGATATTTATAATGTATTAATTTAGCGTATTTAGACTAGCCACCCACCCACATAATAATTTCGCTCCCGGGAGGACTTCAATTTCCAGGAACATCTTATATTGTCTAGCGCATGTGAGCGAACACGGATAGGCCGAGTAGTGTTTGTTTCGCATATCTTGGCGAGTTCGCGCGAAGCACTGTCTAATGAAATCTCAATTGTTACGAAGCCGGATACATCAAGTGATAATGAGCTTCTTGACCTTATCGAGTCTTGCTCAAAGCGGCAGTGGCCTGTGTCCGCCGCCTGGATTTCAGAGAGCTGATGTTTTGCGTCTTCTTGGCTGTCATGCTTTGGCATATAGATACAATCCCCCGACCAATCTCCCAAAGTGTCTGATCAAAAGTCAGATTGCAATATGTTTCTTCTTTGAAATAGTGTGGTGTGATTTGTGAGTTGTCATTACTGAGATTGCTGAGTTAGTTAGGCGACCAAAGATGACAAGCCATGGGGAGAGAGACCCCTTCACTGTAAACAGTTGGTTGTCCGAATATGAGCGTGGTTTCGGCCAAATAGTTCAATGACACAGTTCTCAAAAATTACCAAACTTTAATATTCGTCTGCTGTTTTTGTCTTCGAATGGCAAGGCAATTCCGAACTATGATCGATCACAACATCAATATTGTTTCCCATTATTTGATATAGATTGGTATGTCATGTACGTAATTACAATTGGCTAAGTAATTTATATTTTATGAATCCACATTCCGACTGACTAGATACGTGAATTATAATATGGATATAATTTTTTTAATTTAATTTTTTTTTCATTTTTTTTTCTCCATTATATTATACATTTATGTACAGAACAATATATGATAACAACGATTGCATAGATATATAGACGGGAATGGTGGGGGGGGGGGGGGGGTCGACATTCGTACACAACTCACACACACCTTGCACACACATTGATATATTAATAACATTGTATGCGTACATGTATACACGTATATATATATATATTTATGCCAGTTATATTCTGTCTCAAATTTTCTCATGAACTTTGGACTGGTTTGCCGAATCTCAGATTGTAAACTCGGACTATTTACTATTCAAGATAATTATGTTCCCTGCTAAGTTAGTTATGTGTGTGCCCTGTTGTTTGTTGCATGGCTTTCATTAGGTCCTCCCACTCGAGATGGAAATTGTTCAGATCGTCGGAGTTCAGTGCAATGTATCGATACGACTTATATCGTAATTCAAATTCTCGAATGAGTAATTTCAGAGAGAGTTCGTCTGGGTTAAATTTTGTTTTATATAGATAATATTTCAGAATTTATAGTATAAGAAAGTTTAGTTTGTTGTTTTTATTGAGAGCACCAATCCCAAAAAGAATGTTTTTCCGAGAAAGCGAGATGCCCAGTTGATAGCGATCTAGCCAGGGGTCAATACTATGAAACTTTTTCTTTGTAAGAATCTACAATTGTTTGTAAGAAATAACAATTTATCATTCCGCCAATACTATGAACCTACGATTACAAACTTAAATCACAAATAGTACGTGTTCTTTGTATTTACAAATATCTCCAATCACAAAGAATGTTCGAGTACTATGAAACATATTTTTTCAGTTTTCACCCGGATAATATATATATCTATGATACGCAGGGACGTGGCGACAAGGGGTCGATTCACCCCCTCGTGAAAATATTTTGTCAGCTGGAAATCTCAAGTACAACGCACAGGGACGTCGCGACAAGGGGGTTGGGTTATGTTTCTCGCTCCAAACATTTTATCAACACGTTCAACAGCTGGAAATTTGATACCTGAAACAACATGAATTGGAAATTTTACAACAACAATAGGTTGAACTTGTTCTGTTATTTTGTTTTTTCCAACAATTTATAAAGGGGTATGTTTTGTTTTAGACCAACATTTGCATATTTACCTCCTTTGGTCAAAAGTTTGGATTGAAATGGCCTATATTTATAAATTGTCAAACCTTATGGGGTGTCAGGTTGGATGTGAGGTAGCAGTATGTGTTCCTTGTAACTACTGAAATTACCCAATTTATTGAAAGTTACAACGTTAAAGAACTTGTGTAGAATGTCTATATAGGGTGTCAAACATAAATTGTCGATTTTCACATCCTTAAACCAGAGCATATAACCATCTGATTCGCAGGGATGTAGCCCCCCCTTATGAAAATGTGTTATCAATGGAAATCTCATAAACAGGGACATGCGATAGTGGTCTTGGGAACACGATGCCTGGCACATTACAGCTGTTCAGAATAGGAAGGGGCGAGTAGCCGCCAAATCGTATGAGTCACAACATCTCTGACAAAAGTTGTTGATTAATACAAATAGTGAGTGATACTTGCGGATTATAGCCAACATTATCATGTAACATGTATTTCCATAATCAATGATATATCCAAGAATGTTAACGGTGAGTGAGGTTTGTCCTATTTATTTTTACGCCGGGTATATATATACTGCATTTAGCTGTTTTGAACTATTCATTTACAATAGCGTATTCTTCCGATGAGGATATCGATTTGGTGGTTATTGGCGGGCGTCCTCCTAGACGAGAACGTATCTTTTTAGAAAGAAGGTTCGAAACTTCATTGCTGTACGAATTCCGGGAGAGGTACAGGGTGCCCGAAAGTGTGGTGGAGTTATTGGTGGAGAAGATTGGCGATTATCTATTGCCAATGACCGGTCGTAGCAGACCACTGACACCACGGCAGCAGATCTTAGTTTTCCTTCATTTTTTGGGAACGAATGGTTTTTACCATATGGTGAAAGACTGCCATGGCATTGGAAGAGACACCGTGAAACGAGTTGTGCATAAGGTGGCACCACTCGTAGTGGATTTAGCACCGGATGTTATTCGCTGGCCAAGGAACCCAGTTCAAATTGCAGAGAACTTTTTCGACATCAGCGGTATTCCGGGAGTGTGTGGATTGGTAGACGGTTCACACATCAGAGTTATCCCCCCTGCTGTCGACGAACGGAGTTATGTGAATAGGCACCATGTCTTATATATTAATTAAATACAGTGACTCTCGATGGCGAAATCGTTTTCGTTAGTTTATCGCTCTGCTTAAGGACTAGACTACATCTCAATTCAATTTATTTATTAGAAATATGTTTGCTGCCAAAATATATGTAACATTTAATTCTGAGTCATGGCCTATATATCTCCCTTTGAAAATTAACAGTTAATTATTGTTCAGAAAATGTGTCTAGTTTATTATAGATGCAAATATGTGGCTCATATTTTCCGAATTACTGGCTGAGAGGAACTGCGATTTATGCAAGGGTAATAAAAGTCACATCGGCGTCATATTAACCCTTTCATGGCGGGAACTGCGTTTGTGCAGCATTAAAGACCCCGTGCCAGTGCATTCTATTATATATGCGAGTCTCCCACAGGGAACGTCGCATATATAAGATAATGCACTGGCTTACAATGTCGATGTAAATATTGTTAGGCCGATGCATTATCTCACATGTGCGAGGCACCCAATGGGAACATATATAAGTAAAGACATTGATACAGGGTTTTCGCAAACTGCCAGGAAGCTCCAGTCATGGAAGGGTTAAGTTGCATCAAGTTGCATGCACTTTGAAACTCAACGGTATAGCGAAGGTTTGTGAGAGTCTGTTGGAAGAACAATAGTGTTTTGACAGCGCATTCGGAAATTACATTGTTTTTTTCGAATGAAAGAGTAATCCTTAAAATTAAATATACGAAACGACTATACTAATTATAATAACTATTTTTTACCAAGAGCACTAACCTTTCTAAGCGAGAACAGATATATTGGTATCGGTCACAACTGGGAGAGGCAATCGGGGTTCGTATTGCATAGCCAAATACATATCTTAGAGAACATTACTGACGCGAAGTTTTTGGGCAATTTGTCATGACAAACACTTCACGTTTACTTTAAGGTGTTTGTGTAGGCCATCGTGATATTGCATTAGATCTATCTGATTCATAGCATTCTGGTGCATTAATCGTCCAAAACGGAAGGTGGGATTATATGAGAGCATTCATTTATCGTAGGAGCATCGCGTTGAGAATTCTAATCAACGGAATAGATTGGATGATCGAGAGAGTATTAATCAACGTGCCAACGTAAAGTCATGAATAACTGCTATGTTACAGGTTCCAATATAACCATAATCTGCTAACAAGAAGCTTGAGTGTGTGCCGTGATACAGTGCTATGAGGGACAGTCACCACTATCACTAAACTAACCACATTCGATAGCTACCACAAGCGGCATAGAGCGCTAGTAATGTAGTGGTTTATTACTCAGACACAATGTGTGCAACATGATTATCAGATTAATAACATGACTAAACTGCACTCAACATACAGAAAACAACAACAAATATAAGCATCACATTATTACCATCACCACCATCATCATCATCATCATCATCATCATCGTCGTCGTCATCGTCCGCATTGGTAGTACCATCGCCATCAGTGACGTCATCGCCTACGTCATATAATCATCATTATCATCATCCTCATCATTATCATCATCCTCATCATCAGCATCATCATCATCATCGTCGTCGTCATCGTCATCATCATCATCATCATCATCATCATCATCATCATCATCATCACCATCATAATCATCATCTTCATCATCATCGTCATCAACAAGAACATCATCATCATCATCATCTTCATCATCTTCATCACATTATCATCACAATCATCATCATCACCATCATCATATCATCACCGTCGTCATCATTATCAGCAACATCATCAGCACCAGTACTCTATAGGCATATCGTCATACTTGTCCATATCGTTATATTCATCATCTTCAACATCATCATCATCATCATCATCATCATCAACATCATCATTAGCATCGTCGTCATCATCATCATCATCATCATCATCATCATCAGCAGCAGCAGCAGCGTCAACTGGGCGTGTGCACTTAATACCCTCTTAGAGTGCATGTCGGGATCTTTGGGGTTCATTGTGATTTTAACACCTATGGTCGACTCGCATATTTAGGAGAATGCATTGGCACAGGGTAAAAAAAAATCCCGACTTACGACTGGATTCGATATGGCGGGTCACATATACGAATGGGATCACTTTATATCTGTGCGTCAGTTGGAGTGACTTATAATTGTCAAGACAAACTTGAAACCTAATAACCCATAGGCTAGCATGTGTCTGTCTCCAAGGTATCTGGATATATATATATATATAGGCTGCTATATTTATCACACGCTAATTGATTACAGTGTTCTTGCTACTTCTCATTTGCAAATCCGCATGGAACACGCGTTCCATACGCATCCCGTTGACGTCACACGACTTAAATGACGTTCGCTTCAACCATGAAACTGAAATATTGAAATAAAAACATGACCACACGTGACAAAATAAGCACTGCACATTTGTGCCTGAATAAATCTGATATGTCTGTTTTTTTATTTACGGATTATAGGATGATGGTGTTTAATAAACACAGAATGACACGTGCGTGCGTTAATGAGCTTGTCTATACGGTACTTGTATCGCATCTCGTTCTATCCTTGCGCACTGACATGTACGTGACACACCAATTAACACACTTGTGTATTTCTGTGTATTTCTGTGTATTTAAGCAACATAATCTAAGCAATTTGTCTACCAAAACTCAACAACTGGAACACAATATTAACATGTGTATGATGTAATGATTCTAATAATTAACTGTTGTCGTTTTGTTTATGTATGGTATCCACATACATGGTATCCATATACGGAGATTGTACCGAAATACGTGTTAGATGGATCGTCTCAAAAAATAGGAATCAAGATTCATGACGACAGCGTATATGTTCTTCAAAAACGATTATCCAGGTGGCGCCTTAAATGTCCAAACCTGTTAAAAGTACCCCTTGTTTGCAATTCGTTTAGATAATTATGTTTGATGTCATTATTGTTGTGTATAGAATACTTACAATGTTCATTTTGTCTGTTATATATAATGTGTGGAGATAGATTATTTCTACAAACAAATCGCAATCAATTTCCGCCGTTATAGACTAAGTGCCATTGGAACTAGAATGCACTCAGAGAGATGCCAACGTGCGCAAAATTGTAATACAAAATAATTTTAAAAATAATTTCACTGTATTTTACTTAATTTATTTAATTTAATTTAATGTTAGCAAAAAAAGACAATTACCATTTCTCATTTCATCACAGATAAAAGGTAAATTACTATATTAATCATTTAAGTAATTAAAACCAATTCCATGTTGCCGAAAGGATGAGACTTTAAAGGCACGTGAGGACTTAGTTGTCGAAAATATTCATATTTGTTCCAATCACCGTAAACAGAAAAAAACAGTAAAACGCATACAGTTTCGTTCATATATACCGACGATCGCGTAAACAGCATGTTATCAGAAAGACCTACTATATTTTACCTAAGCAAGAGTCTGATTGTGTTACAGAAGACAGCACAATGCTACTGGCTAATCACACACAAATGGCATAAACGCTCTTTATTAGTTCCATATCAGGAATTCGTCCACAAAGAACGCTCTTTATGTTTACCATCATAATATAAACAAACACAAGAAAAGTAACTTTTTATGCTTTTGTTTACATAACAATGGTCACCCATATGACAATAACATACTGTTTATGCGATATTTCTTATTTGTATACGGACAAAGTCTGTCTACATTTTGATGTTCTTTCTGTTTGTGGCGGTTTTTGACGGTTGGAAATATTTTCACAGGATACCCACCGCCAAGGCCAACCGTACCTTTAATATCGATTACATTTTTTAGCGGCATATTTTCATTTTCCGATAGTCAAAGTTGACCAAAGGAGCAATTATAGGAAATAATTAATACCATTTGTGTAAATATTGACAGCAGGCAATATGCAACAATAAATATCAATAATTAATCAATAATTAATCAATAACGATCATTTTATGTAATAATAAACTCTTCAAACGGTGTTTTTGTCAACAAATGCGTTTTGTTTTGTGTTACGTCATTCGTCG